>NW_019167926.1:19151570-19355873 GCF_002303985.1 Durio zibethinus | reverse complement strand
ACGGGATCGGTCGGGTCCCCCTCTGCGTGCAAGCTGATCCTGCTGCCAACAACCCTCCGTCCGATTCGATCTAGATTTGGAAATGAACTCCCGTATGCCTCAAACAACCAGAAACATCGGCGGCTGCGAGCACTTACACCGGCCAGCAGAGCGGAGCGCAAGCCGTGGATCGATAGGGTGAGAAGGTGGTTTAGGCACATCTTCAATATTCTACATGCCAATGCCATTTTTATGGCTTTGTAAATTCATACAATAGGTTCCCTCAAGCCTTCGTGCGAACAGTTTCATGGCAAGATTGAACTCGTTTTTATTTTTCATGATTTTTGAAACTTTTTACGGTTCAGGATTTTTTTAAAATTTTTTTGGAAGGGGTTTTGGCCCCAAACTTGGCAGACGTGATCCTTGTTTTTTTGTTGGCATGCAAAGAAAAGTAAAAACTCGAAGTGTAAAAGATTTTGTGACCATTTGAAAAAAGTGTCCCCATTTCAGACACTTTAATGGCTACCGACAGCAAACCTGTAAAATCTCAAATGCTCTTTAAAGGGGTGTGAGTTCCTGAGGTTTGATGAGGGATAGGGGGCCAATATAAGGGCCAAGCACCAGCACCCATCGTATATCATGTGCGCACACCCCCCCTGGCCCCCCCGATCGCCAGAACCCCAATGCCGCCGGTCAGGTTCTCCGGCGATGCTCCGACAATGGTGCCCCAACGAAGAAAAATACAGCACCAGCACATGCCCGAGCCCAGTATGTACGGCCACAACCCTTGGTTCAGTCTGATCTTAGACTGGGAATGATCTCCGTATGCTTAGATTGGGAATGAACTCTGTATGTCTAAGTCAACCCATGAAACGAGCGTTCGGGCGCTCAGCCGGCTAGAGGGGCGGAATGCGCAAGTCAGGGATCGGCCAGGTCCCCCTCTACGTGCTGTCTATCTTGCTGCCACAACCCTCGGTCCGATCTAATCTTAGACTGGGAATGAACTCCGTATGCCTAAGCGAACCGACGAAATGTGCGAGCGGGAGGGCGGGCTCTACGCCGGCCAGAGAGGCGGGATGCGCAAGCCGTGGATCGATAGGGTGGTAGGTGGATTTAGGCACATCTTCATATTTCCATGTGCCAATGCCAATTTTATGGCTTGTAAATTCATACAATGGTCCCTTAAGCCTTCGTGTGAAGTTTCATGGCAAGACAACTTGTTTTCTATTTTTCAGGATTTTCAAAACTTTTTTTGGTTCAAGATTTTTTAAAATTTTTTCGGAAGGATTTTTGGCCCCAAACTTGGTAGACATGATCCTTGTAATTTTTTTGGCATGCACAAAACAATTTAGTTAAAAACTCGAAGTGTATAAGATTTTGTGACCATTTGAAAAAAGTATCCCCATTTCAGACACTTTAATGGCTACTGATAGTAAACCTGTAAAATCTCAAATGCTCTTTAAGGGGGTGTGAGTTCTCAAGGTTTGATGAGGGATAGGGGCCAATATAAGGGCCAAGCACCAGTACCCATCGCACATCATGTGTGCACACCCCCTCGACCCCCCCGATCGTCGGAACCCCAATGCCACCGATTAGGTTCTCCGGTGATGGTGCCCCGATGAAGAAAAATATGGCACCAGCACATGCCCGAGCCCAGCATGTGCTACCGCAACCCTTGATCCGGTCCGATCTTAGATTAGGAATGAACTCCGTATGCTTAGACTGGGAATGAACTCCATATGCCTAAGTCAACCAACGAAACGAACGTACGGGCGCTCAGCCAGCCAAAGGGGCGGGATGCGCAAGCCGGGGATCAACCGGACCCCCTCTGCGTGCTGCCGATCCTGCTGCCACAGAGAGGTGGGATGCGCAAGCTGTGGATCAATAGGGTGGTTGGTTGGTTTAGGCACATCATCATATTTCTGCGTGCCAATGCCATTTTTATGGCTTGTAAATTCATACAATGGTCCCTTAAGCCTTCGTGTAAGTTTCATGGCAAGACGACTCGTTTTCTTTTTTTTGTAATTTTTAAAACTTTATGCGGATCCAGATTTTTTAAAATTTTTTCAGAAGGGGTTTTGGCCCCAAACTAGGCAGCCGTGATCCTTGTATTTTTGTTGGCATGCAAAAAACAATTCATGTAAAAACTCGAAGTGTACAAGATTTTGTGACCATTTGAAAAAAGTGTCCCCATTTTAAACACTTTAATGGCTACTGGTAGCAAACCTGTAAAATCTCAAATGCTCTTTAAGGGGGTGTGAGTTTTCGAGGTTTGATGGGGATAGGGGGCCAATATAGGGGCCAAGCACCAGCACCCATCGCACATCATGTGCGCACACCCCCTGGCCCCCCCAATCGTTGGAACCCCAATGTCGTCGGTCAGGTTCTCCGGCGATGCTCCGATGATGGTGCCCCGACGAAGAAAAATGCGGCACCAGCACAAGCCCGAGCCAAGCATATGCTACCGCAACCCTCGATCCGATCAGATCTTAGACTGGGAATGAACTCCATATTCTTGACTGGGAAAAAACTCCGTATGCCTAAGTCAACCCACGAAACAAGCGTGCGGGAACTCAACCGGCCAGAGGGGCGGGATGCGCAACCCGGGGATCGATAGGGTGGTAGGTGGGTTTAGGCAAATCTTAATATTTCTGCATGCCAATGCCATTTTTATGGCTTGTAAGTTCATACAATTGTTCCTTAAGCCTTCGTGTGAAGTTTCATGGCAAGACGGCTCGTTTTCTATTTTTCATCATTTTTGAAACTTTTTACGGTTCGAGATTTTTGAAAATTTTTTCAGAAGGAGTTTTGGCCCCAAACTTGGTAAACATAATCCTTGTACTTTTGTTGGCATGCACAAAAAAATTCAGCTAAAAACTCGAAGTGTAAAACATTTTGACCATTTGAAAAAAGTGTCCCCATTTCAGACACTTTAATTTCTAATGGCAGCAAACCTGTAAAATCTCAAATGCTCTTTAAGGGGGTGTGAGTTCTCCAGGTTTGATGAGGGATAGGGGACCAATACAATTGCCAAGCACCAGCACCCATCGCACATCATGTGCGCACACCCCTCTTAGCCCCCCCGATCGTCGGAACCCAAATGCCGTCGGTCAGGTTCCCTGGTGATGCTCCTACGATGGTGCCTCAATGAAGAAAAATACGGAACCAGCACATGCTCGAGCCCAGCATGTTTTGCCACAACCCTCGGTCCGGTCCGATCTTAGACTAGGAATGAACTCCGTATGCCTAAGTCAACCCATGAAACGAGCGTGCGGGCGCTCAGCCGGCCAGAGGGGTGGGATGCGCAAGCCGGGGATCGGTCGGGTCCCTCTCTGCATGGTTTCGTAACCCTCGGTCTACTTCGATCTTAGACTGGGAATGAACTTCGTATGCCTAAGCCAACCAACGAAATGAGTGGGTGGCCGGGCAGGCATTACGTCGGCGAGAGAGGCGGGATGCGCAAGCAATGCATCGATAGGGTGGTAGGTGGGTTTAGGCACATCTTCATATTTCTGCATGCCAATGCCATTTTTATGGCTTGTAAATTCATACAATGGTCCCCTAAGCCTTCGTGTTAAGTTTCATCGCAAGACGACTCGTTTTCTATTTTTCATGATTTTTTAAACTTTTTGCCGTTCGAGATTTTTAAAAATTTTTTTGAAAGGATTTTTGGCCCCAAACTTGGTAGACGTCATCCTTGTATTTTTGTTCACATGCTTAAAAAAATTCAGGTAAAAACTTGAAATGTACAAGATTTTTGTGACCATTTGAAAAAAGTGACCACATTTCAAACACTTTAATGGCTACTAGCAACAAACCTGTAAAATCTCAAATGCTCTTTAAGGGCGTTTGAGTTGTCAAGGTTTGATGAGGGATAGGGGGCCAATATAAGGGCCAAGCACCAGCACCCATTGCACATCATGTGTGCACACCCCCCCGGCCCCCCCGATCGCCGGAACCCTAATGCCGTCGGTCAGGTTTTTTGGTGATGCTCCGGCGATGGTGCCCCGACGAAGAAAAATTCGGCACCAGCACATGCCCGAGCCTAGCGTATGCTGTCGCAACCCTCGGTCTGGTCCCATCTTAGACTGGGAATGAACTCCGTATGCCTAAGTTAACCCACAAAATGAGCATACGGGCGCTCAGCCGGCCAGAAGGGCAGGATGCGCAAGCTGGGGATCAGTCGAGTCCTCTTTTGCGTGTTGCTGTAGCAACCCTCGATCCGGTCTGATCTTAGACTGGGAATGAACTCCGTATGACTAAGCCAACTAACGAAACGAGCGAGCAGGCGGGCAGGCACTATGCCGGCCAGAGAGGTGGGATGCGCAAGTCGTGGATCGATAGGGTGGTAGGTGGGTTTAGGCACATCTTCATATTTATGCATGCCAATGCCATTTTTATGGCTTGTAAATTCATACAATGGTCCCTTAAGCCTTCGTGTGAAGTTTCATGGCAAGATGACTCGTTTTCTATTTTTCACGATCTTCGAAACTTTTTACGGTTCGGGATTTTTTAAAATTTTGTCGGAAGGAGTTTGTGCCCCCAACTTGGTAGACGTGATCCTTGTATTTTTGTTGGCATGCACAAAAACATTCAGCTAAAAACTCAAAGTGTACAAGATTTTGTGACCATTTGAAAAAAGTGTCCCCATTTCAGACACTTTAATGGCTACTGGCAACAAACCTCTAAAATCTCAAATGCTCTTTAAGGGGGTGTGAGTTCTCAAGGTTTGATGAGGGATAGGGGGCCAATATAAGGGCCAAGCACCAGTACCCATCGCACATCAGGTGTGCACACCCCCCCGGCCCCCGATCGTCGAAACCCCAATGCTGTTGGTCAGGTTCTCCGACGTTGCTCCGACGATGGTGCCCCGTCGAAGCAAAATGCGGCACCAGCACAATGCTCGAGCCCAACATGTGCTACCGCAACCCTCGGTCTGATCCGATCTTAGACTGAGAATGAACTCCATATGCTTAGACTGGAATGAACTCCATATGCCTTAAGTTCAACCCACTGGAACGAGCGTTGCGGGCGCTCAACCGGCTAGAGGGGCGGATAAGCAAGGCCGGGGATCGATCGAGTCCCTCTCTGCTGCTGTCGATCCTACTATCGCAACCTCGGTCCGGTCTGATCTTAGACGGGAATGGAATCCGTATACCAGCCAACAGACGAAATGAGTGCGCGGGCAGGCGGACAGTACGCCGACGAAGAGGGTAGCGCAAGCCGTGGATTCGATAGGGTGAAGGGTTTAGCCACATCTTCATATTTCTGGCGTCCCAATGCCATTTTAATGACTTGTAAATTCATGACAATGGTCTCTTAAGGCCTTCGTGTGAAAGTTTCATGGCAAGAACGAATTGTTTTCTATTTTTCACGATTTTTGAAACTTTTTGCGGTTCGGGATGTTTAAAAATTTTTTCGAAAGCAGTTTTGGCCCCAAACTTGGTAGATGTGATCCTTGTATTTTTTTTGGCATGTGCAAAAAAATTCAGCTAACAACTCAAAGTGTACAAGATTTTGTGACCATTTGAAAAAAGTGTCCCCATTTCAGACACTTTAATGGCTACTGGCAGCAAACCTATAAATCTCAAATGCTTTTTAAAGGGTGTGAGTTCTCGAGGTTTAATGAGGGATAAGGGGCCAATATAAGGGCCAACCACCAGCACCCATCGCACATCATGTGCGCACACCCCTCTCAGCCACCTCGATCGTCGGAACCCCAATGCCGTCGGTCAGGTTCCCTGACGATGCTCTGGTGAGGTGCCCCGACGAAGAAAAATGTGGCACCAGCACATGCCCGAGCCCAACTTGTGCTGCCGCAGCCCTCGGTCTGGTCTGATCTTAGACTGGGAATGAACTCCGTATGCTTAGACTGGGAATGAACACTGTATGCCTAAGTCAACCCACGAAACGAGCGTGCGGGCGCTCAGCCAGCCAGAGGGGCGAGATGCGTAAGCCGGGGATCGATCGGGTCCCCCTCTACGTGCTACCGATCCTGCTATTGGAACCTTCGGTCCGATCTGATCTTAGACTGTGGATGAACTCTGTATGCCAAAGCTAATCGACGAAACGAACGGGTAGGCGGGCGGGCACTACGTCGGCCAGAGAGGCAGGATATGCAAGCCGTGGATCGATAGGATGGTAGGTGGGTTTAGGCACATCTTCATATTTCTGCATGCCAATGCCATTTATTATGGCTTCTAAATTCTTACAATGTCCCTTAGGCCTTCACAGCGAAGTTTCATGCAAGACGACTCGTTTTGTATTTCATGATTTTGAAACTTTTTGCGGTTGGATTTTTTAAATTTTTTTGGAAGGAATTTTGGCCCCAAAATTGGTAGACGTGATCCTTGTATTCTTTTGGCATGCACAAAAAACTTCAGCTAAAAACCATCGAAATGTAAACGATTTTCCGACCATTTGAAAAAAGTGTCCCCATTTCAGACACTTTAATAGCTCCTACCAGCAAACTTGTAAAAATCTCAAGTGCTCTTTAAGGGGGTGTGAGTTCTCAAGGTTTGATGAGGGATAGGGGCCAATATAAGGCGCCAGAGTACCAGCACCCATCGACACATCAATGGCACACACCCCCCACGGGACCCCGATCGTCGGAACCCCAATGCCGCCGGTCAGTTTCTCCGCATGGTGCCCCGATGAAGAAA
Source organism: Durio zibethinus (assembly GCF_002303985.1). The sequence continues at coordinate 19,349,232 of NW_019167926.1, read as the reverse complement.
ATTGCGGCACCGCACATGCCGGAGGCCCATGTACGTGCTGCGCACCCTCGATCCAGTCCGATCTTGGACTGGGCTATGAACTCGTTTGGCTTAGACTTGGAATGAACTCCGTTGCCCTAAGTAACCACGAACGCGTGCGGACGCTCAGCCGGCCAGAGGGGGGATGCGCAAGTCGGGGATCGATCGGGTCCCCCTCTACGTGCTGTCGATCCCGTTGCTGCAACCCTCGATCCAATCCGATCTTAGACTGGGAATGAACTCCGTATGCCTAAGCCAACCGATGAAATGAGCGGGCAGGCGGGCACTAAATCGGCCAGAGAGACGGATGCGCAAGCCGTGGATCGATAGGGTGGTAGGTGGGTTTAGGCACATCTTTATATTTTTGCATGCCAATGCCATTTTTATGGCTGAAAAATTCATAGAATGGTCCCTTAAGCCTTCACGTGAAGTTTCATGGCAAGACGACTCGTTTTCTATTTTTCACGATTTGTGAAACTTTTTGCAATTCAGGATTTTTTAAAATTTTTTCAAAAAGAGTTTTGCCCCCAAACTTGGTAGACGTGATCCTTGTATTTTTGTTGCCATGCTAAAAAACATTCAGCTAAAAACTCGAAGTGTACAAGATTTTGTGACCATTTGAAAAAAGTGTCCCCATTTCAGACACTTTAATGGCTACTGGCAACAAACTTGTAAAATCTCAAATGCTCTTTAAGGGGGTGTGAGTTCTCAAGTTTTGATGAGGGATAGGGGGCCATTATAAGGGCCAAGCACCGGCACCCATCGCACATCATGTGCGCATACCCCCCTGGCCCCCCCGATCGTCGAAACCCTAATGCCGCCAGTCAAGTTCTCCGACGATGGTGCCTCGAAGAAGAAAAATGCGACACCAGCACATGCCCGAGCCCAGCATGTGCTGCCGCAGCCCTCGGTCCGGTCCAATCTTAGACTGGGAATGAACTTCGTATTCTTAGACTGAGAATGAACTCCGTATGCTTAGACTGGGAATGAACTCTATATGCCTAAGTCAACCCACGAAACGAGCGTGCGAACGCTCAGCCAGCTAGAGGGGCAGGATGCGTAAGCCGGGGATCGATCGGGTCCCTCTCTGTGTGCTGCTGATCCTACTGTCGTAACCCTCGATCTGGTCTGATCTTAGACTGGAATTGAACTTCGTATGCCTAAGCCAACCGATGAAACGAGCGGGCGGGCGGGCGGGCAGGCACTACCCCGACCAAAGAGACCGGATTCGCAAGCCGTGGATCGATAGAGTGGTAGGTGGGTTTAGGAACATCTTCATATTTCTGTGTGCCAATGCAATTTTTATGGCTTGTAAATTCATACAATGGTCCCTTAAGCCTTCACGTGAAGTTTCATGGCAAGACGACTTGTTTTCTATTTTTCACGATTTTCCAAACTTTTTGTGTTCCGGGATTTTTTAAAATTTTTTCGGAAGAAGCTTTGGACCCAAACTTGGAAGAGGTGATCCTTGTATTTTTGTTGGCATCCACAATGAAATTCATCTAAAAAATCGAAGTGTAAAATATTTTGTGACCATTTGAAAAAAGTGTCCCCATTTCAGACACTTTAATGGCTACTGGCAGCGAACCTGTAAAATCTCAAAGGCTCTTTAAGGGGGTGTGAGTTCCCGAGGTTTGATGAGGGATAGGGGGCCAATATAAGGGCCAAGTACCAGCACCCATCTTACATCATGTGGGCACACCCCCCCGGCCCCCCCGATCGCCGGAACCCCAATACCGCCGGTCAGATTTTTTAGCGATGCTCCGGCGATGGTGCCTCGACGAAGAAAAATGTGGCACCAGCACATGCCCGAGCCCAGCATGTGCTGTCGCAACCCTCGGTCTGGTCCGATCTTAGACTGGGAATGAACTCTGTATGCCTAAGCCAACCGATGAAATGAACGGGCATGCGAGCGGGCGGGCACTACGTCGCCGAAGGAGACGGGATGCGCAAGTCGTGGATCGATAGGGTGGTAGGTGGGTTCAGGTACATCTTCATATTTCTATGTGTCAATGCCAATTTTATGGTTTGTAAATTCATACAATGGTCCCTTAAGCCTTCACGTGAAGTTTCATGGCAAGACGACTCGTTTTTTATTTTTCATAATTTTTCAAAATTTTTACTGTTTAGGATTTTTTAAAATTTTTTCGAAAGGAGTTTTAGCCCCAAACTTGGTAGATGTGATCCTTTTATTTTTTTTGGTATGCATAAAAAAATTTAGCTAAAGACTCGAAGTGTACAAGATTTTGTGACCATTTGAAAAAAGTGTCCCCATTTCAGACACTTTAAAGGCTACTGGCAACAAACCTGTAAAATCTCAAATGCTCTTTAAGGGGGTGTGAGTTCACCAGGTTTGATGAGGGATAGGGGGCCAATATAAGGGCCAACTACCAGCACCCATCGCACATCATGTGAGCACACCACCCCCGAGCCCAGCATGTGCTATCGTAACCCTTGGTGTGGTCCGATCTTCAACTGGGAATGAACTCCGTATGCTTAGACTGGGAATGAACTTCGTATGCCTAAGTCAACCCACGAATCGAGCGTGCTGGCGCTCAATCGGCCAAAGGGGCGGGATGCGCAAGCCGGGGATCGATCGGGTCCCCCTTTGTGTGCTACTAATCCTACTGCCGCAACCCTCGGTTTGGTCCAATCTTAGACTGTAAATGAACTCCGTATGCCTAAGCAATCGACGAGACGAGCGGGCGGGCGAGCAGGCGGGCACTACGCTGGCCAGAGAGGCGGCATGTGCAAGCTGTGGATCGATAGGGTGGTAGGTGGGTTAGGCACATCTTCATATTTCTGTGTGCCAATGCCATTTTCATGGCTTGTAAATTCATACAATGGTCCCTTATGCCTTCACGTGAAGTTTCATGGCAAGACGACTCGTTTTCTATTTTTAACGATTTTTGAAACTTTTTGCGGTTCAAGATTTTTTGAAATTTTTTCAAAAGGAGTTTTGGCCCCAAACTTGGAAGACATGATCCTTGTATTTTTATTGGCATGCAAAAAAAAGTTCAGCTAAAAACTTGAAGTGTACAAGATTTTGTGACCATTTGAAAAAAGTATCCCCATTTCAGACACTTTAATGGCTACTGGTAGCAAATCTGTAAAATCTCAAATGCTCTTTAAGGGGGTGTGAGTTCGAGGTTTGATGAGGGATAGGGGGCCAATATAAAGGCCAAGTACCAGCACCCATCACACCTCATGTGCGCACACCCCCCGGCCCCTCCGATCACCAAAACCCCAATGCCGCCGGTCAGGTTCTCCGACGATGCTCCGGTGATTGTGCCCCGACAAAGAAAAATGTGGCACCAGCCCATGCCCGAGCCCAGCTTGTGCTGCCATAACCCTCGGTCTGGTCCGATCTTAGACTGGGAATGAACCCCATATGCTTAGACTACGAATGAACTCTGTATGCCTAAGTCAACCCACGAAACGAGCTTGCGGGTGCTCAGCCAGCCAGAGAGGCAGGATGCGCAAGCCGGGGATTGATCGGGTCCCCCTCTGTGTGCTGCCAATCCTGCTGCCGCAACCCTCGATCCAGTCCGATCTTAGACTGGGAATGAACTCTGTATGCCTAAGCCAACCGACGAAACGAGCGAACGGGCGGGCAGGCGGGCACTACGCGGGCCAGAGAGACGGGATGCGCAAGCCATGGATCGATAGGGTGGTAGGTGGGTTTAGGCACTTCTTCATATTTCTACGTGCCAATACCATTTTTATGGCTTGTAAATTCATACAATGGTCCCTTAAGCATTCACGTGAAGTTTCATGCCAACACGACCCGTTTTCTATTTTTCATGATTTTTGAAATTTTTTGGGGTTCGGGATTTTTTCATATTTTTTTGGAAGGAGTTTTGGCCCAAAACTTGGTAGACGTGATCCTTGTATTTTTTTGGCGTGCACAAAAAATTTCAGCTAAAAACTCGAAGTGTACAAGATTTTGTGACCATTTGAAAAAAGTGTCCCCATTTCAGACACTTTAATGGCTACTGGCAGCACCCATCGCACATCATGTGTGCACACCCCCCCGGCCCCCCGATCACCGGATCCCCAATGCGGCCGGTCAGGTTCTCTGATGATGCTCTGACAATGGTGCCCTGACGGAGAAAAATGCGACACTAGCACATGCCCGAGGCTAGCTTGTGCTGCTGCAACCCTCGGTCTAGTCCGATCTTAAACTGGGTATGAACGCTGTATGCTTAGACTGGGAATGAACTCTGTATACCTATGTCAACCCATGAAATGAGCATACGAGTGCTCAACCGGCCAGAGGGGCGGGACGCGCAAGTCGGGTGTCACGGACTAAGCTTTCTCTCAACAAGTAATAGACCGTGCGGCACTTGAATGGGTGCTCCCAACCAAGTCAGCCTTCAATAGATCGATATCTGAACAAATAACCATAAGCTATGGTTAGTCACAAGCATTCACAATAAGGCACAACATATCGAGATCAATCTCAAGCGCACACACAATGAGGCATATTCGCATCAAGAAAAAAAAAACACATCGAGGCAACAATCGGGACATTCAATCGGGATGAGTTTTATTATAAATGGGGCTCATACATCGGGACCTCCCATCATCACCAGGGCTAGGGGGTAGCCCTTGGTGGGTGGCCTAAGCTTGCATAGCAACCGGTGAGACAGCCCAACACTACTCTGCCAGCTCACCCCCATAAAGAGCCTTAGAGGTTTTAGAGCTATGCTACCAGTAACCATTACAATGTTTAAAATGGGGACATTTTTCCTAGCACAAGGGATCTACCCGACCATGGCCCTATACAAGGTTGGCTCATGACATCTTCGCCCCACCTATTCTATCGACTTTCTCGTCGACTTGCTGGCTTGAAATTCTTTAATCTTCCTTTGAAATCTCTGGAGGTTGTGTTCTCTCTCTGAGCTAGTTTCTTCTAGTCCTAATCCCTCCCACTTCACTAAGTACTCCCGAACTAGTCTTCGAGATATCTTGGTTTCCCTGTCAGCTAAGATCTCTTCGACTCGATGCTCTGAGGGTGGCTTTATGGTGATGGCGGCTCTGGTTGGCTTCTTTCAGCCAGCATCTGTAGGATCTGTATGGAAAGGTTTCAGGTTGCTCACATGAAATATTGGGTGCACTTTCATCCACTTTGGTGGGTCAATTTTGTAAGAAGCATTCCCCACCTTGGAAAGGACCCTTACTGGACCTTCATATTTGTGCACCAGTCTACGATTACTTTTTCTCAAGAACCTGGTTTATTCAAGAACTAGTCGGACAAGAACCAAATCACCAGCTTGAAATTATTGAGCTCTACGACCATTATCTGCCTATTTTTTTATCCGTTTTGATGCTTTCTCCAGGTAGGCTTGCACAATCTCTGTGTTTTGTTTCCACTCTTTGCTGAGATTGAAGGCTCTCAGATTTTTTCCTCCATATTGTTCCAAGAAAGTGTGGGGTAGCCTTGGTAATTGTCTGGTGACCACCTCAAATGGGCTCTTGTTGGTGGAAGAGCTTTTGTTGGAATTAAAGCAGAGTTAAGCCACATCCAATAATGAAGGCTAGTCTTTCTAATTAGCTTGAACAAAATGCTTAAGTATTCCTCTAATAATCCGTTGAACCATTCCATTTAACCATCGGTTTGGGGGTGATAGCTTAAGGAAATGTTGAGTTGGGACCCCAATATCTTGAAAAGTTCTCTCCAGAAAGACCCCGTGAATCTCGGATCTCGATCGCTGACAATGTTTTGAGGGAGGCCCCAGTATTTGACCACATGTTTAAATAATAGTCGAGCTGTGTCTTCTATTGTGCAATACTTGTGAACGGGAATGAATGTGGCATACTTAGAGAATCGATCAATTACCACCAAAATCGCTCCAAGGTCACCAACCTTGGGTAGGCTCGAAATGAAATCGAGGGAGATGCTTTCCTAAGGTCTGGTGGGTACTGGTAGTGGTTCAAGCATGCCTGTAGGTTTTCTCCTTTCAACCTTGTCTTGTTGGCAAATGAGGCAAGTCTTCGTATAGTCCATCACATCTTGTCGCATGTGAGGCCAATAGTATCCCTGTTTCAATAACGCCAAAGTACGTTGCCAACCCGGGTGTCCCGCCCATGGTGTGTCATGACATTCCCTCATTAGCATATGTCTCAGACCTTCTACTCTTGGCACAAATACTCGAGGCCCCTTGGTCCATAGGACCTTATTTTCTTGCCAGAATTACTTGGACTTCCCTTCTTCCACTAGCTTCAGGATGGCACAAGCTTGCGGGTCCTTTCCTAAGTGATCTCCAATCAACTTGTGAATGTCTGTAGTGGCTCTACTAGCCGCCATTGGGGCAATTCTTCTAAGGGCCGCTAGATCTGCTCGCCTGCTCAATGCATCGGCCACTTGATTGGTCTTTCCAGCGGTGTGCTCAAAACAAAAGTCGAATTCCGCTAAAAATTCTTGCCACCTAGCTTGTTTTGCCGTAAGCCTTGGTTGGGTGAGAAAATGGCTAACGATCGTATTGTCTGTCTTCATGACAAAGTGTGAACCCAACAAGTAATGTCGCCAAGCCCTCAAGCAGTGAACCACTGCGAGGAGTTTTTTTTTCCTGGGCCGTATATTTCTTTTTAGCTTCACTTAGCTTCCTACTTTCAAATGCTACCGGGTGATGCTGTTGCAAAAGCACTCCTCCAATAGCAAAATCGGATGCATCTGTCTGAACTTCGAAGGGCTTTTCAATATCAGAGAGAGCTAAGATGGGATCCTTCATAATAGCATCCTTCAATCTCTCGAAGGCCTCTTGGCACTCACTCGTCCAACACTATTTACGCTCCTTCTTCAATAGCTCCGTGAGGGCTATGGTCTTCGAGAGTACCCTTCCATAAACTTTCTATAGTAGTGTCCCAAAAATGAGCGGAGCTCACTAACATTCTTCAGTGTTGTCCACTCCTTGATGGCCCTAACCTTTTTCATGTGCATTCGAATATGGCCACGTTCGACAATGTGACCAAGAAAATGGATTCGGGTCTGAGCAAATGCACACTTCTCCCTTTTTACGTATAACTGGTGGTCATGTAATCTTTGAAGTACCTGACGCAGGTGCTCTTGATGCTCTTCCAAAGTGGAGCTATATACCACTATATCGTCTAAATAGATGACTATAAATTTGTCTAAGTAGTCATGGAACACCTGATTCATCAATGTACAAAATGTGGCAGGAGCATTGGTCAGTCCAAAAGGCATAACAAGAAATTCAAATGCACCATACCGTGTCACACAAGTGGTCTTTGGCTCATCTCCCTCAACGATTTGAACCTGATGGTAGCCAGATCTCAGGTCCAATTTGGAGAAGTACTTGGCCCAGCTCAATTGATCAAACAAGTCTGCTATAAGGGGAATGAGATATTTGTTTCTTACAGTGACTTTGTTCAGGGCCCTGTAGTCAACACATAATCGCAAACTTCCATCGTGCTTCTTTTGAAATAGCACTGGCGCGCCGAAAGGAGCCTTTGATAGTCTGATGAACCCGACTTGTAGTAGCTCATCTAACTGCTTTCTTAGTTTGGCCAACTCTGGCGGGGCCATGCGGTAGGGCACTCTAGCAGGGGGTTTCACTCTGAGGAGGAGCTCGATTTCATGGTCCACTACTCGTCGAGAGGGTAGAACTTTAGGCAACAGCTCTGGCATCACCTCTTCGAATTCTTCCAACACTTTTTCCACACCATCAGGTATTGATTCTACTTCTGACCCTTCTTTGTAAATTGACATCACCACAAAGGAGGGTTCCCCTCTCCTTATCCCTTTCTTGAACTGCAAAGCTGAAATCATTTTCTTCCCACTCTTTGGTAAGATGTTGGCTGGCAGCACACATGGGTGTTCTCCTAAGAATAACAAGCAGCTAGCGGCGGGGATCGGGATGACCTGAGCCAACATCATGAAGTCCAATCCAAGGACAACATCAAAGTCATCCATGGAGGAAACTGTAAAGTCTACCTTCCCCTCCCATGGCCCCAATCGGGTTGTCACACTTTTGGAGCTTTCACTGATCGCAAAGGCTGGCGAATTGACCGCCTTCATTCATCCACAGTCTTTACTAATCTAAAGACCACACCTTTTTGCTTCTTCTAGTGTGATGAAAGTGTCGGTTGCACCCGTATCCACCATGGCCTTGGTGGCTTTCTCATTGATCGTCAAGTTCACATACATCAAGCCTCTACTCTGCTCTTTCTTTATAGTGTTCAATTAGGTGCGGAAGGCATTGAGGAACCTTATTGAACCCATCTTGGCTGGCTCTTGTTCAGCTTTTTCAACGCTCTCTGGCACTTTTACGGACTCTTGAGATGAGGTCCTTAACGCATTAAGGGCTCCCCTGTACGGGCATTCAGCCACCTGATACGGCCCCTTACAAAGAAAGCAAGCTAGCGGTTGCCTAGGCTTGAAAATCCCTACGTTGCTTGTCTTGGGCTGGGTGCTATCTCAATCAAAGGACCTCCTGTCTGATCCCTCACTGAAGGGTTGGTCCAACCTAGTCATCTTTCCCTTACTCCTAAAGTTAAAGCTACTGCCAGCTAATGGAGGATTTTTTCGTTTTAAGGAGCCATCATTGTAATCGTGAAGATGTTCAGCTCCAGCCATGGCCGTGGCCACATCTTGCACTTTCTGCCTTTGTAGTTCTATCCTTGCCCAAGGCTTGAGGCCCTCAAGAAAATAGAACATCTTGTCCTTTTTGGACATGTCTCAAATATCCAACATCAGGGTAGAAAAGCTTCTCATAAATTCTCGCACCGTTTCGATTTGCACCAACTCTCGAAGTCTTCTTCGAGCCATATACTCCACATTCTCAGGGAAAAACTGGTTTTTCAATTCTCACTTCAGATCCGTCCAAGTCTTAATTGGGCACTCGTCATCGACAAACTTGGAGCGCCACCACAGCTTGGCATCCCCTGCGAGGTACATCGATGCCATTGTCACCTTGTCTTCCTCTGAATTTGTGTGTACAGCTCAAAAGTATTGCTTCATGTCAAATAAGAAATTTTCAAGTTCCTTAGCATCCCTTCCCCCTCATAGCATCGAGGCTCCGGCACCTTGGGCCTTTGTCCCCTTTCCATCGAGCTTGAACCCGATCTGGCCACAGCCTTTTGTAGGATGCTCACTTGTGCTCTGAGCTCCTCAAACTCTTTTTGGAGAATGTTCAAGGCATCTCTAGCCTCTTCGCTCACATTCTAGAGAGTGTCGGACAACTCCCGCTGGGTTGTCTCGATCTCCTTCACTTGGTCTTTCATCACCATATGAGTTTTCATTGCGGCCACCGCGGCCTCAAGTTCCTCAATTCTCTCTTGATGATCCAGTCCACCATTTGTGGCCATCTCATCCATTTTTCTAGCACTTCTCAACCGTGCTCTGATACCACGTGTCACGGACTAAGCTTTCTCTCAACAAGCAATAAACCGTGCGGCACTTGAATAGGTGCTCCCAACCAAGTCAGCCTTCAATAGATCGATATCTGAACAAATAACCATAAGCTATGGTTAGTCACAAGCATTCACAATAAGGCACAACATATCGAGATCAATCTCAAGCACACACACAAGGAGGCATATTCGTATCAAGAAAAAGAAAAACACATCGAGGCAACAATCGGGACATTCAAACGAGATGAGTTTTATTATAAACAAGACTCATACATCGGGACCTCTCACCGTCACCAGGGCCAGGGGGCAGCCCTTGGTGGGTGGCCTAAGATCGTATAGCAACCGGTGAGATAGCCCAACACTACGCTGTCGGCTCACCCCCCTTAAAGAGCCTTAGAGATTTTAGAGCTATACTACCAGTAACCATTACAATGTTTGAAATGGGGACACTTTTCCTAGCACAAGGGATCTACCCGGCCATGGCCCTAAACATGGGTGGCTCATGGCAACCTAAGTCTCGGTCATGGCCCTATACAAGGTTGGCTCATGACACCAGGGATCGATTAGGTGCCCCTCTACGTGCTGCCAATCCTGCTGCCGCAACCCTCGGTCCAATCCGATCTTAGACTGGGAATGAACTCTGTATGCCTAAGCCAACCGACGAAATGAGCGGGCGGGTACTATGTCGGCCAGAGAGATGGGATGCGCAAGTCATGGATCAATAGGGTGGTAGGTGGGTTTAGTCACATCTTCATATTTCTATGTGCCAATGCCATTTTTATGGCTTGTAAATTCATACAATGGTCCCTTAAACCTTCACGTGAAGTTTCATGCAAGACGACTCGCTTTCTATTTTTCACGATTTTTGAAACTTTTTACGGTTCGAGATTTTTTAAAATTTTTTCGAAAGGATTTTTGGCCCCAAAATTGGTAGACGTGATCCTTGTATTTTTGTAGGCATGCATAAAAAAATTCAGCTAAAAACTCAAAGTGTACAAGATTTTGTGACCATTTGAAAAAAGTGTCCCCATTTCAGACATTTTAATGGCTACTGGCAGCAAACCTGTAAAATCTCAAATGCTCCTAAAGGGGGTGTGAGTTCTCAAGGTTTGATGAGGGATAGGGGGCCAATATAAGGGCCAAGTACCAGCACCCATTGCACATCATGTGCGCACACCCCCTAGCCCCCCTGATCGCCGGAACCCCAATGCCGTCGGTCAAGTTCTCCGGTGATGCTCCGGCGATGGTGCCCCGGTGAAGAAAAATGCGACACCAGCACATGCCCTAGCCCAGCATGTGCTGCCACAACCCTCGGTCTGGTAAGATCTTAGACTGGGAATGAACTTCGTATACCTAAGTCAACCCATGAGCGCGCAGGCACTCAGTCGGCCAGAAGGGTGGGATGCGCAAGCCGAGGATCAATCAGGTCCCGCTCTGCGTGCTGCCGATCCTGCTACCGCAACCCATGGTTTGGTCTAATCTTAGATTGGGAATGAACTCCGTATGTCTAAGCCAACCGACGAAACGAGCGAGGGAGCAGGCGGGCGCTACGCCGGCCAGAGAGACGGGATGCGCAAGCCGTGGATCGATAGGGTGGTAGGTGGGTTTAGGCACATCTTCATATTTCTGCATGCCAATGCCATTTTTATGGCTTGTAAATTCATACAATGTTCCCTTAAGCCTTCACGTGAAGTTTCATGGCAAGACGACTTGTTTTCTATTTTTCACGATTTTCAAAACTTTTTTTGATACGAGATTTTTTAAAATTTTTTCGGAAAGAGTTTTGGCCCCAAACTTGGTAGATGTGATCCCTGTATTTTTTTTTGCATGCACAAAAAAAATCAGGTAAAAACTCAAAGTGTACAATATTTTGTGAAGATTTGAAAAAAATGTCCACATTTAAGACACTTTAATGGCTACTGGCAGCAAACCTGTAAAATCTCAAATGCTCTTTAAGGGGGTGTGAGTTCTCGAGGTTTCATGAGGGATAGGGGGCCAATATAAGGGCCAAGTATCAGCACCCATTGCACATCATGTGCGCACACCCCCCGGCCCCCCCCGATCATCGGAACCCCAATGCCGTCGGTCAGGTTCTCCGGCGATGGTGCCCCGACTAAGAAAAATGTGGCACCAGCACATGCCCGAGCCCAGCATATGCTGCTGTAACTCTTGGTCCGCTCTGATCTTAGACTGGGAATGAACTCCGTATGCCTAAGTCAACCCACGATACGAGCATGCGGGCACTTAGGCGGCCAAAGGGACGGGATGCGCAAGCTGGAGATTGGCCGGGTCCCCCTCTACGTGCTGCCGATCCTGCTGCCGCAACCCTTAGTCTGGTCCAATCTTAGACTGGGAATGAACTCCGTATGCCTAAGCCAACCGATGAAACAAGCGGGCGGGCGGGCGGGCACTACGTCGGCCAGAGAGACGGGATGCGCAAGCCGTGGATCGATAGGGTGGTAGGTGGGTTTAGGCTCATCTTCATATTTCTGCATGCCAATCCCATTTTTATGGCTTGTAAATTCATACAATGGTCCCTTAAGCCTTCACGTGAAATTTCATGGCAAGACGACTCATTTTTTATTTTTCATAATTTTTGAAAACTTTTTACGGTTCAGGATTTTTTAAAATTTCTTTGGAAAGAGTTTTGGTCCCAAACTTGGTACACGTGATCCTTGTAATTTTGTTGGCATGCACAAAAAAATTCAGCTAAAAACTCGAAGTGTACAAGATTTTGTGACCATTTGAAAAAAATGTCCTCATTTCAGACACTTTAATGGTTACTGGTAGCAAACCTGTAAATTCTCAAATGCTCTTTAAAGGGGTGTAAGTTCTCAAGCTTTGATGAGGGATAGGGGGCCAATATAAGGGCCAAGTACCAGCACCCATCGCACATCATGTGCGCACACCCCCCGGCCCCCCCGATCATCGGAACCCCAATGCCGTCGGTCAGGTTCTACGGTGATACCGTGGCGATGGTGCCCCGACGAAGAAAAATGTGGCACCAGCACATGCCCGAGTCCAGCATGTGCTGCCGCAACCATCGGTCTGGTCCGATCTTAGACTGGGAATGAACTCCGTATGCCTAAGTCAACTCACAAAACGAGCGTGTAGGTGCTCAGCCGGCCAGAGGGGCGGGATGCGCAAGTCGGGGATCGATCGGGTCCCCCTCTGCGTGTTGTTGATCCTGCTACCGCAACCCTCAGTCCGGTCCCATCTTAGACTGGGAATGAACTCCGTATGCTTAAGCCAACCGATGAAACGAGCAGGCGGGCAGGCGGGAGGGCACTACGCTGGCCAGAGAGACGAGATGCGCAAGCCGTGCATCGATAGGGTGGTAGGTGGGTTTGGGCACATCTTCATATTTTTACATGCCAATGCCATTTTTATTTCTTGTAAATTCATACAATGGTCCCTTATGCCTTCACGTGAAGTTTCATGGCAAGATGACTCATTTTCTATTTCTAATGACCTTCAGAACTTTTTGTGGTTCCGGATTTTTTTAAATTTTTTTGGAAGGAGTTTTGGCCCCAACCTTTTTAGATGTGATCCTTGTATTTTTGTTGGCATGCACAAAAAAATTTAGCTAAAAGCTCGAAGTGTACAAGATTTTGTGACCATTTGAAAAAAGTGTCCCCATTTTAGACACTTTAATGGCTACTGGCAGCAAACCTGTAAAATCTCAAATGCTCTTTAAGGGGGTATAAGTTCTCGAGGTTTGATGAGGGATAGGGGGCTAATATAAGGGCCAAGTACCAGCACCAATCGCACATCATGTGCACACACCCCCCGGCCCCCCCGATCGCCGAAACTCCAATGCCGCCGGTCAGGTTCTCCGTCGATGCTCCGACGATGTTGCCCCGGTGAAGAAAAATGTGACACCATCACATGCTCGAGCCCAGCATGTGTTACCGCAACCCTTGGTCCGATCCGATCTTAGACTGGGAATGAACTCCATATGCTTAGACTGGGAATGAACTCCGTATGCCTAAGTCAACCCACAAAACGAGCGTGCGGGCACTCAGCCAGGCAGAGGGGCGGGATGCGCAAGCCGGGGATCGGCCAGGTCCCCCTCTGCATGCTGCTGCAACCCTCGGTCTGGTCCGATCTTAGACTGGGAGTGAACTCCGTATGCCTAAGCCAACCAACGAAACGAGCGGGCGGGTGCGCGGGCACTACGTCGACCAGAGAGACGGGATGCGCAAGCCATGGATCGATAGGGTGGTAGATGGGTTTAGGAACATCTTCATATTTCTACTTGTGAATGCCATTTTTATGGCTTGTAAATTCATATAATGGTCCCTTAAGCCTTCACGTGAAGTTTCATAGCAAGACGACTCGTTTTTTATTTTTCATGATTTTTTATACTTTTTGAGGTTCGGGATTTTTTAAACTTTTTTTGGAAGGAGTTTTGTCCCGAAACTTGGTAGACATGATCCTTGTATTTTTGTTGGCATGCACAAAAAAATTCAGCTAAAAACTCGAAGTGTACAAGATTTTGTGACCATTTGAAAAAAGTATCCCCATTTCAGACACTTTAATACCTACTGGTAGCAAACCTGTAAAATCTCAAATGCTCTTTAAGGGGGTGTGAGTTCTCGAGGTTTGATGAGGGTTAGGGGGACACTATAAGGGCCAAGTACCAGCACCCATCACACATCATGCGCGCACACCCCCCCGACCCCCCCGATCGCCGGAACCCCAATGCCACCGATCAGGTTCTTCGACGATGCTCCGACGATGGTGCCCCTGGCGAAGAAAAATGCGACACCAGCACATGCCCGAGCCCAGCATGTGCTGCCACAAGCCTCCGTCCGGTATGATCTTAGACCGGGAATGAACTCTGTATGCTTAAACTGGGGATGAACTCCGTATGCCTAAGTCAACTCACGAAACGAGCATGCGGTCGCTCAGCCGGTCAGAGAGGCGGGATGCACAAGCCGAGGATCGGTCGGGTCCCCCTCTGTGTGCTGCCAATCCTGCTACTGCAACCCTCGGTCTGGTCTGATCCTAGACTGCGAATGAACTCCATATGCCTAAGCCAACCGACGAAACGAGCGGGCGGGTACTATACCGGCTAGAGAGACGGGATACGCAAGCCGTGGATCGATAGGGTGGTAGGTGGGTTTAGGCACATCTTCATATTTCTACATGCCAATGCCATTTTTATGTCTTCTAAATTCATACAATGGTCCCCTAAGCCTTCACGTGAAGTTTCATGGCAAGACTACTCGTTTTCTATTTTTCACGATTTTTAAAACTTTTTATGGTTCAAGATTTTTTAAAACTTTTTTGGAAGGAGTTTTGTCCCGAAACTTGGTAGACGTGATCCTTGTATTTTTTTTGGCATGCACAAAAAAATTCAGCTAAAAACTCGAAGTGTACAAGATTTTGTGACCATTTGAAAAAAGTGTCCCCATTTCAGACACTTTAATGGCTCTGGCAGCAAACCTGTAAAATCTCAAATGCTCTTTAAGGGGGTGTGAGTTCTCAAGGTTTGATGAGGGATAGGGGGCCACAATAAGGGCCAAGTACCAGCACCCATCACACATCATGTGCGCACACCCCCCCGGCCCCCCGATCGCCGAAACCCCAATGCTGCCGGTCAGGTGCTCCGACGATGGTGCCCCGGTGAAGAAAAATGCGGCACCAGCACATGCCCGGGCCCAGTATGTGCTGCCGCAACCCTCGGTTCGGTCCAATCTTAGACTGGGAATGAACTTAGTATGCCTAAGTCAACCCACGAAACGAGCATGCGAGCGCTCAGCCGGCCAGAGGGGCTGGATGCACAAGCTGGGGATCAACCGGGTCCCCCTTTGCGTGCTGTCGATCCTGCTGCTGCAACCCTCAGTCTGGTCTGATGTTAGACTGGGAATTAACTCCGTATGCCTATGCCAACCGACGAAACGAGCGGGCGGGTGGGCACTACGTCGGCCAGAGAGACGGGATGCGCGACCCGTGGATCGATAGGGTGGTAGGTGGGTTTCGGCACATCTTCATATTTTTACGTGCCAATGCCATTTTTATGGCTTGAAAATTCATATAATGGTCCCTTAAGCCTTCACGTGAAGTTTCACGGCAAGACGACTCGTTTTTTATTTTTCACGATTTTCAAAACTTTTGACGTTTCAAGATTTTTTAAAATTTTTTCGAAAGGAGTTTTGGCCCCAAACTTGGTAGACGTGATCCTTGTATTTTTGTCGGCATGCAAAAAACAATTCAGCCAAAAACTCAAAGTGTACAAGATTTTGTGACCATTTGAAAAAAGTGTCCCCATTTCAAACATTTTAATGGCTACTGGCAGCAAACCTGTAAACTCTCAAATGCTCTTTAAGGGGGTGTGAGTTCTCGAGGTTTGATGAGGGATAGGGGGCCAATATAACGGCCAAGTACCAGCACCCATCACACATCATGTGCGCATACCCCCTGGCCCCCCTATCGTCGGAACCCCAATCTCACCGGTTACGTTCTCTGGCCATGCTCCGGCGATGGTGCCCCGACGATGAAAAATGCGGCACAGCACATGCCTGAGCCAAGCATGTGCTGTCGCAACCCTCGATCTGGTCCGATCTTAGACTGGGAATGAGCTCCGTATGCTTAGACTGGGAATGAACTCCGTATGCCTAAGTCAACCCACGAAACGAGCGTGCAGGCGCTCAGTAGGCCAGAGGTGCATGATGTGTAAGCCAGGGATCGTTCGCGTCCCCCTCTGCAAGCTGCCAAATCTTGCTGCCGCAAACCTCAATCCGGTCTAATCTTTAGACTGGGAATGAACTCCGTATGCCTAACCCAACGATGAAACGAGCCAACGGGCGGCTGTGGGCGATATGCCGGCTAGAGAGACGGGATGCGCAAGCCGTGATCGATAGGTGGGTAGGTGGGTTTAGACACATCTTCATATTTCTGCGTGCCAATGCCATTTTTATGGCTTGTAAATCATACAATGGTCCCTTAAGCCTTCACGTTGAAGTTTCATGGCAAGATGACTCGTTTTCTATTTTTCAAGATTTTTGAAACTTTTTACGGCTCCAGATTTTTTTAAAATTTTTTCGGAAGGGGTTTTGGCCCCAAACTTGCTAGATGTGATCCTTGTATTTTTGTTGGCATGCACAAAAACATTCAGCTAAAAACTCAAAGTGTACAAGATTTTGATACCATTTGAAAAAAGTATCAAAATTTCAGGCACTTTAATGGCTACTGGCAGCAAACCTGTAAAATCTCAAATGCTCTTTAAGGGGGCGTGAGTTCTCGAGGTTTGATGAGGGATAGGGGGCCAATATAAGGTCCAAGTACCAGCACCCATCGCACATCATGTGTGCACACCCCCTGGCCCCCTCGATCACCGAAACCCCAATGCCACTGGTCAGGTTGTCCGACGATGCTCCAGTGACGGTGCCCCGGCAAAGAAAAATGTGGCACCAGCACATGCCTAAGCCCAGTATGTACTGCCGCAACCCTCGATCTGGTCCGATCTTAGACTGGGAATGAGCTCCGTATGCTTAGACTGGGAATGAACTCCGTATGCCTAAGTCAACCCACGTAACAAGTGTGCAGCGCTCAGCCGACCAGATGGGTGGGATGCGCAAGCCGGGGATCGGTCGGGTCCCTCTCTGCGTGATGCCGATCCTGCTACCACAACACTCGGTCTGGTTCGATCTTAGACTGGGAATGAACTCTGTATGCCAAAGCCAACCGATGAAACGAGCCCAGCATGTGCTGCTGTAACCCTCGGTCCAGTCCGATCATAGTCTGGGAATGAACTCCATATGCTTAGACTGGGAATAAACTTCGTATGCCTAAGTCAACCCACGAAACGAGCGTGCGGGCGCTCAGTCGGCCAGAAGGGTGAGATGCGCAAGCCGGGGAATGATCGGGTCGCCCTCGGCATACTGCCAATCCTGCTGCCACAACCCTTGATCCGATCCAATCTTAGACTAGGAATGAACTCCGTATGCTTAGACTGGGAATGAACTCCGTATGTCTAAGTCAACCTACGAAACGAGCGTGTGGGTGCTCAGCCGGCCAGAGAGGCGGGATGCACAAGCCGTGGATCGATAGGGTGGTAGGTGGGTTTAACCACATCTTCATATTTCTGCATGCCAATGCCATTTTTATGGCTTTTGAATTCATAAATTGGTCCCTTAAGCCTTCGCGTGAAGTTTCATGGCAAGACAACTCGTTTTCTCTTTTTCACGATTTTTGAAACTTTTTCTGGTTCGAGATTTTTAAAAATTTTTCCAAAGGAGTTTTGGTCCCAAACTTGGTAGACGTGATCCTCGTATTTTTGTTGGCATGCACAAAAAAATTCAGCTAAAAACTCGAAGTGTACAATATTTTGCGACCATTTGAAAAAAGAGTCCCCATTTCAAACACTTTAATGGCTACTGGCAGCAAACCTATAAAATCTCAAATGCTTTTTAAGGGGGTGTGAGTTCTCGAGGTTTGATGAGAAATAGAGGGCCAATATAAGGGCCAGGTACCAGCACCCATCGCACATCATGTGCGCACACCCCCCCGGCCCCCCCAATTGTCGAAACCCTAATGCCGCCAATCAGGTTCTCTGACGAAGGTCTTGCGATGGTGCCCCGACAAAGAAAAATGCGGCACCAGCACATGGCCAAGCCCAGCATGTGCTGCCACAACCCTCCGTCCAGTCCGATCTTAGACTGGGAAAGAACTCCGTATGCTTAGACTGGGAATGAACTCCATATGCCTAAGTCAACCCACGAAACGAGCGTGCGGGCGCTCAGTCGGCCAAAGGGGCGAGATGCACAAGCCGGGGATCGGTCGGGTCCCCCTCTACGCACTGTCGATCCTATTGCCGTAACCCTCGATCCGGTCCAATCTTAGATTGGGAATGAACTCCATATGCCTAAGCCAACCGACGAAACGAGCGGGCGGACGGGCGGGCGATACGTCGACCAGAGAGACGGGATGCGCAAGTCATGGATCGATAGGGTGGTAGGTGGGTTTAGGCACATCTTCATATTTCTGCTTGCCAATGCCATTTTTATGGCTTGTAAATTCATACAATGGTCCCTTCAGCCTTCACGTGGAGTTTCATGGCAAGACGACTCATTTTCTATTTTTCAGGATTTTTGAAACATTTTGTGGTTCGGGATTTTTTAAAATTTTTTTGAAAGGAGTTTTAGCCCCAAACTTGGTAGTCGTGATCCTTGTATTTTTGTTGGCATGCACAAAAAAATTCAGATAAAAACTCAAAGTGTACAAGATTTTGTGACCGTTTGAAAAAAGTGTCCCCATTTCAATGGCTATTGGCAGCAAACCTGTAAAATCTCAAATTCTCTTTAAGGGGGTGTGAGTTATCGAGGTTTGATGAGGGATAGGGGGCCACTATAAGGGCCAAGTAGCAGCACCCATCACACATCATGTGCGCACACCCCCAACCCCCCGATCGCCGGAACCCCAATACCGTCGGTCAGGTTCTCCGACGATGGTGCCCCGACGAAGAAAAATGCGGCACCAGCACATGCCCGAGCCCAGCATGTGCTGCCGGAACCCTCCATTCGGTCCGATCTTAGACTGGGAATGAACTTCGTATGCTTAGACTGGGAATGAACTCTGTATGCCTAAGTCAACCCATGGAACGAGCATGCGGGCGCTCAGCCGGCCAGAGGGGCTGGATGCACAAGCCGGGGATCGACTGGGTCCCCCTCTGCGTGCTGCAATCCTGCTGTGGCAACCCTCTATTTGGTCTGATCTTAGACTGGGAATGAACTCCGTATGCCTACGCCAACCGACGAAACGAGTAGGCGGGCGAGCATTACGTCGGCCAGAGAGACGGGATGCGTGACCCATGGATCGATAGGGTGGTAGGTGGGTTTAGGCACATCTTCATATTTCTGCGTGCCAATGCCATTTTTATGGCTTGAAAATTCATATAATGGTCCCCTAAGCCTTCACGTGAAGTTTCATGGCAAGACGACTCGTTTTATATTTTTCACGATTTTCAAAACTTTTTACGGTTCGGGATTTTTAAAAATTTTTTTGAAATGAGTTTTGGCCCCAAACTTGGTAGACGTGATCCTTGTATTTTTTTTGGCATGCACAAAACAATTCAGCTAAAAACTCAAAGTGTACAAGATTTTGTGACCATTTGAAAAAAGTGTCTCCATTTCAGACACTTTAATGGCTACTGGCAGCAAACCTGTAAAATCTCAAATGCTCTTTAAGGGGGTGTGAGTTCTCGAGGTTTGATGAGGGATAGGGGGCCAATATAATGGCCAAGTACCAGCACCCATCACACATCATTTGCGCACACCCCCTGGCCCTCCCGATCGCCGGAACCCCAATGTCGTCGGTTAGGTTTTTCGGCCATGCTCCGACGATGGTGCCCCGACGAAGAAAAATGCGGCACAGCACATGCCTGAGCCAAGCATGTGTTGTCGCAACCCTCGGTCCGGTCGGATCTTAGACTGGGAATGAATTTCGTATGCTTAGACTGAGAATGAAATCCGTACGCCTAAGTCAACACACGAAACGAGCGTGCGGGCGCTCAGCCGGCCAGAGGTACGGGATGCGCAAGCCAGGGATCGATCGGGTCCCCTTCTACATACTGTCGATCCTGCTGCCGTAACCCTCGATCTGGTCCAATCTTAGACTGGGAATGAACTCCGTATGCCTAAGCCAATCGACGAAACGAGCAGGCGGGTGGGCTGGCGATACGCCGGCCAGAGAAACGGGATGGTAAGTCGTGGATCGATAGGGTGGTAGGTGGGTTTAGACACATCTTCATATTTCTGCAGGCCAATGCCATTTTTATGGCTTGTAAATTCATACAATGGTCCCTTAAGCCTTCACGTGAAGTTTCATGGCAAGACGACTCGTTTTCTATTTTTCAAGATTTTTGAAACTTTTTACGGCTCAGGATTTTTTAAAATTTTTTCGAAAAGGTTTTGGCGCCAAACCTGGTAGACGTGATCCTTGTATTTTTGTTGGCATGCACAAAAACATTCAGCTAAAAACTCGAAGTGTACAAGATTTTGTGACCATTTGAAAAAGGTGTCCCCATTTCTGACACTTTAATGGCTACTGGCAGCAAACCTGTAAAATCTCAAATGCTCTTTAAGGGGGTTTGAGTTCTCGAGGTTTGATGACGGATAGGGGGCCAATATAAGGGCCAAGTACCAGCACCCATCGCACATCATGTGCGCACACCCCCCCGGCCCCCCGATCGTCGAAACCCCAATGCCGCCAGTCAGGTTGTCCGGCGATGCTCCGGCGACGGTGCCCCGGCAAAGAAAAATGCGGCACCAGCACATGCCCGAGCCCAGCATGTGCTACCGTAACCCTCGATCCGGTCCAATCTTAGACTGGGAATGAACTTCGTATGCTTAGACTGGGAATGAACTCCGTATGCCTAAGTCAACCCACATAACGAGCGTGCGGGCGCTCAGCCGACCAAAGGGGTGGGATGTGCAAGCCCAGGATCGGTCGGGTCCCCTCTATGTGCTGCCGATCCTACTACCACAACACTCGGTCTAATCCGATCTTAGACTAGGAATTAACTCCATAAGCCCGAGCCGACCGACGAAACAAGCCCAGCATGTGCTGCCGCAGCCCTCGGTCCGGTCCAATCTTAGTCTGGGAATGAACTCCGTATTCTTACACTGGGAATAAACTCCGTATGCCTAAGTCAACCCATGAAACGAGCGCGCGGGTGCTCAATCGGCCAGAGGGGCGAGATGCGCAAGCCGAGGATCGATCGGGTCACCTTCTGCATGCTGTCGATCCTGTTGACATAACCCTCGATCCGGTTTGATCTTAGACTGGGAATGAACCCCGTATGACTAAGCCAATTGACGAAACGAGCGGGCGGGCGGGCGGGAACTACACCGGCCAGAGAGGCGGGATGCGTAGGTCATGGATCGATAGGGTGGTAGGTGGGTTTAGGCACATCTTCATATTTCTACATATCAATGCCATTTTTATGGCTTGTAAATTTCATACAATGGTCCCTGAAGCTTTCACGTCAACTTTCATGGCAAGATGACTCGTTTTCTATTTTTCACAATTTTTGCAACTTTTTGCAATCCAGGATTTTTTAAAATTTTTTCGAAGGGCATTTTGGCCCCAAACTTGGTAAGCATGATCCTTGTATTTTTTTTGGCATGCACAAAAAAATTCAGCTAAAAACTCAAATTGTATAAGATTTTGTGACCATTTGAAAAAAAAGTCCCCATTTTAGACACTTTAATGGCTACTAGCAGCAAACCTGTAAAATCTCAAATGCTCATTGAGGGGGTGTGAGTTCTCGAGGTTTGATGAGGGATAGAGGGCCAATATAAGGGCTAAATACCAGCACCCATTGCACATCATGTCCGCACACCCCTCGGCCCCCCGATCGTCGGAACCCCAATGCCGCCGATCAGGTTCTCCGGTGATGCTCCGGCAATGGTGCCCCGACAAAGAAAAATGTGGCACCAGCACATGGCCAAGCCCAGCATGTGCTGCCACAACCCTCGGTCCGGTCCGATCTTAGACTGGGAATGAACTCCGTATGCTTAGATTGGGAATGAACTCCATATGCCTAAGTCAACCCATGAAACGAGCGTGCGGGCACTCAACCGGCCAGAGGGGCGGGATGCGCAAGTTGGGGATCGATCGAGTCCCCCTCTATGCGCTGCCGATCCTGTTGCCGCAACCCTCAATCCAGTCTGATCTTAGATTGGGAACGAACTCCATATGCCTAAGCCAACCGACGAAACGAGCAGGCAGGCGGGCGGGCGGGCGATACGCCAGCCAGAGAAACGGGATGCGCAAGCTGTGGATCGATAACGTGGTAGGTGGGTTTAGGCACATCTTCATATTTTTGCATGCCAATGCCATTTTTATGGCTTGTAAATTCATACAATGGTCCCTTAAGCCTTCACGTGGAGTTTCATGGCAAGACGACTCGTTTTCTATTTTTCACGATTTTTGAAACATTTTGTGGTTCCGGATTTTTTAAAAATTTTTTGAAAGGATTTTTTGCCCCAAACTTGGTAGACGTGATCCTTTTATTTTTGTTGGCATGCACAAAAAAATTCAGCTAAAAAATCGAAGTGTACAAGATTTTGTGACCATTTGAAAAAAGTATCCCCATTTCAGACACTTTAATAGCTACTGGTAGCAAACCTGTAAAATCTCAAATGCTTTTTAAGGGGGCGTGAGTTCTCAAGGTTTGATGAGGGATAGGGGGCCAATATAAGGGCTAGGCACCAGCACCCATCGCACATTATGTGCGCACACCCCTCCGGCCCCTCCGATCGCCGGAACCCCAATGCCGTCGGTCAGGTTCTCCAGTGATGCTCCGACGATGGTGCCCAGGTGAAGAAAAATGTGGCATCAGGACATGCTCGAGCCCAGCATGTGCTGGCACAACCCTTGATTCGATCTGATCTTACACTGGGAATGAACTCCGTACGCTTAGACTGGGAATGAACTCCGTATGCCTAAGTTAACCCATGAAATGAGCATGCGGGCTCTCAGCTGGCCAGAGGGGCGGGATGCACAAGCCGAGGATCGGTCGGGTCCCCCTCTGTGTGTTGCCCATCTTGCTGCCACAACCCTCGGTCTGACCTAATCTTACACTGGGAATGAACTCCGTATGCCTGAGCCAACCGATGAAACGAGCGGTCGGGCGGGCGGGCACTACGCCGGCCAGAGAGGCGGGATGAGCAAGCCGTGGATCGATAGGGTGGTAGGTGGGTTTAGGTACATCTTCATATTTCTACATTCCAATGCCATTTTTATGGCTTGTAAATTCATACAATGGTCCCTTAAGCCTTCGTGTGAAGTTTCATGGCAAGATGACTCATTTTTTTTTTTCATGATTTTCAAAACTTTTTGCGGTTCGAGATTTTTTAAAATTTTTTGGGAAAGAGTTTTGGCCCCAAACTTGGTAGATGTGATCCTTGTATTTTTGTTGGCGTGCACAAAACAATTCAGCTAAAAACTCGAAGTGTACAAGATTTTGTCACCATTTGAAAAAAGTGTCCCCATTTGAGACACTTTAATGGCTACTGGCAACAAACTTGTAATATCTCAAATGCTCTTTAAGGGGGTGTGAGTTCTCATGGTTTGATGAGGGATAGGGGGCCAATATAAGGGCCAAGCACCAGCACCATCACACATTATTTGCTCACACCCTCCCCGACCCCCCCGATCGTCGGAACCCCACTGTCGCTGGTCAGGTTCTCCGGTGATGCTCTAGCGATGGTGACCCGACGAAGAAAAATGTGACACCCGCACATGCTCGAGCCCAGTATGTGCTGCCTCAACTGTCGGTCTGGTCCGATCTTAGACTGCGAATGAACTCCATATGCTTAGACTGGGATGAACTCCGTATGCCTAAGTAAACCCACCAAACGAGCATGCAGGCGCTCAACCAGCCAGAGGGATGGGACGCGCAAGCCGGGGATCGACCGGGTCCCTCTCTGTGTGCTGCCGATCCTGCTACCACAACCCTCAGTTCGATCCAATTTTAGACTAGGAATGAACTCTGTATGGCTAAGCCAACCGACGAAACAAACGGGCGGGACCTACGCCGACCAGAGAGGCAGGATGCTCAAGCCGTGGATCGATAGGGTGGTAGGTGGGTTTAGGCACATCTTCATATTTCTACATGCCAATGCCATTTTTATGGCTTGTAAATTCATACAATGCTCCCTTAAGCCTATGCTTAGACTGGGAATGAACTCCTATGCTTAGACTGGGAATGAACTTCGTATGCCTAAGTCAACCCACGAAACGAGTGTGCGGGCGTTCAGCCGGCCAGAGGGGCGGGATGCGCAAGCTGGGGATCGACCAGGTCGCCCTCTGCGTGCTGCCAATCCTACTGTCGTAACCCTCGGTCCGGTCATCTCTTAGACTGGGAATGAACTCCATATGCCTAAGCCAACCGACGAAACCCACGGGCAGGCGGGCGAGCGCAACGCCAGCCAGAGAGGCGAGATGCGCAAGCCGTGGATCGATAGGGTGGTAGGTGGGTTTAGGCAAATTTTCATATTTCTGCATGCCAATGCCATTTTTATGGCTTGTAAATTCATACAATTGTCCCTTAAGCCTTCGTGTGAAGTTTCATGGCAAGACGACTTGTTTTCTATTTTTCACGATTTTTAAAACTTTTTACGGTTCGGGATTTTTTAAAATTTTTTCGGAACATGTTTTGGCCCCAAACTTGGTAGAGATGATCCTTGTATTTCTGTTGGCATGCATAAAAAAATTCAGATAAAAATTCAAAGGGTACAAGATTTTGTGACCATTTGAAAAAAGTGTCCCCATTTTAGACACCATGTGCGCACACCCCCCCAGCCCCCTCGATCGTCGGAACCCCAATGCCGTCGGTCAGGTTCTCCGACGATGGTGCCCCGGTGAAGAAAAATACGACACCAGCACATGCTTAAGCCCAGCACGTGCTGCCGCAAACCTAAGTTCGGTCTGATCTTAGACTAGGAATGAACTATATATGTTTAGACTGGGAATGAACTCTGTATGCCGAAGTCAAACCATGAAACGAGTGTGCGGGCACTCAACCGGCCAGAGTGCCAGGATACGTAAGTCGGGGATCAGTCGGGTCCCCCTCTGTGTGCTGCCAATCTTGCTACCGTAACTCTCGGTCTGATCCTATCTTAGACTGGGAATGGACTCCGTATGCCTAAGCCAATCGATGAAACGAGCGGGTGGGCTGGCGGGCACTACACCGGCCAGAGAGACAGGATGCGCAAGCCGTGGATCGATAGGGTGGTAGGTGGGTTTAGGCACATCTTCATATTTCTGCATGCAAATGCCATTTTTATGGCTTGTAAATTCATACAATGGTCCCTCAAGCCTTCACATGAAGTTTCATGGCAAGACGACTCTTTTCCTATTATTCACGATTTTTGAAACTTTTTACGGTACGAGATTTTTTTTTAATTTTTTCGAAAGGAGTTTTGGCCCCAAACTTGGTAGACGCGATCCTTGTATTTTTATTGGCATGCACACAAAAATTCAGCTAAAACCTCGAAGTGTACAAGATTTTGTGACCATTTGAAAAAAGTGTCCCCATTTCAGACACTTTAATGGCTACTGGCAGTAAACTTATAAAATCTCAAATGCTTTTTAAGGGGGTGTGAGTTCTTGAGGTTTGATGAGGGATAGGGGGCCAATATAAGGGCCAAGTAACAGCACCAATCGCACATCATGTGGGCACACCCCCTCGGCCCCCCCGATCACCGAAACCCTAATGCCGCCGGTCAGGTTCTCCGGCGATGCTCCGGCGATGGTGCCCCGACGAAGAAAAATGTGGCACCAGCACATGCTCGAGCCCAGCATGTGCTGCCGTAACCCTCGGTTCGGTCCAATCTTAGACTGGGAATGAACTCCGTATGCTTAGATTGGGAATGAACTCCGTATGCCTAACTCAACGCACGAAACGAGCGTGCAGGCGCTCAGTCAGCCAGCAAGAACGAGATGCACAACTCGGGGATCGATCGGGTCCCCCTCTATGTGCTGTCGATCCTGCTACCTCAACCCTCAGTCTGGTCTGATCTTAGACTGGGAATGAACTCTGTATGCCTAAGCTGTGTCCCCATTTTAGACACTTTAATGGCTACTGGCAGCAAACCTATAAAATCTCAAATGCTCTTTAAGGGGGTGTGAGTTCCTGAAGTTTGATGAGGGATAGGGGGCCAATATAAGGGCCAAGTACCAGCACCCATCATACATCATGTGCGTACACCCCCCCGCTTTGCCCTCTCGATTGTTGGAACCCCAATGCCACCGGCCAAGTTCTCCGATGATGCTCCGGCGGTGGTGCCCCGACGAAGAAAAAAATGGCACCAGCACATGCCCGAGCCCAGCATGTGCTGCCACAACCCTTGATCTGATCCGATCTTAAGACTGGGAATGAACTCCGTATGCCTAGATTGGGAATGAACTCCGTATGCCTCAGTCAACCCATGAAACGAGCGTACGGGCACTCAGTTGGCCAGAGGGGTGGGATGCACAAGCCGGGGATCGATCGGGTCCCCCTCTACGTGCTGCCAATCTTACTGTCGCAACCCTCAGTTTGGTCCAATCTTAGGCTGGGAATGAACTCCGTATGCCTAAGTGAACTGATGAAACGAGAGGGCTGGCGGGCGGGCACTATGCCGACCAGAGAGACGGGATGCGCAAATCGTAGATCGATAGGGTGGTAGGTGGGTTTAGGCACATCTTCATATTTCTATGTGCCAATGCCATTTTTATGGCTTGTAAATTCATACAATGCTCCCTTAAGCCTTTACGTGAAGTTTCATGGCAAGATGACTTGTTTTCTATTTTTTACGATTTTTAAAACATTTTACGGTTCGGGATTTTTTTAAAACTTTTTTGGAAGAATTTTTGGACCCAAACTTGGTGGACATGATCCATGTATTTTTGTTGGCATGTACAAAAAGATTCAGCTAAAAACTCGAAGTGTACAAGATTTTGTGACCATTTGAAAAAAGTGTCCCTATTTCAGACACTTTAATGGCTACTGGTAGCAAACCTGTAAAATCTCAAATGCTCTTGAAGGGGGTTTGAGTTCTCGAGCTTTGATAAGGGATATGGGGCCAATATAAGGGCCAAGTGCCAGCACCCATTGCACAACATGTGTGCACACCAACCCCCGACCCCCCTGATCGTCGGAACCCCAATGTCGTCGATCAGGTTCTCCGGCGATGCTCCGACGATGGTGCCCTGGCTAAGAAAAATGGGGCACCAGCACATGCTCGAGCCCAGCATTTGTTGCCGCAACCCTCAGTCTGGTCTGATCTTAGACTGGGAATGAACTCCGCATGCTTAGACTGGGAATGAACTCCATATGCCTAAGTCAACCAACAGAATGAGCGTGCGGGCACTCAGCCGGCCAGAGGGGTGAGATGCGCAAGCCGGGGATCGGTCGGGTCCCCCTCTGTGTGCTGCCAATCCAGCTACCACAACCTTCAGTCCGGTTCGATCTTACACTGGGAGTGAACTCTGTATGCCTAAGCCAACTGACGAAATGAGCAGACGAGCGGGCGGTCAGGCACTATGCCGGCCAGAGAGACAGGATGCGCAAGACGTGGATCGATAAGGTGGTAGGTGGCTTTAGGCACATCTTCATATTTCTACGTGCCAATGCCATTTTTATGGCTTGTAAATTCATACAATGGTCCCTTAAGCCTTCACGTGAAGTTTCATGTTAAGACGACTCGCTTTCTATTTTTCATGATTTTTGAATATTTTTGCAGTTTGGGATTTTTTAATATTTTTTCAGAAGGAGTTTTGGCCCCAAACTTGGTAGACGTGATCCTTGTACTTTTTTTGGCTTGCACAAAAAAATTCAGCTAAAAACTCGAGGTGTACAAGATTTTGTGACCATTTGAAAAAAGTGTCCCCATTTCAGACACTTTAATGGCTACTGGCAGCAAACCTGTAAAATCTCAAATGCTCTTTTAAGGGGTGTGAGTTCTTGAGGTTTGATGAGGGATAGGGGGCCAATATAAGGGCCAAGTACCAGCACCCATCGCACATCATGTGCGCACACCCCCTAGGCCCCCCCGATCGTCGGAACCCCAATGTCGCCGGTCAGGTTCTCCGGCGATGCTCTGACGATGCTCCGGCGATGGTGCCCCGGTGAAGAAAAATGCGGCAACAGCACATGCCCGAGCCCATCATGGGCTGCCGCAACCCTCGGTGCAGTCCAATCTTAGATTGGGAATGAACTCCGTATGCCTAAGTCAAACCACGAAACAAGCGTGCGGGCGCTCAGCCGGCCAGAGGGGCGGGATACGCAAGTCGGGGATCGGTCGGGTAACTTTCTACGTGCTGCCGATCCTACTGCCGCAACCCTCGGTCCAGTCTGATCTTAGACTGGGAATGAACCCTGTATGCCTAAGCCAACCGGAAAAATGAGCGGGCGACGGGCCACAGGTGGCCGGGCACTACGTCGGCCAGAGGGACGGGATCTGCATGCCGTGGATCGATAGGGTGGTAGGCGGGTTTAGGCACATCTTCATATTTCTGCATGCCAATGCCATTTTTATGGCTTGTAAATTCATACAATGGTCCCTTAAGCCTTCACATGAAGTTTCATGGCAAGACGACTCGTTTTCTATTTTTCACGATTTTTGAAACTTTTTACGGTTCGGGATTTTTTAAAATTTTTTTGGAAAGAGTTTTGGCCCCAAACTTTTTTAGACGGGATCCTTTATTTTTGTTGCCATGCAAAAAAAATTCAGCTAAAAACTCGAAGTGTACAAGATTTTGTTACCATTTGAAAAAAGTGTCCCCATTCTAGACACTTTAATGGCTACTGGCAGCAAACCTGTAAAATCTCAAATGCTCTTTAAGGGGGTGTGAGCTCTCAACGTTTGATGAGGGATAGGGGGCCAATATAAGGGCCAAGTACCAGCACCCATCGCACATCATGTGCGTACACCCCCCGGCCCCCCGATCGCGGGAACCCTAATGCCGCCGGTCAGGTTCTCCGGTGATGCTCTGGCGATGGTGCCCCGACGAAGAAAAATGCGGCACCAGCACATGCTCAAGCCCAGCATGTGCTGTCGCAACCCTCGATTCGGTCTGATCTTAGACTGGGAATGAACTCTGTATGCTTAGACTGGGAATGAACTCCGTATGCTTAGACTGGGAATGAACTCCGTATGCCTAAGTCAACCCATGAAACGAGCGTGCGGGTGGTCAGCCAGCCAAAGGGGCGGGATGCGTAAGCTGGGGATCGGTCGGGTCCCCTTCTACGTGCTACCGATCTTGCTGTCGTAACCCTCGGTCCGGTCTGATCTTAGACTGGGAATGAACTCCATATGCTTAGACTAGGAATGAACTCTATATGCCTAAGTCAACCCACGAAACAAGCGTGCGGGCGCTCAGCTGGCCAGAGGGGCGGGATGAACAAGCCGGGGATCGGTCGGGTCCCCCTCTACGTGCTGCCGATCCTGCCACCACAACCCTCGGTCTGTTTCTATCTTAGACTAGGAATGAACTCCGTATGCCTAAGCCAACCGACGAAACGAGAGACGGGCGGGTGGGCGGGCACAACGCCGGCCAGAGAGACGGGATGCGGTAGTCGTGGATCGATAGGGTGGTAGGTGAGTTTAGGCACATCTTTATATTTCTGCATGCCAATGCCATTTTTACGGCTTGTAAATTCATATAATGGTTCCTTAAGCCTTCAAGTGAAGTTTCATGGCAAGACGACTCGTTTTCTCTTTTTCACGATTTTTGAAACTTTTTGCGGTTCGGGATTTTTTAAAATTTTTTTGGAAGGAGTTTTGGCCCCAAACTTGGAAGACGTGATCCTTCTATTTTTGTTGGCATGCACAAAAAAATTCAGCTAAAAACTCAAAGTGTACAAGATTTTGTGATGATTTGAAAAAAGTGTCCCCATTTCAGAAACTTTAATGGCTACTGGCAGCAAATCTGTAAAATCTCAAATACTCTTTAAGGGGGTGTGAGTTCTCGAGGTTTGATAAGGGATAGGGGGCCAATATAAGGGCCAAGTACCAGCACCCATCGCACATCATGTTCGCACACCACCCGGCCCGCCCGATCACCAGAACCCCAATGCCGCCAGTCAGTTTCACAGGCGATGCTCTGGCGATGGTGCCCCGGCGAAGAAAAATGCGGCACCAGCACATGCCCGAGCCCAGCATGTGCTGCTGTAACCCTTGATTCGGTTCGATCTTAGACTGGGAATGAACTCCGTATGCTTAGACTGGGAATGAGCTCCGTATGCCTAAGTCAACCAACGAAACGAGCCGGCCAGAGAGGCGGGATGCGCAAGCCGGGGATCGGTTGGGTCCCCCTCTGTGTGCTGCCGATCCTGCTACCGCAGCCCTTGGTCCAGTCCAATCTTAGACTGGGAATGAACTCCGTATGCCTAAGCCAACCGACGAAACGAGCGGGCGGGCGGGCGGGCGGGGGAGAACTACACTGGCCAGAGAGACGGGATGCGCAAGTCATGGATCAATAGGTTGTAGGTGGGTTTAGGCACATCTTCATATTTTTGCATGCCAATGCCATTTTTATGGCTTGTAAATTCATACAATGGTCCCTTAAGCTTTCACGTGAAGTTTCATGGCAAGATGACTCGTTTTCTATTTTTCACGAATTTTGAAACTTTTTGCGGTTCGAGATTTTTTAAAATTTTTTCGGAAGGATTTTGGGCCCCAAACTTGGTAGACACGATCCTTGTATTTTTGTGGGCATACACAAAACAATTCAGCTAAAAACTAGAAGTGTACAAGATTTTGTGACCATTTGAAAAAAGTGTCCCCATTTCAGACACTTTAATTGCTACTGGCAGCAAACCTGTAAAATCTCAAATGCTCTTTAAGGGGGTGTGAGTTCTCCAGGTTTGATGAGGGATAAGAGGCCCATATTAGGGCCATGTACCAGCACCCATCACACATCATGTGCGCATACCCCCCATCGCCCCCCCGATCGTCGGAACCCCAATGCCGCCGGTCAAGTTCTGCGGCGATGCTCCAGTGATGGTGCCCCGACGAAGAAAAATGTGGCACCAGCACATGCCATAGCCCAGCATGTGCTGCCGCAACCCTCGGTCCGGTCTGATCTTAGACTGGGACTGAACTCCGTATGCTTAGACTGGGACTGAACTCTGTATGCCTAAGTCAACCCACGAAACGAGCGTACGGGCGCTCAGCCGGCCAGAGGGCCGGATGCGTAACCCAGGGATCGGTTGGGTCCCCCTCTGTGTGCTGCCGATCCTACTGCCATGACCCTCGATCCAGTTCAATTTTAGACTGGGAATGAACTCCGTATGCCTAAGCCAACCGACGAAACGAACGGGCGGGCGGGCAGGCGGGCACTACGTCGGCCAGAGAGGCAGGATGCGCAAGCCATGGATCGATAGGGTGGTTGGTGGGTTTAGGCACATCTTCATATTGCTGCATGCCAATGCCATTTTTATGGCTTGTAAATTCATACAATGGTCCGTTAAGCCTTCACGTGAAGTTTCATGGCAAGACAACTCGTTTTCTATTTTTCACCATTTTTGAAACTTTTTACGGTTCGAGATTTTTTAAAATTTTTTTGAAAGGAGTTTTGACCCAGAACTTGATTCTCCGTTTACGTGAAGTTACGGTTCTCCGGTCATGTGAAGCTACGGTTCTCGGGTGATGCTCCGGCGATGGTGCCTCGGTGAAGAAAAATGCGGCACCAGCACATGCCCGAGCCTAGCATGTGCTGTCGCAACCCTCGATCCAATCTGATCTTAGACTGGGAATAAACTCCGTATGCTTAAATTGGGAATGAACTCCGTATGCCTAAGTCAACCCAAGAAAGGAACGAACGGGAGCTCAGCCGGCTAGGAGGACGGGATGCGCAAGCCGGGGATTGGCCAAGTCCCCTTCTGCATGCTACCGATCCTGCTGTCGTAACCCTCGGTGTGGTCCGATCTTAGACTGGGAATGAAGTCCGTATGCCTAAGCCAACTGACGAAATGAGTGGGTGGGATTCGCAAGCCGTGTATCGATAGGGTGGTAGGTGGGTTTAGGCACATCTTCATATTGCTGCATGCCAATGCCATTTTTATGGCTTGTAAATTCATACAATGGTCCCTTAAGCCTTCACGTGAAGTTTCATGGCAAGACGACTCATTTTCTATTTTTCATGATTTTCAAAACTTTTTACGATTTGGGATTTTTTTAATTTTTTCAAAAGGAGTTTTGGCCCCGAACTTCTTAGACGTGATCCTTGTATTACTGTTGGCATGCACAAAAAAATTCAGGCAAAAACTCGAAGTGTACAAGATTTTGTGACCATTTGAAAAAAGTGTCCCCATTTCTGACACTTTAATGGCTACTGGTAGCAAACCTATAAAATCTCAAATGCTCTTTTAGGGGGTGTGAGTTCTCGAGGTTTGATGAGGGATAGGGGACCAATATAAGGGCCAAGTACCAGCACCCATCGCACATCATGTACGCACACCCCCCAACTCCTTTGATCGTTGGAACCCCAATGCCGTCGGTCAGGTTCACCGATGATGCTCCGACGATGGTGCCCCGACGAAGAAAAATGCGGCACCAGCACATGCCCGAGCCCAGCAAGTGCTATCGCAACCCTCGGTCTGGGCCGATCTTAAGCTGGGAATGAACTCCGTATGCTTGACTGGGAATGAACTCCGTATGCTTGACTGGGAATGAACTCTGTATGCCTAAGTCAACATATGAAATGAGCGTGCGGGTGCTCAGTCGACCAGAAGGGCAGGATGCGCAAGCTGGGGATCGATCGGGTCCCCCTCTACGTGCTATCGATCCTGCTACCATATCCCTCAGTCTGGTCTGATCTTAGATTGGGAATGAACTCCATATGGCTAAGCCAACCGACGAAATGAGCGGGTGGGCGGGCAGGCGGGCACTACGCCAGCCAGAGAGACGGGATCCGCAAGCTGTGGATTGATAGGGTGCTAGGTGGGTTTAGGCACATCTTCATATTTTTCCGTGCCAATGCCATTTTTATGGCTTGTAAATTCATACATTGGTCCCTTAAGCCTTCATGTCAAGTTTCATGGCAAGACGACTCGTTTTCTATTTTTCATGATTTTGAAAACTTTTTACGATTCAGGATTTTTTAAAATTTTTTCAAAAGGAGTTTTGGCCCCAAACTTGGTAGACGTGATCCTTGTATTTTACTTGGCATGCATAGAAAAATTCAGCTAAAAACTCGATGTGTACAATATTTTGTGACCATTTGAAAAAAGTTTCCCCATTCTAGACACTTTAATGGCTACTGGCAGCAAACCTATAAAATCTCAAATGCTTTTTAAGGGGGTGTGAGTTCTTGAGGTTTGATGAGGGATAGGGGGCCAATATAAGGGCCAAGAACCAGCACCCATCGTACATCATGTGCGCACACCCCCCTCGGCCCCCCCGATCGTCGGAACCCCAATGCCGCCGGTCAGGTTCTTCGGCGATGCTCCGGTGATGGTGCCCCGACGAAGAAAAATACGGCTCCAGCACATGCCCGAGCCCAGCATGTGCGTACGGGTGCTCAGCTGACTAGAGGGGCGGGATGCATAAGACGAGGATCGATCGGGTCCCCCTCTGCGTGTTGCCGAACCTGCTACCGTAACCCTCAGTCTGGATCAATCTTAGACTGGGAATGAACTCCGTATGCCTAAGCCGACCGACGAAATGAGCCAGTCGGCGGGCGGGCGGGCACTACGTCAGCTAGAGAGGCGGGATGCGCAAGCCGTGGATCGATAGGGTGGTAGGTGGGTTTAGGTACATCTTCATATTTCTATGAGGCAATGCCATTTTTATGGCTTGTAAATTCATACAATGGTCCCTTAAGCCTTCACGTGAAGTTTCACCGCAAGACGACTCGTTTCCTATTTTTCACAATTTTCAAAACTTTTTACGGTTTGAGATTTTTTAAAATTTTTTCAAAAGGAGTTTTGGCCCCAAACTTGGTAGACGTGATCCTTGTATATTTGTTGGCATGCACAAAAAAATTCAGCTAAAAACTCAAAGTGCGGGCGCTCAGTCAGCCAGAGGAACGGGATGCGCAAGCCAGGGATCGACCGGGTCCCGCTCTACGTGCTGCCGATCCTGCTGCCTCAACCCTCAGTCTGGTCTGATCTTAGACAGGGAATGAACTCTGTATGCCTAACCCGTGTCCCCATTTTAGACACTTTAATGGCTACTGGCAGAAAACCTATAAAATCTCAAATGCTCTTTAAGGGGGTGTGAGTTCCCGAGGTTTGATGAGGGATAGGGAGCCAATATAAGGGCCAAGTACCAGCACCCATCGTACATCATGTACGTACACCCCCCCTCGCTCGGCCCCCTCGATTGTCTGAACCCTAATGTCGTCGGCCAGGTTCTCCGACGATGATCCGGCGATGGTGCCCCGACGAAGAAAAAAGTGGCACCAGCACATGCTCGAGCCCAGCATGTGCTGCCACAACCCTTGATCTGATCCGATCTTAAGACTGGGAATGAACTCCGTATGCCTAGACTGGGAATGAACTCCGTATGCCTAAGTCAACCCAAGAAATGAGCGTACGGGCACTCAGTTGGCCAGAGGGGTAGGATGCACAAGTCGGATCGATCGGGTCCCCCTCTGCGTGCTGCCAATCTTACTGTCGTAACCCTCAGTTCGGTCCAATCTTAGGCTGGGAATGAACTCCGTATGCCTAAGTGAACCGATGAAACGAGAGGGTTGGCGGGCGGGCACTATGCCGACCAGAGAGACGGGATGCGCAAATCATTGATCGATAGGGTGGTTGGTGGGTTTAGGCACATCTTCATATTTCTATGTGCCAATGCCATTTTTATGGCTTGTAAATTCATACAATGGTCCCTTAAGCCTTCACATGAAGTTTCATGGCAAGACGACTTGTTTTCTATTTTTCACGATTTTTGAAACTTTTTATGGTTCGGGATTTTTTAAAATTTTTTCGGAAGGAGTTTTGGATCCAAACTTGGTAGACGTGATCCTTGTATTTTTGTTGGCACGCACAAAAAAAATCAGCTAAAAACTCAAAGTGTATAAGATTTTGTGACCATTTGAAAAAAGTGTCCCCATTTCAGACACTTTAATGGCTACTGGTAGCAAACCTGTAAAATCTCAAATGCTCTTTAAGGGGGTGTGAGTTCTCGAGGTTTGATGAGGGATAGGGGGCCAATATAAAGGCCAACTATGGGCACCCATCGCACATCATGTGCGCACACCCCCCCGACCCCCCCGATCGTTGGAACCCCAATGCCATCGATCAGGTTCTCCGGCCATGCTCCGACGTTGGTGCCCCGACAAAGAAAAATGCGGCACTAGCACATGCTCGAGCCCAAAATGTGCTGCTGTAACCCTCTGTCCGGTCCGATGTTAGACTGGGAATGAACTCCATATGCATAAGCCAACTGACAAAACGAACGGGCGGGCGGGCGGGCACTATGCCGACCAAAGAGACAGGATGCGCAAGCCGTGGATCGATAGGGTAGTAGGTGAATTTAGGTACATCTTTGTATTTTTGCATGCCAATGCCATTTTTATGGCTTGTAAATTCATACAATGGTCCCTTAAGCCTTCACGTGAAGTTTCATGGCAAGACGACTTATTTTCTATTTTTCATGATTTTTGAAACTTTTTGCAGTTTGGGATTTTTTAAAATTTTTCGGAAGGTGTTTTGGCCCCAAACTTGGCAGACGTGATCCTTGTATTTTTGTTGGCATGCACAAAAAAAATCAGCTAACAACTTGAAGTGTACAAGATTTTGTGACCATTTGAAAAAAGTGTCCCCATTTTAGACACTTTAATAGCTACTGGCAGCAAACCTGTAAAATATCAAATGCTCTTTAAGGGGGTGTAAGTTCTTGAGGTTTGATGAGGGATAGGGGGCCAATATAAGGGCCAAGTACCAGCACCCATCGCACATCATGTGTGCACACCCCCTCCGGCCCCCCCGCTCACCGTAACCCCAATGCCACCGATCAGGTTCTCCGGCGATGCTTCGATTATGGTGCCCCGATGAAGAAAAAATGGTACCAGCACATGCCCGAGCCCAGCATGTGCTGTCGCAACCCTCCGTTCGGTCCGATCTTAGACTAGGAATGAACTCTGTATGCTTAGACTGGAATGAACTCCGTATGCCTAAGTCAACCTATGAAACGAGCGCGCGGGCGCTCAGCCAGCCAGAGGGGCGGGATGTACAAGCCGTGAATCGATTGGGTCCCCCTTTTCGTGCTACCGATCCTACTGCCACAACCCTAGGTCTGGTCCAATCTTAGATTGGGAATGAACTTCGTATGCACAAGCCAACCGACAAAACGAGCGGGCGGGCACTATGCCGGCCAGAGAGACGGGATGCGCAAGCCGTGGATCGATAGGGTGGTAGGTAGGTTTAGGCACATCTTCATATTTCTGCATGTCAATACCATTTTTATGGCTTGTAAATTCATCCAATGGCCCCTTAAGCCTTTACGTGAAGTTTCATGGCAAGACGACTCGTTTTCTATTTTTCATGATTTTTGAAACTTTTATCGGTTCGGGATTTTTAAAAATTTTTTCGGAGGGAGTTTTGGCCCCAAACTTGGTAGATGTGATCCTTGTATTTTTTTTGGCATGCACAAAAACATTCAGCTAAAAACTCAAAGTGTACAAATTTTGTGACCATTTGAAAAAAGTGTCCCCAATTCAGACACTTTAACGGCTACTGGCAGCAAACCTGTAAAATCACAAATGCTCTTTAAGGGGGTGTGAGTTCTCGAGGGTTGATGAGGGATAGGGGGACAATATAAGGGCCAAGTACCAGAACCCATCACACATCATGTGCGCACCCGCTCGGCCCCCCTGATCGCCGGAACCCCAATGCTGCCGGTCAAGTTCTCTGACAATGCTACGGCAATGGCACCCCGGTGAAGAAAAATACGACACCAGCACATGCCTGAGCCCAACATGTGCTGTCGCAACCCTCGATCCGGTCTGATCTTAGACTGGAAATGAACTCTGTATGCTTAGACTGGGAATGAACTCCGTATGCCTAAGTCAACCCACAAACAAATGTGCGGGCGCTCAATCGACCAGGGGGGCAGGATGCGTAAGCCGGGGATCGGTCGAGTCCCCCTCTGCGTGCTGTCGATCCTACTACCACAACCCTCAGTCTGATCCAATCTTAGACTGGGAATGAACTCCGTATGCCTAAGCCAACCGATGAAACGAGCGGGCGGGCACTATGTCAGCCAGAGAGACCGGATGCGCAAGCTGTGGATCGATAGGGTGGTAGGTGGGTTTTGGCACATCTTCATCTTTTTGTGTGCCAATGCCATTTTTATGGCTTGTAGATTCATACAATGGTCCCTTAAGCCTTCACGTGAAGTTTCTTGGCAAGACGACTCGTTTTCTCTTTTTCATGATTTTTGAAACTTTTTACGGTTCGAGATTTTTTAAAATTTTTTCGGAAGGAGTTTTGGCCACAAACATGGTAGACATGATCCTTGTATTTTTGTTGGCATGCACAAAAAAATTCAGCTAAAAACTCGAAGTGTACAAGATTTTGTGACCTTTTGAAAAAAGTGTCCCCATTTTAGACACTTTAATGACTACTGGTAGCAAACATGTAAAATCTCAAATGCTCTTTAAGGGGGTGTGAGTTCTCGAGGTTTGATTAGGGATAGGGGCCCAATATAAGGACTAAGTACTAGTACCCATCGCAAATCATGTGCGCACACTCCCTCGGCTCCCCCGATCACCAGAACCCTATTGCCGCCGGTCAAGTTCTCCGGCGATGCTCCGGTGATGGTGCCCCTGTGAAGAAAAATGCGGCACCAGCACATGCCCGAGCCCAGCATGTACGGTCACAACCCTCAGTTCGGTCTGATCTTAGACTGGGAATGAACTCCGTACGCTTAGACTGGGAATGAACTCCGTATGCCTAAGTCAACCCATGAAATGAGCGTTCGGGCGCTCAGCTGGCCAGAGGGGCAGGATGCGCAAGCCAGGGATCGGCCTGGACCCCCTCTGCGTACTGCTAATCTTGTTGCCGTAAACCTCGGTCCGGTCTAATCTTAGACTGGGAATGAACTCTGTATGCCTAAACCAACCGACGAAACGAGCGGGCGGACGGGCGGACAGGCACTTTGTCGGCCAGAGAGACAGGATGCGCAAGCCGTAGATCGATAGAGTGGTAGGTGGGTTTAGGCACATCTTCATATTTCTGCGTACCAATGCCATTTTTATGGCTTCTAAATTCATACAATGGTCCCTTAAGCCTTCACGTGAAGTTTCATGGCAAGACGACTCGTTTTTTATTTTTCATGATTTTTGAAACTTTTTGCGGTTCGAGATTTTTTAAAATTTTTCCGAAAGGATTTTTGGCCGGTAGACGTGATCATTGTATTTTTGTTGGCATGCACAAAAAAATTCAGCTAAAAACTCGAAGTGTACAAGTTTTTGTGACCATTTGAAAAAAGTGTCCCCATTTCAGACACTTTAATGGCTACTGGCAGCAAACTTGTAAAATCTCAAATGGTCTTTAAGGGGTGTGAGTTCTCGAGGTTTGATGAGGGATAGGGGCCCAATATAAGGGCCAAGTACCAGCAGCCATTGCACATCATGTGCGCACACCCCCCGGCCCCCTCATCGCCAAAACCACAATGCCGCCGGTCAGGTTCTCCGACGATGCTCCGACGATGGTGCCCCGAAGAAGAAAAATGCGGCACCAAGACATGCCCAATCCCAACATGTGTGGTCGTAACCCATGGTTCGGTCTGATCTTAGACTGGGAATGAACTCCGTATGCTTAGACTGGGAATGAACTCTGTATGCCTAAGTCAACCCATGAAACGAGCGTGTGGGTGCTCAGTCGGCCAGCGGGGTAGGATGCGCAAGTTGGGGATCGATCGGGTCCCCTTCTGCATGCTGCCGCAACCCTCCGTCTGGTCAGATCTTAGACTGGGAATGAACTCCATCGGCCAAAGGGACGGGAAGCATAAGTCGTGGATCGATAAGGTGGTATGTGGGTTTAGGCACATCTTAATATTTCTGCATGCCAATGCCATTTTTATGGCTTGTAAATTCATAAAATGGTTCCTTAAGCCTTCACGTGAAGTTTCATGGCAAGACAACTCGTTTTCTATTTTTCATGATTTTCAAAACTTTTTGCGGTTCGGGATTTTTTAAAATTTTTTCGGAATGATTTTTGGCTCCAAACTTGGTAGACGTGATCCTTGTATTTTTGTTGGCATGCAAAAAAAAATTCAGCTAAAAACTCAAAGTGTACAAGATTTTGTGACCATTTGAAAAAAGTGTCACCATTTCAGACACTTTAATTGCTACTGGTAACAAACCTGTAAAATCTCAAATGCTCTTTAAGGGTGTGAGTTCTCGAGGTTTGATGGGGATAGGGGGCCAATATATGGGCCAAGTACCAGCACCCATCGCACATCATGTGCGCACACCCCCCGACCCCCCCGATCACCGGAACCCCAATGCCATCGGTCAGGTTCTCTGATGATGCTTCGGTGATGGTGCCCCGATGAAGAAAAATACGGCACCAGCACATGCCTGAGCCCATCATGTGCCACCATAACCCTCGGTCCGGTCCGATCTTAGACTGAGAATGAACTCCGTATGCCTAAGTCAACTCACGAAATGAGCGTGCTGGCGCTCAGTCGGCCAGAGGGGCGGGATGCGCAAGCCGGGGATCGGCCTGGTCCCCCCATGCGTACTGTCGATCCTGCTACCGTAAACCACGGTCCGGTCCAATCTTAGACTGGGAATGAACTCCGTATGCCTAAGCCAACCGACGAAACGAGTGGACAGGCGGGCAGGCGGGCACTATGTCGGCCAGAGAGACGGGATGCGCAAGCCGTGGATCGATAGAGTGGTAGGTGGGTTTTGGCACATCTTCATATTTCTGCATACCAATGCTGTTTTTATGGCTTGTAAATTCATACAATGCTCCCTTAAGCCTTCACGTGAAGTTTCATGGCAAGACGACTCATTTTTTATTTTTCACGATTTTCGCAACTTTTTACGGTTCAGGATTTTTTAAAATTTTTTCGGACAGAGTTTTAGCCACAAACTTGGTAGACAGGATCCTTGTATTTTTGTTGGCATGCGCAAAAAAATTCAGCTAAAAATTCGAAGTGGACAAGATTTTGTGACAATTTAAAAAAAATGTCCCCATTTCAGACACTTTAATAGCTACTGGTCGCAAACCTGTAAAATCTCAAATGCTCTTTAAAGGGGTGTGAGTTCTCAAGGTTTGATGAGGGATAGGGGGCCAATATAAGGGCCAAGTACCAGCAGCCATTGTCAGGTTCTCCGACGATGCTCCGACGATGGTGCCCCGACGAAGAAAAATGCGGCACCAGCACATGCCCGAGCCCAGCATGTGCTGCTGTAACCTTCGATCTGATCTGATGTTAGACTGGGAATGAACTCCATATGCTCAAACTGGGAATGAACTCCGTATGCCTAAGTCAACCCACGAAACGAACGTGCGGGCGCTCAGCCGGCCAGAGGGACGGGATGCGCAAGCCGAGGATCGGTCGGGTCCCCTTCTGTGTTCTGCTGATCCTGCTACCGTAAACCTCGGTCTAGTTTGATCTTAGACTGGGAATGAACTCCTAATGCCTAAGCCAACCGATGAAACGAGCGGGCGGACGGGCGGGCACTACGCCGACCAGAGAGACAGGATGCGCAAGCCGTGGATCGATAGGGTGGTAGGTGGGTTTTGGCACATCTTCATATTTCTATGTGCCAATGCCATTTTTATGGCTTGTAAATTCATACAATGGTCCCTTAAGCTTTCACGTGAAGTTTCATGGCAAGACGACTCCTTTTCTATTTTTCATGATTTTTGAAACTTTTTACGGTTCGGGATTTTTTAAAATTTTTTCGAAACGAGTTTTGCCCCAAACTTGGTAGACGTGATCCTTGTATTTTTGTTGGCATGCACAAAACAATTCAGCTAAAAACTCGAAGTGTACAAGATTTGTGACCATTTGAAAAAAGTGTCCCCATTTCAGACACTTTAATGGCTACTGGCTGCAAACCAGTAAAATCTCAAATGCTCTTTAAGGGGTCTGAGTTCTTGAGGTTTGATGAGGGCTAGGGGCCAATATAAGGGCCAAGTACCAGCATCCATCGCACATCATGTCCGCACACCCCTCGGGCCCCCCCATCGTCGGAACCCTAATGTCGCCGATCAGGTTCTCCAGTGATGCTTCGTCGATGGCACCCCAGCAAAGAAAAATGCCGCACCAGGACATGCCCGAGCCCAACATGTGCTACCGTAACCCTCGGTCCAATATGATCTTACATTGGGAATGAACTCCATATGCCTAAGCCAACCGACGAAACGAGCGGGCGGGCACTACACCAGCCAGAGAGACAGGATGCGCAAGCCGTGGATCGATAGGGTGGTAGGTGGGTTTAGGCACATCTTCTTATTTCTACTTGCCAATGCCATTTTTATGGCTTGTAAATTAATACAATGGTCCCTTAAGCCTTCACGTGAAGTTTCATGGTAAAAAGACTCGTTTTCTATTTTTCACAATTTACGAAACTTTTTGTGGTTCGGGATTTTTT
The DNA here is from genome assembly GCF_002303985.1 of Durio zibethinus. The sequence goes on along the minus strand of NW_019167926.1, from coordinate 19,307,775 downwards.
AAAATTTTTTTGGAAGGAGTTTTGGACCCAAACTCAGCAGACGTGATCCTTCTATTTTTTTTGGCTTGCACAAAAAAATTCAGCTAAAAACTCGAAGTGTACAAGATTTTTGTGACCATTTGAAAAAAGTGTCCCCATTTCAGACACTTTAATGGCTACTGGAAACAAACCTATAAAATCTCAAATGCTCTTTCAGGCGGTGTGAGTTCTTGAGGTTTGATGAGGGATAGGGAGCCAATATAAGGGCCAAGTACCAGCACCCATCGCACATCATGTGCACACACCCCCCGGCCCCCCCGATCGTCGAAACCCCAATGCCGCCAATTAGGTTCTCCGGTGATGGTGCCCCGGCAATGGAAAATGCAGCACCAGCACATGCCCGAGCCCAGCATGTGCTGCCGCAACCCTCGGTCTGATCCGATCTTAGACTAGGAATGAACTTTGTATCCTTAGACTGGGAATGAACTCCATATGCCTAAGTCAACCCATGAAACGAGCGTACGGGCGCTCAGTCGGCCAGAGGGGTGGGATACGCAAGCCAGGGATCGATCGGGTCCCCCTCTGCGTGCTACTGATCCTACTACCACAACCCTTGGTCTAATCCAATCTTAGACTGGGAATGAACTCCGTATACCTAAGCCAACAGACGAAACGAGCGAGCGGCCTGACGGGCGGGCACTACGTCGGCCAGAGAGACGGGATGTGCAAGCCGTGGATCGATAGGGTGGTAGGTAGGTTTAGGCACATCTTCATATTTCTACGTGCCAATGCCATTTTTATGCTTGTAAATTCGTACAATGGTCCCTTAACCCTTCACGTGAAATTTCATGGCAAGACGACTCATTTTCTATTTTTCACGATTTTTGAAACTTTTTACGGTTCGATATTTTTTAAAATTTTTTTGGAATGAGTTTTGGCCCCAAACTTGGTAGACATAATCCTTGTATTTTTGTTGGCATGCTCAAAAAAATTCAGCTAAAAACTCGAAGTGTACAAGATTTTGTGACCATTTGAAAAAAATGTCCCCATTTCAAACACTTTAATGGCTACTGGCAGCAAACCTATAAAATCTCAAATGCTCTTTAAGGGGGTGTGAGTTCTTGAGGTTTGGTGAGGGATAGGGGCCAATATAAGGGCCAAGTACCAGCACCCATCGCACATCATGTGCGCACACCCCCCGGCCCCCCGATCGCCGGAACCCCAATGTCGTCGGTCAGGTTCTCTGGCGATGCTCCGGCGATGGTGCCCCGACGAAGATAAATGTGGCACCAGCACATGCCCAGCGCAACATGTGCTGTCACAACCCTCGGTCTGGTCCGATCTTAGACTGGGAATGAACTTCGTATGCTTAGACTGGGAATGAACTCTGTATGCCTAAGTCAACCCACGAAACGAGAGTGCAGGCGCTCAGTCGGCCAGAGGGGTGGGATGCGTAAGTCGGGGATCAGTCGGTCCCTTCTGCATGCTGCTGATCTTGCTACCGTAACCCTCAGTCTGATCTAATCTTAGACTGGGAATGAACTCCGTATGCTTAAGCCAACCGACGAAATGAGCGGGCGGGTGGGCACTACGTAGGTTAGAGAGGCGGGATGCACAAGCTGTGGATCGATAGGGTGGGAGGTGGCTTTAGGCACATCTTCATATTTTTACGTGCCAATGCCATTTTTATGGTTTGTAAATTCATACAATGGTCCCTTAACCCTTCACATGAAATTTAATGGCAAGACGACTCGTTTTCTATTTTTCATGATTTTCGAAACTTTTTACAGTTCGATATTTTTTAAAATTTTTTTGGAATGAGTTTTGGCCCCAAACATGGTAGACGTGATCCTTGTATTTTTTTTGGCATGCTAAAAAAATTTCAGCGAAAAACTCAAAGTGTACAAGATTTTGTGACCATTTGAAAAAAGTGTCCCCATTTCAGACAGTTTAATGGCTACTGGTAGCAAACCTGTAAAATCTCAAATGCTCTTTCAGGGGGCGTGAGTTCTTGAGGTTTGATAAGGGATAGGGGGCCAATATAAGGGCCAAGTACCAGCGCCCATCGTACATATGTGCGCACACCCCCCCGGCCCCCCGATAGCCGGAACCCCAATGCCGTCGGTTAGGTTCTCTGATAATGGTGCCCCGACGAAGAAAAATGCAGCTCCAGCACATGCCCAAGCCCAACTTGTGCTGCCACATCCCTCGGTCCAGTCTGATCTTAGACAGGAAAGAACTCCATATGCTTAGACTAGGAATGAACTCTGCATGCTTAAGTCAATCCACGGAACGAGCGTGCGGGCGCTCAGCCGGCCAAAGGGGCAGGATGCACAATCCAGGGATCAGTCGGGTCCCCCTCTACGTGTCACCAATCCTACTACCGCAACCCTCCATCTGGTCTGATCTTAGACTGGGAATGAACTCCGTATGCCTAAGCCAACCGACGAAATGAACGGGTGGGCGGGCGTCGGCCAGAGAGACGGTATGCACAAGCCGTGGATCGATAGGGTGGTAGGTGGGTTTAGGCAAATCTTCATATTTGTGTGTGCAATGCCATTTTTATGGCTTGTAAATTCATACAATGGTCCCTTAAGCCTTCACGTGAAGTTTCATGGTAAGACGACTCGTTTTCTATTTTTCATGATTTTTTGAAACTTTTACGTCGGGATTTTTTAAAGTTTTTCGAAAGGAGTTTTGGCCCAAAACTTGGGTAGACGTTATCTTGTATTTTGTTGTCGTGCACAAAAAAATTCAGCTAAAACCTCGAAGAGTTACAAGATTTTGTAACCATTTAAAAAAGTTCCCCATTTCAAACACTTTAATGCTACTGCAGCAAACCTGTAAATCTCAAAAGCTCTTTAAGGGGGTTGAGTTCTCGAGTTTCATGAGGGATAGGGGGCCAATATAAGGGGCCAAGTACTAGCACCCATCGCAATCATGTGCGCCACACCCCACCCGGCCCCCTCGATCGTCGACACCTCAATGCCTCCTGTCAGGTTCTCCGATGATGCCCCGGTGATGGTACCCCGACAAAGAAAAATACGGTACCAACACATGCCCGAGCCCAGCATGTGCTGTCACAACCCTCGATCCGGTCCGATTTTAGACTGGGAATGAACTCCGTATGCCTAAGTCAACCCACGAAACGACCGTGTGGGCGCTCAGTCGGCCAGAGGGGCGGGATGAGCAAGCCGAGGATCGGCCGGGTCCCCTTCTGCGTGTGGCCGATCCTGCTACCGTAACCCTCGGTCCGGTCTGATCTTAGACTGGAATGAACTCCGTATGCCTAAGCCTACTGACAAAACGAGCGGACGGGCAGGCGGATGGGTGGGCACTAAGTCGGCCAGAGAGACGGGATACGCAAGCCGTGGATCGATAGGGTGGTAGGTGGGTTTAGGCACATCTTCATATTTCTGTGTGTCAATGCCATTTTATGGCTTGTAAATTCATACAATGGTCCCTTAAGCCATCATGTGAAGTTTCATGGCAAGACGACTCGTTTTTTATTTTTCACAATTTTTCAAACTTTTTACGGTTCGGGATGTTTTAAAATTTTTTCGAAAGGAGTGTTGGTGCCAAACTTGGTAGACATGATCCTTGTATTTTTTTTGGCATGCCCAAAAAAATTCAGCTAAAAACTCAAAGTGTACAAGATTTTGTGACCATTTGAAAAAAGTGTCCCCATTTCAGACACTTTAATGGCTACTGGCAACAAACCTGTAAAATCTCAAATGCTCTTTAAGAGGGCGTGAGTTCTCAAGGTTTGATGAAGGATAGGGGGCCAATATAAGGGCCAAGTACCAGTGCCCATCGTACATACGTGCGCACACCCCCCCGGCCCCCCGATAGCCGGAACCCAAATGTCGCCGGTTAGGTTCTCCGGCGATGCTTCGGCGATGGTGCCTTGACGAAGAAAAATGCGGCACCAGCACATGCCCAAGCCCAGCATGTGCTGCCGCATCCCTCGGTTCGGTCTGATCTTAGACTGGGAAAGAACTCCATATGCTTAGACTAGGAATGAACTCCGTATGCCTATGTCAACCCACGGAATGAGCGTGCGGGCGCTCAGCCGGCCAGAGGGCCGAGATGCGCAAGCCGGGGATCAGTCGGGTCCCCCTCTACGTGTTGCCGATCCTGCTATCGTAACCCTCGATCTGGTCCGATCTTAGACTGGGAATAACTCCGTATGCCTAAGCCAACTGACGAAACGAGCGGGCGGGCGGGCGGGCACTACGCCGGCCAGAGAGACGGTATGCACAAGCCGTGGATCGATAGGGTGGGAGGTGGGTTTAGGCACATCTGCATATTTGTGCGTGCCAATGCCATTTTTATGGCTTGTAAATTCATACGATGGTCCCTTAAGCCTTCACGTGAAGTTTCATAGCAAGACGACTCGTTTTTTTTATTTTTCACGATTTTTGAAACTTTTTACGGTTCGAGAATTTTAAAAGTTTTTCGAAAGGAGTTTTGGCCCAAAACTTGGTTGACGTGATCTTTGTATTTTTGTTGGTGTGCGCAAAAAAATTTCAGCTAAAACCTCGAAGAGTACAAGATTTGTGGACCATTTTGAAAAAAGTGTCCCCATGTCAGACACATTAATTGCTACTTGGCAGCCAAACCTGTAAAATCTCCAAATTGCTCTTTAAGAGGGTGTGAGTTCTTGTCGTTTGATGAGGGATAGGGGCCAATATAAGGGCCAAGTACCAGCCCCATGGCACTCAATGTGCACACACCCCCCCGGCCCCCCCGATCGTCGGAACCCTAATTGCCGCCGGTCAGGTTACCCCTGTGAGGCTTCCAGCTGATGGTGCCCCCAACGGAAGAAAAATGCGACACCAGCACGATGCCCGAGCCCAGCATGTTCTTGCCCGCCAACCCTCGGTCCGATCTGATCTTTAGACTGGGAATGAACTCTGTTATGCTCTAGATTGGGATATGAACTCCGTTATGCCTAAGTGAACCCACGAAAACGACCGTGGGCCGCTCAGCGGGCCAGAGCGCAGGATGCTCAAGTCGGGGAATCGGAACTGGGTCCCCCCTCTACGTTCTACCGATCCTGCTACCGTAACCCTCGATCCGATCTGATCTTAGACTAGGAATGAACTCCATATGCCTAAGCCAATCGATGAAACGAGCGGGCGGGCGAGCGGGCGGGCGGGCACTACGCCGACGAGAGAGATGGTATGTGCAAGTCGTGGATCGATAAGGTGGTAGGTGGGTTTAGGAACATCTTCATATTTGTGCATGCCAATGCCATTTTTATGGCTTGTAAATTCATACAATGGTCCCTTAAGCCTTCACGTGGAAGTTTCATGGCAAGACGACCGGTTTTCTATTTTTCATGATTTTTGAAAACTTTTTATGGTCAGAATTTTTTTAAAATTTTTCTGAAGATTTTTGGCCCCAACTTGGTAGACATGATCATTGTATTTTTGTTGCATGCACAAAACAATTCAGCTAAAAACTCTAAGTGTACAAGATTTTGTGACCATTTGAAAAAAGTGTCCCCATTTCAGACACTTTAATAGCTACTGGAAGCAAACCTGTAAAATCTCAACTACTCTTTAAGGGGTGTGAGTTCTCAGGGTTTAATGAGGGATATGGGGCCAATATAAGGGCCAAGTACCAGCACCAATCGCACATCATGTGCACACACCCCCCTCGGCCCCCCGATCGTCGGAACCCCAATGCCATCGGTAAGGTTCTCCGACGATGCTCCGGTGATGGTGCCTCTGCGAAGAAAAATGTGGCACCAGCACAAGCCCGAGCCCAGCATGTGCTGCCGCAGCCCCAAGTCCAGTCCGATCTTAGACTGGGAATGAACTCCGTAAGCTTAGACTGGGAATGAACTATGTATGCCTAAGTCAACCCACGAAACGAGCGTGCGGGCACTCAGCCAGTCAGAGGGACGGCATGCGCAAGCCGGGGATCGATCGGGTTCCCTTCTGCGTGCTACAGATCCTTCTATTGCAACCCTCAGTTTGGTCCAATCTTAGACTGGGAATGAACTCCGTATGCCTAAGCCAACCGACGAAATGAGCGGACGGGCGGGCGGGCGGGCACTACGTCGGCCAGAGAGACGGGATGCGCAAGCTGTGGATCGATAGGGTGGTAGGTGGGTTTAGGCAAATCTTTATATTTTTGCATGCCAATGCCATTTTTATGGCTTGTAAATTCATACAGTGGTCCTTTAAGCCTTCACGTGAAGTTTCATGGCAAGCCGTCTCGTTTTCTATTTTTCACAATTTTTGAAACTTTTTACGGTTCAAGATTTTTTAAAAATTTTTCGGATGGAGTTTTTGCCATGAACTTGGTAGATGTGATCCTTGTATTTTTGTTGGCATGCATAAAAAAATTCAGATAAAAACTCAAAGTGTACAAGATTTTGTGGCCATTTGAAAAAAATGTCCCCATATCAAACACTTTAATGGCTACTGGCAGCAAACCTGTAAAATCTCAAATGCTCTTTAAGGGGGGTTGAGTTCTCAAGGTTTGATGAGGGATAGGGGGCCAATATAAGGGCCAAGTACCAGCAGCCATCTCACATCATGTGCGCACACCCCCCCGACCCTCTTGATCGCTAGAACCCTAATGCCGTGGGTCAGGTTCTCCGGCGATGCTCCAGCGATGGTGCCCCGACGAAGAAAAATGTGGCACCAGCACATGCTTGAGCCCAGTATGTGCTACCGCAACCCTCGGTCTGATATGATCTTAGACTGGGACTGAACTCCGTATGCTAAGATTGGGAGTGAACCCTGTATGCCTAAGTCAACCCACGAAATGAGCGTGCCGACGCTCAGCCGACCAGAGGGGCGAAATGCGGAAGCCGGGGATTGATCGGGTCCCCCTCTGTGTACTGTCGATCCTACTACTGTAACCCTCGGTCCGGTCTAATCTTAGACTGGGAATGAACTTCGTATGCCTAAGCCAACCGACGAAACAAGCGGGCGGGCGGGCAAGCACTACGTCGGCCAGAGAGACGGGATGCACAAGCCATGGATCGATAGGGTGGTAGGTGGGTTTAGGCACACGTTCATATTTGTGCATGCCAATGCCATTTTTATGGCTTGTAAATTCATACAATCATCCCTTCAGCTTTCACGTGAAGTTTGATGGGAAGACGACTCATTTTCTATTTTTCACGATTTTGGAAACCTTTTACGGTTCGGGATTTTTTAAAAATTTTTCGGAAGGAGTTTTGGCCCCAAACTTGAAAGACATGATCCTTGTATTTTTTTTGGCATGCACAAAAAAATTCAGCTAAAAACTCGAACTGTACAAGATTTTGTGACCATTTGAAAAAAGTGACCCCATTTCAGACACTTTAATGGCTACTGGCAGCAAACCTGTAAAATGTCAAATGCTCTTTAAGGGGGTGTGAGTTCTCGAGGTTTGATGAAGGATAGGGGGCCAATATAAGGGCCAAGTACCAGTACCCATCGCACATCATGTGCGCATACCCCCCGGCCCCTCCGATTGTCGGAACCCCAATGTTGCCAGTCAAGTTCTCCGGTGATGCTCCGGCGATGGTGCCCCGTTAAAGAAAAATGTGGCACCAGCACATGCCCAAGCCTAGCATGTGCTACCACAACCCTTGGTCTGGTCCGATCTTAACTGAGAATGAACTCCGTATGCCTAAGCCAACCGACGAAACGAGCGGGCGGGCGGGCACTATGCCGGCTAGAGAGACGGGATGCGCAAGCAATGGATCGATAGGGTCGTAGGTGGGTTTTGGCACATCTTCATATTTGTGCATGCCAATGCCATTTTTATGGCTTGTAAATTCATACAATGGTCCCTTAAGCCTTCACGTGAAGTTTCATGGCAAGACGACTCGTTTTCTATTTTTCACGATTTTCAAAACATTTTGCGTTTAGAGATTTTTTAAAATTTTTTCGGAAGGAGTTTTGGCCCGAACCCTGGTAGAGGTGATCCTTATATTTTTGTTGGCAAGCACAAAAAAATTCAGCTAAAAACTCGAAGTGTACAAGATTTTGTGACCATTTGAAAAAAGTGTCCCCATTTCAAACACTTTAACTGCTACAGGCAGAAAACCTGTAAAATCTCAAATGCTTTTTAAGGGGGCGTGAGTTGTCGAGGTTTGATGAGGGATAGGGGGCCAATATAAGGGCCAAGTACCAGCACCCATCGCACATCATGTGCGCACACCCCCCCCGACCCCCCCGATCGTCGGAACCCCAATGCCGCCGGTCAGGTTCTCCGACGATGGTGCCCCGACGAAGAAAAATGTGGCACCGACACATGGCCGATTCCAGCATGTGCCACTGCAACCCTTGGTCTGATCCGATTTTAGGCTGGGAACGAACTCTGTATGCTTAGACTAGGAATGAACTCCGTATGCTTAAGTCAACCCATGAAACAAGCATGCGGGCGCTCAGCCGACCAGAGGGGTGGGATGTGAAAGCCGGGGATCGACCGAGTCCCCCTTTGCGTCCTGCCGATCTTACTGCCACAACCCTCGGTCTGGTCTGATCTTAGACTAAGAATAAACTCCGTATGCCTAAGCCAACCGACAAAACGAGCGGACGGGCGGGCACTACGTCGGCCAGAGAGACAGGATGCGCAAGCCGAGGATCGATAGGGTGGTAGGTGGGTTTAGGCACATCTTCATATTTATGCATGCCAATGGCATTTTTATGGCTTGTAAATTCATACAATGGTCCTTTAAGCCTTCACGTGAAGTTTCATGGCAAGACGACTTGTTTTCTATTTTTCATGATTTTTCAAACTTTTTATGGTTCCAGATTTTTTAAAATTTTTTCAGAAGGATTTTTGGCATCAAACATGGTAGACGTGATCCTTGTCTTTTTGTTGGCATGCATAAAAAAATTCAGCTAAAAACTCGAAGTGTACAAGATTTTGTGACCATTTGAAAAAAGTGTCCCCATTTCAGATACTTTAATGGCTACTGGCAGCAAACCTGTAAAATCTCAAATGCTCTTTAAGGGGGTGTGAGTTCTCGAGGTTTGATGAGGGATAAGGGGCCAAAATACGGGCCAAGTACGAGCACCTAGCGCACATCATGTGCGTACACCCCCCCAGCCCCCCCGATCCTCGAAACCCCAATACCGCCGGTCAGGTCTCCGGCGATGGTGCCCCGACGAAGAAAAATACGTTACTAGCACTTGCCCGAGCCCAGCATGTGCTGCCGCAACCCTTGGTCTGGTCTGATCTTAGACTAGGAATGAACTCCGTATGCTTAGACTGGGAATGAACGTCGTATGCCTAAGTCAACCCATGAAACGAGCGTGCGGGCGCTCATCCTGCCAGAAGGGGGGATGCGCAAGCCGGGGATCGGTTGGGTCCCCCTCTACGTCCTGTCGATCCTACTGCCGCAACCCTCGGTCTAGTCCAATCTTAGACTGGGAATGAATTCTGTATGCCTAAGCCAATCGATGAAACGAGCGGGCGAGCGGGCGAGCACTATGCCGGTTAGAGAGGCGGGATGCGCAAGCCGTGGACCGATAGGGTGGTAGGTGGGTTTAGGCACATCTTCATATTTGTGCATGCCAATGCCATTTTTATGGCTTGTAAATTCATACAATGGTCCCTTAATCCTTCACGTGAAGTTTCATGGCAAGACGACTTGTTTTCTATTTTTCATGATTTTCAAAAATTTTTACGGTTCGGGATTTTTTAAAATTTTTTCGGAAGGAATTTTGGCCCCAAACTTGGTAGACGTGATCCTTGTATTTTTTTCGGCGTGCACAAAAAAATTCAGCTAAAAAATCAAAGTATACAAGGTTTTGTGTCCATTTGAAAAATGTGTCCCCATTTCAGACACTTTAATGGCTACTGGCAGCAAACCTGTAAAATCTGAAATGCTCTTTAAGGGGTTGTGAGTTCTCGAGATTTGATGAGGGATAGGGGGCCAACATAAGGGCCAAGTACCAGCACCCATTGCACATCATGTGCGCATAGCCCCCCGGCCCCCCCGATTGCCGTAACCCCAATGTCGTCGGTACCCTAAAGCATCCGATCAGGTTCTCCGGCGAGGCTTTGACGATGGTGGCCCGACGAAGAAAACTGTGGCACGAGCACATGTCGGAGCCCAGCATGTGCTATCGCAACCCTCGATCCGATCTGATCTTAGACTGGGAATGAACTCCGTCTGCTTAGACTGGGAATGAACTCCATATGCCTAAGTCAACCCACGAAACGAGCGTGCGGGCACTCAGCTTGCCAGAGGGGCAGGATACGCAAGCTGAGGATCGGTCGGGTCCCCTTCTATGTGCTACCAATCCTGCTACCACAACCCTCGATCCGGTCTGATCTTAGACTAGGAATGAAGTCCGTATGCCTAAGCCAACTGACGAAATGAACGGGCGGGCACTATGTCGGCTAGGGAGACGGGATCGATAGGGTGGTTTGTGTGTTTAGGCACATCTTCATATTTTCTGCATGCCAATGCAATTTTTATGGCTTGTAAATTCATACAATGGTCCCTTAACCTTCACGTGAAGTTTCATGGCAAGACCACTCGTTTTCTGTTTTTCACGATTTTTGAAACTTTTTATGGTTCGGGATTTTTTAAAAATTTTTCGGAAGGGGTTTTGGCCCCTAACTTCGTAGACGTGATCCTTGTATTTTTATTGGCATGCACAAAAACATTCAGCTAAAAACTCGAAGTGTATAAGATTTTGTGACCATTTAAAAAAAGCGTCCCCATTTTAGACACTTTAATGGCTACTGGCAGCAAACCTATAAAATCTCAAATGCTCTTTAAGAGGGTGTGAGTTCTCGAGATTTGTTGAGGGATAGGGGGCCAATATAAGGGCCAAGTGCCAGCACCCATTGCACATCATGTGCGCACACCCCCTCGGCCCCCCCGATCGTCGAAACCCTAATGCCACCGATCAGGTTCTCCGACGATGCTCCGACGATGGTGCCCGGCGAAGAAAAATACGGCACCAGCACATGCCCGAGCCCAGCATGTTTGCCGCAACCCTCAGTCCGGTCCGATCTTAGACTGGGAATGAACTCCGTATGCCTAAGCCAACCGATGAAATGAGCGGACGGGCGGGCGGGCACTACGTCAGCCAGAGAGACGGGATGCGCGAGCCGTGTATTGGTAGGGTGGTAGGTGGGTTTAGGCACATCTTCATATTTCTGCATGCCAATTCCATTTTTGTGGCTTGTAAATTCATACAACGGTCCCTTAAGCATTCACGTGTAGTTTTATGGCAAGACGACTAGTTTTCTATTTTTCATGATTTTCAAAACTTTTTACGGTTCGAGATTTTTTAAAAATTTTTAGAAGGATTTTTCTCCCCAAACTTGGTAGACGTGATCCTTGTATTTTTGTTGACATGCACAAAAAAATTCAGCTAAAAACTCGAAGTGTACAAGATTTTGTGACCATTTGAAAAAAGTGTCCCCATGTCAGACACATTAATGGCTATTGGCAGCAAACCTGTAAAATCTAAAATGCTCTTTAAGGGGGTGTGAGTTCTCGAGGTTTGATGAGGGATAGGGGGCCAATATAAGGGCCAAGTACCAGCACCCATCGCACATCATGTGCGCACACCCCCCGGCCCCCCGATCGTTGGAACCGCAATGCCGTCGATCAAGTTCTCCGACGGTGCTCCGGAGATGGTGCCGCGACGAAGAAAAATGTGACACCAGCACATCCCTGAGCCCAGTATGTACTACCGTAACCCTCGATCCAGTCTGATCTTAGACTGGGAATGAACTCTGTATGCTTAGACTGGGAATGAACTCCTATGCCTAAGTCAACCTACGAAACGAGCCTACGGGCGCTCAACCGGCCAGAGGGGTGGGATGCGCAAACTGAGGATCGACCGAGTCCCTCTCTACGTGCTACCGATCCTACAGCTGCAACCCTCGGTCTGGTTCGATCTTAGACTCAGAATGAACTCCGTATGCCTAAGCCAACTGACAAAACAAACGGACGGGCGGGCGGGCGGGCACTACGTCGACCAGAGAGACGGGATGTGCAAGTCGTGGATCGATAGGGTGGTAGGTGGGTTTAGGCACATCTTCATATTTGTGCATGCCAATGCCATTTTTATAGCTTGTAAATGCATACAATGGTCCCTTAAGCCTTCACGTGAAGTTTCATGGCAAGACGACTCGTTTTCTATTTTTCACGATTTTTAAAACTTTTTACAGTTCGAGATTTTTTAAAATTTTTTCGGAAGGATTTTTGGCCCCAAACTTGGTAGACGAGATCCTCGTATTTTTTTGGAATGCACAAAAAAATTCAGCTAAAAACTCGAAGTGTACAAGATTTTGTGACCATTTGAAAAAAGTGTCCCCATTTCAAACACTTTAATGGCTACTGGCAGCAAACCTGTAAAATCTCAAACGCTCTTTAAGGGGGTGTGAGTTCTCAAGGTTTGATGAGGGATAGGGGGACAATATAAGGGCCATGTAATAGCACCCATCGCACATCATGTGCACACACCCCCCCAGCCACCCCGATCGCCAGAACCCAATGCCGCCGGTCAAGTTCTCCGATGATGCTCCGACGATGGTGCCCCGGGGAAGAAAAATGCGGCACCAGCACATGCTCGAGCCCAGCATGTGCTGTCGTAACCCTCGGTCCTGTCCGATCTTAGACTGGGAATGAACTTCGTATGCTTAGACTGGGAATGAACTCCGTATGCGTAAGTCAACCCACGGAACGAGCGTGCAGGCGCTCAGCCGACTAGAGGGGCGGGATGCACAAGCCGGGAATCAGTCGGGTCCCCCTCTATGTGCTGCCAATCCTGTTGCCGTAACCCTCAATCCAGTTCAGTCTTAGACTGAGAATGAACTCCGTATGTCTAAGCAAACCGATGAAATGAGCGGACGGGCGGGCGGGCACTGCGTCGGCCAGAGAGACGGGATGCGCAAGCCGTGGATCGATGGGGGGTAGGTGGGTTTAGGCACATCTTCATATTTCTGCATGCCAATGCCATTTTTATGGCTTGTAAATGCATACAATGGTCCCTTAAGCCTTCACGGGAAGTTTCATGGCGAGACGACTCGTTTTCTATTTTTCACAATTTTTGAAACTTTTTATGATTCAGGATTTTTTAAAATTTTTTTGGAAGGAGTTTTGGCCCCAAACTTGGTAGACGTGATCCTTGTATTTTTGTTGGCATGCACAAAAAAGTCAGCTAAAAACTCGAAGTGTACAAGATTTTGTGACCATTTGAAAAAGTGTCCCCATTTCAGACACTATAATGGCTACTGGCAGCAAACCTATAAAATCTCAAATGCTCTTTAAGGGGGTATGAGTTCTCAAGGTTTGATGAGGGATAGGGGGACAATATAAGGGCCAAGTACGAGCACCCATCGTACATCATGTGCGCACACCCCCCGACCCCCCGATCACCGGAACCTTAATGCCGCCGGTTAGGTTTTTCGACGATGCTTCAGAGATGGTGCCTCTACGAAGAAAAATATGACACCAGCACATGCCCGAGCCCAGCATGTGCTGTCGCAACCCTCGGACCGGTCCGATCTTAGACTGGGAATGAACTTCGTATGCTTAGACTGGGAATGAACTCCGTATGCCTAAGTCAACTCATTAAACGAGCGTGCGGGCACTCAGTCGGCCAGAGGGGTGGGATGCGCAAGCCGGGGATCGACCGAGTCCCCTTCTGCGTGCTACCGATCCTGCTGCCTCAACCCTCAGTTCAGTCTGATCTTAGATTGCGAATGAACTCCGTATACGTAAGCCAACCGACGAAACGAACGGGCGGACGGGTGGGCACTATGTCAGCCAGAGAGATGGGATGCACAAGCTGTGGATCGACAGGGTGGTAGGTGGGTTTAGGCACATCTTCATATTTTTGCGTGCCAATGCCATTTTTATGGCTTGTAAATTCATATAATGGTCCCTTAAGCTTTCACATGAAGTTTCATGGCAAGACGACTCGTTTTCTATTTTTCATGATTTTTGAAACTTTTTACGGTTTGGGATTTTTAAAAATTTTTTTGGAATGACTTTTGGCCCCAAACTTACTAGACGTGATCCTTGTATTTTTGTTGGCATGCAGAAAAAAATTCAGCTAAAAACTCGAAGTGTACATGATTTTGTGACCATTTGAAAAAAGTGTTCCCATTTTAGACACTTTAATGGCTACTGGCAGCCAACCTGTAACATCTAAAATGCTCTTTAAAGGGGTGTGAGTTGTCGACGTTTGATGAGGATAGGGGGCCAATATAAGGGCCAAGTCCTAGCACCCATCGCATATCTTACGCGCACACCCCCCCGGCCCCCTCGATCACCTGAACCTTAATGCCGCCGGTCAGGTTCTCCGACGATGCTCTAGTGATGGTGCCCCGACGAAGAAAAATACGGCACCAGCACATGCCCGAGCCCAGCATGTGCTGCTGCAACCCTCGGTCCGGTTCGATCTTAGACTGGGAATGAACTTCGTATGCCTAAGCCAACTGACGAAACGAGCGAGAGGGCGGGCGGGCAGGCACTACGCCAGGCAGAGAGACGAGATGCGCAAGCCATGGATCGATAGGGTGGTAGGTGGGTTTACACACATATTCATATTTCTGCATGCCAAAGCCATTTTTATGGCTTTTAAATTCATACAATGGTCCCTTAAGCCTTCACGTGAAGTTTCGTGGCAAGATGACTCATTTTCTATTTTTCACGATTTTCAAAACTTTTTGCAATTTGGGATTTTTTAAAATTTTTTTGGAAGGAGTTTTGGACCCAAACTTGGTAAACGCGATCATTGTATTTTTGTTGGCATGCACAAAAAAATTCAGCTAAAAACTCGAAGTGTACATGATTTTGTGACCATTTGAAAAAAGTGTCCCCATTTCAAACACTTTAATGGCTACTGGCAGCAAACCTGTAAAATTCAAATGCTCTTTAAGCGGGTGTGAGTTCTCGAGGTTTGATGAGGGATAGGGGGCCAATATAAGGGCCAATATAAGGGCCAAGTACCAGCACCCATCGTACATCATGTGCGCACACCCCCCCGGCCCCCCCGATCACTGAAACTCCAATGCCGTCGGTCAGGTTCTCCGACGATACTCCGGCGATGGTGCCCCGGCGAAGAAAAATACGGCACCAGCACATGCCCGAGCCCAACATGTGCTATCGCAACCCTTGGTCCGGTCCAATCCTAGATTGAGAATGAACTCCGTATGCTTAGACTGGGAATGAACTTCATATGCCTAAGTCAACTGACGAAACGAGCGTGCGGGCGCTCAGCAGGCCAGAGGGGCTGGATGTGCAAGTCGGGGATCGATCGGGTCCCCCTCTGTGTGCTACCGATCCTACTGCCACAACCTTCGGTCCAATCTGATCTTAGACTGGGAATGAACTCCATATGCCTAAGCCAATGGACAAAACGAACGAGCGGGCGGGCGGGCGGGCACTATGCCGGCCAGAGAGACGGGATGCGCAAGCCGTGGATCGATAGGGTGGTAGGTGGGTTTAGGCACATCTTCATATTTCTGTGTGCCAATGCCATTTTTATTGCTTGTAAATTCATACAATGGTCCCTTAAGTCTTCACGTGAAATGTCATGGCAAGACAACTCGTTTTCTATTTTTCACGATTTTTGAAACTTTTTGCGATTCGGGATTTTTTAAAATTTTTTTCGGAAGGAGTTTTGGCCCCAAACTTGGCAGACGTGATCCTTGTATTTTTGTTGGCTTGCACAAAAAAATTCAGCTAAAAACTCGAACTGTACAAGATTTTGTGACCATTTGAAAAAAGTGTCCCCATTTCAGATACTTTAATGGCTAATGGCAGCAAACCTGTAAAATCTCAAATGCTCTTTAAGGCGGTGTGAGTTCTCGAGGTTTGATGAGGGATAGGGGACCAATATAAGGGCCAAGTACCAGCACCCATCACACATCATGTGCGCACACCCCCTTGGCCCCCCCGGTCGTCGAAACTCCAATGCCGCCGGTCAGGTTCTCCGGCGATGCTCCGACGATGCTGCCCTGGCGAAGAAAAATGTGGCACCAGCACATGCTTTAGCCCAGCATGTGCTGCAGCAACCCTCGATCCAATCCAATCTTAGATTGGGAATGAACTCCGTATGCCTAAGCCAACCGACAAAATGAACGGGTTGGCGGGCGGGCGGGCACTACGTCTGCCAGAGAGACGGGTTGCGCAAGGCGTGGATCGATAGGGTGGTAGGTGGGTTTGGGCCCATCTCCATATTTCTATGTGCCAATGCCATTTTTATGGCTTGTAAATTCATACAATGGTCCCTTAAGCCTTCACGTGAAGTTTCATGGCAAGACGACTCGTTTTCTATTTTTCATGATTTTTGAAACTTTTTGCAGTTTGGGATTTTTTAAAATTTTTTCGGAAGGATTTTTGGCCCCAAACCTGGTAGACATGATCCTTGCATTTTTTTTGGCATGCACAAAAAAATTCAACTAAAAACTCGAAGAGTACAAGATTTTATGGCCATTCGAAAAAAGTGTCGCTATTTCAGACACTTTAATGGCTACTAGCAGCAAACCTGTAAAATATCAAATGCTCTTTAAGGGGGTGTGAGTTCTCGAGGTTTGATGAGGGATGGGGGGGCCAATATAAGGGCCAAGTACCAGCACCCATCACACATCATGTACGCGGTCAGGTTCTCCGACGATGGTGCCCAGCGAAGAAAAATGCGGCACTAGCACATGCCTGAGCCCAGCATGTGCTGCCACAACCCTCAGTTTGGTCTGATCTTAGACTGGGAATGAACTCCGTATGCCTAAGCCAACTGATGAAACGAGCGGGCAGGCGGGTGGGCGGGCGGGCGGGCACTACGTCGACTAGAGAGACAGGATGCGCAAGCCGTGGATCGATAGGGTGGTAGGTGGGTTTAGGCACATCTTCATATTTTTGCATGCCAGTGCCATTTTTATGGCTTGTAAGTTCCTACAATGGTCGCTTAAGCCTTCACCTGAAGTTTCATGGCAAGACGACTCGTTTTCTAATTTTCATGATTTTTAAAACTTTTTACAATTCGGGATTTTTTAAAATTTTTTCGAAAAGATTTTTGGCCCCAAACTTGGTAGACATGATCCTTGTATTTTTGTTGGCATGCACAAAAAAATTCAACTAAAAACTCGAAGTGTACAAGATTTTGTGACCATTTGAAAAAAGTGTCCCCATTTCAGACACTTTAATGGCTACTGGCAGCAAACCTATAAAATCTCAAATGCTCTTTAAGGGGGTGTGAGTTCTCGAGGTTTGATGAGGAATAGGGGGCCAATATAAGGGCCAAGTAGCAGCACCCATCGTACATCATGTGTGCACACCCCCCCAGCCCCCCCGATCGTTGGAACGCCAATGCCATCGGTCAGGTTCTCCGGTGATGCTCCGACGATGGTGCCCCGATGAAGAAAAATGAGGCAGCAACGCATGCCCGAGCCCAGCATGTGCTGTCGAAACCCTCGGTCCGGTCCGATCTTAGATTGGAATGAACTCCGTATGCTTAAACTGGGAATGAACTCCGTATGCCTAGGTCAACCCGCGAAACAAGCGTGCGGGCGCTTAACTGGCCAGAGGGGTGGGATGCGTAAGCCGAGGATCAGTTGGGTCCCCCTCTGTGTGCTGCCGAGCCTACTACCACAACCCATGGTCCGGTCCGATCTTAGACTGGGAATGAACTTCGTATCCCTAAGCAAATCGACGAAATGAACGGGTGGGTGGGCGGGCGGGCACTACGCTGGCCAAAGAGACGGGATGCGCAAGCCGTGGATCGATAGGGTGGTAGGTGGGTTTAGGCACATCTTCATGTTTGTGTGTGCCAATGCCATTTTTATGGCTTGTAAATTCATACAATGGTCCCTTAAGCCTTCACGTGAAGTTTCATGGCAAGAGGACTAGTTTTCTATTTTTCATGATTTTCAAAACTTTTTAAGGTTCGAGATTTTTTTAAATTTTTTCAGAAGGATTTTCGGCCCCAAACTTGGTAGACGTGATCCTTGTATTTTTATTGGCATGCACAAAAAAATTCAGCTAAAAACTCGAAGTGTACAAGATTTTGTGACCATTTGAAAAAAGTGTCCCCATTTCAGACACTTTAATGGCTACTGACAACAAACCTGTAAAATCTGAAATGCTCTTTAAGGGGGTGTGAGTTCTCGAGGTTTGATGAGGAATAGGGGGCCAATATAAGGGCCAAGTACCAGCACCCATCATACATCATGTGTGCACACCCCCCCAGCCCCCCCCGATCGTCGGAACCCCAATGCCATCAGTCAGGTTCCCCGGTGATGCTCCGGTGATGGTGCCCCGATGAAGAAAAATGAGGCAGCAGTGCATGCCCGAGCCCAGCATGTGCTGTCGAAACCCTCGGCCCGGTCCGATCTTAGACTGCGAATGAACTCCGTATGCTTAGACTAGGAATGAACTCCGTATGCCTAATTCAACCCACAAAACGACCGTGCGGGCGTTCAGCCGGCTAGAGGGGCGAGATGCGCAAGCCAAGATGAAACGAGTGAGCGGGCGGGCAAACAGGCGGGCACTACGTCGGCCAGAGAGAAGGGATACGCAAGCCGTGAATTGATAGGGTGGTAGGTGGGTTTAGGCACATCTTCATATTTCTATGTGCCAATGCCATTTTTATGGCTTGTACATTCATACAATGGTTCCTTAAGCCTTCACGTGAAGCTTCATGGCAAGATGACTCGTTTTCTATTTTCCACGATTTTTGAAACTTTTTACGGTTCAAGATTTTTTAAAAATATTTTTGGAAGGAGTTTTGGCCCCAAACTTGGTAGACGTGATCCTTGTATTTTTTTTTGGCATGCACAAAAAATTTCAGCCAAAAAATTGAAGTGTACAACATTTTGTGACCATTTGAAAAAAGTGTCCCCATTTCAGACATTTTAATGGCTACTGGCAGCAAACCTGTAAAATCTCAAATGCTCTTTAAGGGGGTGTGAGGTCTCGAGGTTTGATGAGGGATAGGGGGACAATATAAGGGCCAAGTACCAGCACCCATCGCACATCATGTGCGCACAACCCCCCGGCCACCCCGATCGACGAAACCCCAATGCCGCCGGTCAGGTTCTCTGGTGATGCTCCGGCGATGGTGCCTCAATGAAGAAAAATGCGGCAACCCTCGGTCCAGTCTGATCTTAGACTGGGAATGAACTCTGTATGCCTAAGTCAACCCACGGAATGAGCATGTGGGCACTTAGCCGGCCAGAGGGGCGGGATGCGCAAGCCGGCCAGAGGGCCAAGTTCCAGCACCCATCGCACATCATGTGTGCACACCCCCCCGGCTCCCTCGATCGTCGGAACCCCAATGCCGCCATTCAAGTTTTTCGGCGATGCTCCGGTGATGGTGCCCCGACAAAGCAAAAATGCGGCACCAGCACATGCCCGAGCCCAGCATGTGCTGCCGCAACCCTCTGTCCGATCCGATCTTAGACTGAGAATGAACTCCGTATGCTTAGATTGGGAATGAACTCCGTATGCCTAAGTCAACCCACGAAACAAACGTGCGGGCGCTCAGTCGGCCAGAGGGGCAGGATGCGCAAGCCGGGGATTGATCGGATCCCCCTTTACATGCTGCTGATCCTGTTGTCACAACCCTCGGTCTGGTCTGATCTTAGACTGGGAATGAACTCCGTATGCTTAAGCCAACTGACGAAACGAACGGGCGGGCGAGCGGGCAGGCACTACGCCGGCCAGAGAGACGGGATGCGTAAGCCGTGGATCGATAGGGTGGTAGGTGGGTTTGGCACATCTTCATATTTCTGCATGCGAATGCCATTTTTATGGCTTGCAAATTCACACAATGGTCCCTTAAGCCTTCACGTGAAGTTTCATGGCAAGACGACTCATTTTTTACTTTTCATGATTTTTGAAACTTTTTGCTGTTCGGGATTGTTTAAAATTTTTTCGAAAGAAGTTTTGGCCCCAAACTTGGTAGACGTGATCCTTGTATTTTTTTTGGCATGGAAAAAAAAATTCAGCTAAAAACTCAAAGTGTACAAGATTTTGTGACCATTTGAACAAAGTGTCCCCATTTCAGACACTTTAATGGCTACTAGCAGCAAACCTGTAAAATCTCAAATGCTCTTTAAGGGAGTGTGAGTTCTCGAGGTTTGATGAGGGATAGGGGGCCAATATAAGGCACAATTACTGGCACCCATTGCACATCAAGTGCGCACACCCCCCCGGCCCCCCCGATCGCCGAAACCCCAATGCCCCCGGTCAGGTTCTCTAGTGATGCTTCGGCGATGGTGCCCCGGTAAAGAAAAATGTGCTACCGTAACCCTCCATTTGGTCTGATCTTAGACTGGGAATGAACTCCGTATTCCTAAGTCAACCCACGAAACGAGCGTGCGGGCACTCAGCCGGCCAGAGGGGCGGGATGCATAAGTCGGGGATCGACTGGGTCCCCCTCTACGTGCTACCGATCCTGCTGTCGTAACCTTCGGTCTGATTCAATCTTAGACTGGGAATGAACTCCATATGCCTAAGCCATCTGATGAAACGAGAGGGCGGGTGGGCGGACGGGCACTATGCCAGCCAGAGAGACGGGATGCGCAAGCCGTGGATCGATAGGGTGGTAGGTTGGTTTAGGCACATCTTCATATTTCTGCATGGCAATGCCATTTTTATGGCTTGTAAATTCATACAATGGTCCCTTAAGCCTTCACGTGAAGTTTCTTGGCAAGACGACTCGTTTTCTATTTTTCACGATTTTTGAAACTTTTTACGGCTCGAGATTTTTTTAAATTTTTTTGGAAGGAGTTTTGGCCCCAAATTTGGTAGACATGATCCTTGTATTTTTGTTGGCATGCACAAAACAATTCGGCTAAAAACTCGAAGTGTACAAGATTTTGTGACCATTTGAAAAAGTGTCCCCATTTCAGACAATTTAATGGCTACTGGCAGCAAACCTGTAAAATCTTAAATGCTCTTTAAGGGGGTGTGAGTTCTCGAGGTTTGATGAGGGATAGGGGGCCAATATAAGGGCCAAGTACCAGCACCCATCGCACATCATGTGCGCACACCCCTCGGCCCCCCCGATCGTCGTAACCCCAATGTCGTCGATCAGGTTCTCCGGCGATGGTGCCCCGGCGAAGAAAAATGTGGCACCAGCACATGCCCGAGCCCAGCGTGTGCTGCTACAACCCTCAGTCTGGTTTGATCTTAGACAGGGAATGAACTCCGTATGCTTAGACTGGGAAAGAACTCCATATCCCTAAGTCAACCCACAAAACAATTATGCGGGCACTCAGCCGGCCAGAGGGGCAGGATGCGCAAGCCGGGGATCGATCGGGTCCCCCTCGGCGTGCCATTGATCCTGCTGCCACAACCCTCGGTCCAATCCAATCTTAGACTGGAATGAACTTCGTATGCCTAAGCCAACGGACAAAACGAGCGGGCGGGCGGGCGAGCACTACGCCGACGAGAGAGACGGGATGCACAAGCCGTAGATCGATAGGGTGATAGGTGGGTTTAGGCACATCTTCATATTTTTTTGGTGCCAATGCCATTTTTATGGCTTGTAAATTCATACAATGGTCCTTTAAGCCTTCACGTGAAGTTTCATGGTAGGACGACTCGTTTTTTATTTTTCACGTTTTTCGAAAATTTTTGTGGTTTGGGGTTTTTTAAAATTTTTTTGGAGGGAGTTTTGGCCCCAAACTTGGTAGACGTGATCCTTGTATTTTTTTTGGCATGCACAAAAAAATTTAGCTAAAAATACGAAGTGTATAAGATTTTGTGACCATTTGATAAAAGTGTCCTCATTTCAGACACTTTAGTGGCTACTGGCAGCAAATCTGTAAAATCTCAAATGTTCTTCAAGGGGGTGTGAGTTCTCCAGGTTTGATGAGGGATAGGGGGCCAATATAAGGGCCAAGTACCAGCACCTATCGCACATCATGTGTGCACACCCCCCCCGACCACCCGATCGTCGGAACCCCAATGCGGCTGGTCAAATTCTCCGGCGATGCTCCGGCGATGGTGCCCCGACAAAGAAAAATGCGACACCAGCACATGCCCGAGCCCAACATGTGTTGTCACAACTCTCGGTTTGGTCTGATCTTAGACTGAGAATGAACTCCGTAGGCTTAGACTGGGAATGAACTCCGTGTGCCTAAGTCAACCCATGAAATGAGCGTGCGGGTGCCCAGCCGGCCAGAGGGGCGGGATGTGCAAGCCGGAGATCGATCAGGTCCCTCTCTACGTGCTTTCGATCCTACTGCCACAACCCTCAGTCTAGTCGGATCTTAGACTGGGAATGGACTCCGTATGCCTAAGCCAACTGACGAAACAAGCGGGCGGACGGGCAGGCACTACGTCGGCCAGAGAGACGGGATGCACAAGCTGTGGATCGACAGGGTGGTAGGTGGGTTTAGGCACATCTTCATATTTCTATGTGCCAATGCCATTTTTATAGCTTGTAAATTCATACAATGGTCCCTTAAGCCTTCACGTGAAGTTTCATGGCAAGACGACTTGTTTTCTATTTTTCATGATTTTCGAAACATTTTACGGTTTGGGATTTTTCAAGATTTTTTTGAAAAAAGTTTTGGCCCCAAACTTGGTAGACGTGATCCTTCTATTTTTGTTGGCATGCAAAAAAAAATTCAGCTAAAAACTCAAAGTGTACAAGATTTTGTGACCATTTGAACAAAGTGTCCCCATTTGAGACACTTTAATGGCTACTAGCAGCAAACCTGTAAAATCTCAAATGCTCTTTAAGGGGTGTGAGTTCTCGAGGTTTGATGAGGGATAGGGGGCCAATATAAGGGACAAGTACTGGCACCCATCGCACATCATGTGCGCACAACCCGCCCGACCCCCCGATCGTCGGAACCCCAATGCCGCCTGTCAGGTTTTCCGGCGAGGCTCCGATGATGGCACCCTGATGAAGAAAAATACGGCACCAGCACATGCTTGAGCCTAGCATGTGCTGCCACAACCCTCAGTCCAGTCCGATCTTAGACTGGGAATGAACTCCGCATGCTTAGACTGGGAATGAACTCCGTATGCCTAAGTCAACCCAGGAAACGAACTTTCGGGCGCTCAACCGACCAGAGGGGTGGGACGCGCAAGTCGGGGATCGATCGGGTCCCCATTCTCATGCTGCCGATCCTGCTGCCATAACCCTCGGTCCGATCTAATCTTAGGCTGGGAATGAACTCTGTATGCCTAAGCCAACCGACGAAACGAGCGGGCAGGCGGGCAAGCGGGCACTACGCCACCCAGAGAGACGAGATGCGCAAGCGGTGGATCGATAGGGTGGTAGGTGTGTTTAGGCACACCTTCATATTTTTATGTGCCAATGCCATTTTTATGGCTTGTAAATTCATACAATGGTCCCTTAAGCCTTCATGTGAAGTTTCATGGCAAGACGACTTGTTTTCTATTTTTCACGATTTTTGAAACTTTTTGCGGTTTGGGATATTTTAAAATTTTTTCGGAAGGATTTTTGGCCCCAAACTTGGTAGATGTGATCCTTATATTTTTGTGGGCATGCGAAAAAAAATTCAGCTAAAAACTCAAGGTGTACAAGTTTTTGTGACCATTTGAAAAAAGTGTCCCTATTTTAGACACTTTAATAGCTACTGGCAGCAAACCTGTAAAATCTCAAATGCTCTTTAAGGGGGTGTGAGTTCTCGAGGTTTGATGAGGGATAGGGGTCCAATATAAGGGCCAAGTACGAGCACCCATCGCACATCATGTGCGCACACCCCCCGGCCCCCCCGATCACCAGAACCCTATTATCGCCGGTCAAGTTCTCCGGTGATGGTGCCCCGACGAAGAAAAATGCGACACCAGCACATGCCCGAGCCTAGCATGTGCTATCGTAACCCTTGATCTGGTTTGATCTTAGACTGGGAATGAACTCGGTATACTTAAACTGGGAACGAACTCTGTATGCCTAAGTCAACCCACGAAACGAGCGTGCGGGCGCTCAGCCGGCCAGAGGGGCAGGATGCGCAAGCCGGGGATCGATCGGGTCCCCCTCAGTGTGCTGCCAATCCTACTACTGCAATCCTCAGTCCGGTCCAATCTTAGACTGGGAATGAACTCCGTATGCCTAAGCCGATCGATCAAAAAAGCAAGCGGGCGGGCGGGCACTACGTCGGCCAGAGAGACGGGATGCGCAAGCCGTGGATCGATAGGGTGGTAGGTGGGTTTAGGCACATCTTCATATTTCTATGTGCCAATGCCATTTTTATGGCTTCTAAATTCATACAATGGTCACTTAAGCCCTCACATGAAGTTTTTTGGCAAGACGACTCGTTTTCTATTTTTCACGATTTTTGAAACTTTTTGAGGTTAGGGATTTTTTAAAATTTTTTCGGAAGGCATTTTGGCCCCTAACTTGGTAGACATGATCCTTGTGCTTTTTTTGGTATGCACAAAAAAAATCAGCTAAAAACTCAAAGTGTACAAGATTTTGTGACCATTTGAAAAAAGTGTCCTCATTCTAGACACTTTAATGGCTACTGGCAGCAAACCTGCAAAATCTCAAATGCTCTTTAAGGGGGTGTGAGTTCTCAAGGTTTGATGAGGGATAGGGGGCCAATATAAGGGCCAAGTACCAGCACCCATCGCACATCTTGTCCGCACACCCCCCGCCCCCCCCGATCATCGGAACCCCAAAGCCGTCGGTCGGGTTGTCCGGTGATGGTGCCCCGACGAAGAAAAATGTGACACCAGCACATGCCTGAGCCCAGCATGTGCTGTCGTATCCCTCGGTCCGATCCAATCTTAGACTGGGAATGAACTTTGTATGCTTAGACTGGGAAAGAACTTCGTATGCCTAAGTCAACCAACGAAACGAGCGTGCGGGCGCTCAACCAACCAGAGGGGCGGGATGCATAAATCGGGGATTGGTCGGGTCCCCTTCGACGTGCTGCCGATCCTACTACAAAACCCTCAGTCTGATTCGGTCTTAGACTGGGAATGAACTCCGTATGCCTAAGCCAACCGATGAAAAGAGCGGGTGGGCACTACGACGACCAGAGAGACGGGATACGGAAGCCGTGGATCGATAGGGTGGTAGGTGGGTTTGGGCACATCTTCATATTTTTGCATGCCAGTGCCATTTTTATGGCTTGTAAATTCATACAATGGTCCCTTAAGCCTTCACGTGAAGTTTCATGGCAAGACGACTTGTTTTCTATTTTTCACGATTTTCAAAACATTTTATGGTTTGGGATTTTTGAAGATTATTTTGAAAGGAGTTTTGGCCCCAAACTTGGTAGACGTGATCCTTCTATTTTTGTTGGCATGCAAAAAAAAATTCAGTTAAAAACTCAAAGTGTACAAGATTTTGTGACCATTCGAACAAAGTGTCCCCATTTCAGACACTTTAAACGCTACTAGCAGCAAACCTATAAAATCTCAAATGCTCTTTAAGGGGGTGTGAGTTCTCGAGGTTTGATGAGGGATAGGGGGCCAATATAAGGCACAAGTACTGGCACCCATCGCACATCATGTGCGCACAACCCGCCCACCCCCCGATCGTCGGAACCCCAATGTCGCCGGTCAGGTTCTCCGATGAGGCTCCGACGATGGTGCCCCGATGAAGAAAAATACGGCACCAGCACATGCTCAAGCCCAGCATGTGCTGCCACAACCCTCAGTCTGGTCCGATCTTAGACTGGGAATGAACTTCGTATGCCTAAGCCAACCGACGAAACGAACGGGCAGGCAGGCGGGCGGGCACTACGCCTGTTGGAGAGACGGGATGTGCAAGCTGTGGATCGATAGGGTGGTAGGTGGGTTTAGGCACATCTTCATAATTCTATGTGCCAATGCCATTTTTATGGCTTTTAAATTCATACAATGGTCCCTTAAGCCTTCACGTGAAGTTTCATGGCAAGACGACTTGTTTTCTATTTTTCACGATTTTTCAAACTTTTTACGGTTCGAGATTTTTTAAAAATTTTTCGGAAGGATTTCTGGCCCCAAACTTGGTAGATGTGGTCCTTGTATTTTTGTTGGCAAGCACAAAAAAATTCATCTAAAAACTCGAAGTGTACAAGATTTTGTGACCATTTGAAAAAAGTGTCCCCATTTCAGACACTTTAATGGCTACTGGTAGCAAACCTGTATAATCTCAAATGCTCTTTAAGGGGGTGTGAGTGCTCAAGGTTTGATGAGAGATAGGTGGCTAATATAAGGGCCAAGTACCAGCACCCATCGCACATTATGTGCGCACACCCCCCGGCCACCCCGATCGTCGGAACCCCAATGCCGCCAGTCAGGTTCTCTGACGATGCTCCGACGATGGTGCCCCGACGAAGAAAAATTTGACACCAGTACATGCTCGAGCCCAGCATGTGAGGCCGCAACCCTCGGTCTGGTTCGATCTTAGACTGAAAATGAACTCCGTATGCCTAGACTGGGAATGAACTCTGTATGCCTAAGTCAACCCATGAAACGAGTGTGCGGGCGCTCAGTCGGCCAGAGGAGCGGGATGCTCAACCCGGGGATCGATCGGGTCCCCTTCTGTGTGCTGCCGATCCTGCTGCCGTAACCCTCGGTCCGATCCAATCTTAGACTGTCGCAATCCCATTGCACATCATGTGCGCACACCCCTCCCGGCCCCACCGATCGTCGGAACCCCAATGTCGCCGATCAGGTTCTCCGGCGATGCTCCGACGATGGTGCGTCGGTGAAGAAAAAGGTGGCACCAGCACATGCCTGAGCCCAACATGTGCTGCCACAACCCTTGGTCCAGTCCGATCTTAGACTGGGAATGAACTCCGTATGCTTAGACTTGAAATGAACTCTATATGCCAAAGTCAACCAACGAAACGAGCGGGCAGGTGGGCAGGCACTACGCCGGCTAGAGAGACGAGATGCGCAAGCCGTGGATCGATAGGGTGGTAGGTGGGTTTAGGCACATCTTCATATTTCTTCGTGCCAATGCCATTTTTATGGCTTGTAAATTCATACAATGGTCCTTTAAGCTTTCACGTGAAGTCTAATGGCGAGATGACTCGTTTTCTATTTTTCACGATTTTTGAAACTTTTTGGGGTTCGGGATTTTTTTAAATTTTTTCAGAAGGAGTTTTGGCCCAAACTTGGTAGACGTGATCCTTGTATTTTTGTTGGCATGCACAAAAAAATTCAGCTAAAAACTCGAAGTGTACAAGATTTTGTGACCATTTGAAAAAAGTGTCCCCATTTCAGACACTTTAATGGCTACTGGCAGCAAACCTGTAAAATCTCAAATGCTCTTTAAGGCGGTGTGAGTTCTCGAGGTTTGATGAGAGATAGGGGTCCAATATAAGGGCCAAGTACCAGCACCCATCGCACATCATGTGTGCATACCCCCCGGCCCCCCCGATTGTCAGAACCCCAATGCCGTCGGTCAAGTTCTCCGATAATGCTCCGACGATGGTGCCCCGACAAAGAAAAATGCAGCACTAGGACATGCTTGAGCCCAGCATGTGCTACCATAACCCTCAGTCGAGTCCGATTTTAGGCTGGGAATGAAATTCGTATGCCTAAGCCAACCGACGAAATGAACGGAAGGGCGGGCGGGCGGGCACTACGCCGAGCAGAGAGACGGGATGCGTAAGCCGTGGATCGATAGGGTGGTAGGTGGGTTTAGGCACATCTTCTTATTTCTGCGCGCCAGTTCCATTTTTATGGCTTGTAAATTCATACAATGGTCCCTTAAGCCTTCACGTGAAGTTTAATGGCAAGATGGCTCGTTTTCTAATTTTCATGATTTTTGAAACTTTTTGCAGTTCAAGATTTTTTAAAATTTTTTCGGAAAGCGTTCTTCCCCAAACTTGGTAGACGTGATCATTTTTCTTTTTTTGAAATGAACAAAAAAATTCAGCTAAAAACTCGAAGTGTACAAGATTTTGTGACCATTTGAAAAAAGTGTCCCCATTTCAGACACTTTAATGGCTACTGGTAGCAAACCTGTAAAATCTCAAGTGCTTTTTAAAGGGATGTGAGTTCTCAAGGTTTGATGAGGGATAGGGGGCCAATATAAGGGCTAAGTACCAGAACCCATCGCACATCATGTGCGCACACCCGCCCCCGGCTCCCCCGATCGCCAGAACCCTAATGCTGCCAGTCAGGTTCTCCGACGATGCTCTGGCTATGGTGCCCCGGCGAAGAAAAATATGGCACCAGCACATGCTCGAGCCCAGCATGTGCTGTAGCAACCATCGGTCCAGTCTGATCTTACATTGGGAATGAACTCCGTATGCCTAAACGAACCGACAAAACGGATGGGCGAGCTGGCGGGCGGGCTCTACGCCGACCAGAGAGACGGGATGCGCAAGCCGTGGATCGATAGGGTGGTAGGTGGGTTTAGGCACATCTTCATATTTTTGCGTGCCAATGCCATTTTTAAGGCATTTAAATTCATACAATGGTCCCTTAAGCCTTCACGTGAAGTTTCATGGCAAGACGACTCGTTTTCTATTTTTCATGATTTTTGAAACTTTTTGTTGTTCGGGATTTTTTTAAAATTTTTTCGGAAGGAGTTTTGGCCCCAAACTTGGTAGACATGATCCTTGTATTTTTTTTGGCATGCACAAAAAAATTCAGCTAAAAGCTCGAAATGTACAAGATTTTGTGACCATTTGAAAAAAGTGTCCCCATTTCAAACACTTTAATGGCTACTGGCAGCAAACCTGTAAAATCTCAAATGCTCTTTAAAGGGGTGTGAGTTCTCGAGGTTTGATGAGGGATAGGGGGCCAATATAAGGGCTAAGTACCGTCACCCATCGCACATCATGTGCACACACCCGCCACCGGTCCCCCCGATCGCCGAAACCCCAATGCTGCCAGTCAGGTTCTCCGGCGATGCTCCGACGATGGTGGCCCGGTGAAGAAAAATACGGCACCAGCTCATGCAGCAACCCTCGGTCCGATCGATCATAGACTGGGAATGAACTCTGTATGCCTAAACCAACCGACGAAACGAGCGGGCGGGCACTACGTCGGCCAGAGAGACGGGATGTGCAAGCTGTGGATCGATAGGATGGTAGGTGGGTTTAGGGACATCTTCATATTTTTGTGTGCCAATGCCATTTTTATGGCTTGTAAATTCATACAATGGTCCCTTAGGCCTTCACGTGAAGTTTCATGGCAAGACGACTCGTTTTCTATT
This sequence comes from Durio zibethinus, assembly GCF_002303985.1. Next base: position 19,278,712 of record NW_019167926.1, on the reverse strand, counting down.
TTTCATGATTTTCAAAACTTTTTGTGGTTCAGGATTTTTTAAAATTTTTTTGGTAGGAGTTTTGGCCCTAAACTTGGTAGACGTGATCCTTTTATTTTTGTTGGCATCCACACAAAAAAATCAGCTAAAAACTCGAAGTGTACAAGATTTTGTGACCATTTGAAAAAAGTGTCCCCATTTTAGACACTTTAATGGCTACTGACAGCAAACCTATAAAATCTCAAATGCTCTACAAGGGGTTGCGAGTTCTGAAGGTTTGATGGGGGATAGGGGGCCAATATAAGGGCCAAGTGCCAGCACCGATCGCACATCATGTGCACACACCCCCCCGGTCCCCCCGATCGACAGAACCCCAATGCCGTCGGTCAGGTTCTCCGACGATGGTGCCCCGACGAAGAAAAATGTGACACCAGCACATGCCCGAGCGCAGCATGTGCTGCCGCAACCCTCGATCTGGTTCGATCTTAGACTGGGAATGAACTCCTATGCTTAGACTGGGAATGAACTTTGTATGCCTAAGTCAACCCACGAAACGAGCGTACGGGCGTTCAACCGGCCATAGGGGTAGGATGCGCAAGCCGGGGTTGGTCGGGTCCCCCTCTGCATGCTGCCGATCTTGCTATCGCAACCCTAGGTTCGGTCTGATCTTAGACTGTTAATGAACTCTGTAAGCCTAAGCCAACTGACGAAACGAGTGGGCGGGCAGGCAGGCGGGCACTACGCCGGCCAGAGAGACAGGATGCATAAGCCGTGGATCGATAGGGTGGTAGGTGGGTTTAGGCACATCTTCATATTTTTACGTGCCAATGCCATTTTTATGGCATTTAAATTCATACAATGGTCCCTTAAGCCTTCACGTGAAGTTTCATGGCAAGACAACTCGTTTTCTATTTTTCACGATTTTTGAAACTTTTTACGGTTCAAGATTTTTTTAAATTCTTTCAAAAAAAGTTTTGGCCCCAAACTTGGTAGACATGATCCTTGTATTTTTTTTGGCATGCACAAAAAAATTCAGCTAAAAACTCGAAGTGTACAAGATTTTGTGACCATTTGAAAAAAGTGTCCCCATTTTAGACACTTTAATGGCTACTGACAGCAAACCTGTAAAATCTCAAATGCTCTTTAAGGGGGTGTGAGTTCTCGAGGTTTGATGAGAGATAGGGGGCCAATATAAGGGCCAAGTACCAGCACCCATTGCACATCATGTGTGCATATCCCCCGGCCCCCTCGATCGTCGGAACCCCAATGCCGTCGGTCAGGTTCTCCAATGATGCTCTGACGATGGTGCCTCGGCAAAGAAAAATGCAGCACCAGTAAATGCTCGAGCCCAGCATGTGCTACCATAACCCTCGGTCCTATCCAATCTTAGACTGAGAATGAACTCCGTATGCCTAAGCCAACCGACGAAACGACCAGGCGGGCGGGCTGGCGGGCACTACGCCGGCCAGAGAGACGGGATGCGCAAGTCGTAGATCAATAGGGTGGTAGGTGGGTTTAGGCACATCTTCATATTTCTGCATGCCAATGCCATTTTTATGGCTTGTAAATTCATACAATGGTCCCTTAAGCCTTCACGTGAAGTTTCTTGGCAAGCGACTCGTTTTTTATTCTTCACGATTTTTGAAACTTTTTACGGTTCGGGATTTTTTAAAATTTTTTTGGAAGGAGTTTTCGCCTCAAACTTGGTAGATATGATCCTTGTATTTTTGTTGGCATGCACAAAAAAAATCAGCTAAAAACTCGAAGTGTACAAGATTTTGTGACCATTTGAAAAAAGTGTCCCCATTTTAGACATTTTATTGGCTACTGGTAGCAAACTTGTAAAATCTCAAATGCTCTTTAAGCGGGTGTGAGTTCTTGAGGTTTGATAAGGGATAAGGTACCAATATAAGGGCCAAGTACCAGCACCCATCGCACATCATGTGTGTACACCCCCCCGGCCGCCCAGATCGTCGGAACCGCAATGCCGCTGGTCAGGTTCTCCAACGATGCTTTGGCGATGGTGCCTCGACGAAGAAAAATATGACACCAGCACATGCCTGAGCCCAGCATGTGCTACCACAACCCTCGGTCCGGTTTGATCTTAGACTGTGAATGAACTCCGTATGCTTAGACTGGGAATAAACTCCGTATGCCTAAGTCAACCCATGAAACGAGCGTGTGGGCGCTCAGCCGGCCAGAGGGGCGGGATGAGCAAGCCGGGGATCGATCGTGTCATCCTCTACGTGCTGCCGATCCTGTTGCTGCAACCCTCGGTTCTATCCGATCTTAGACTAGGAATGAACTCCGTATGCCTAAGCCAGTCGACGAAACGAGCGGGCGGGAGGGTGGGCAGGCACTACTTCAGCCAGAGAGACGGGATGCGCAAGTCATTGATCGATAGGTTGGTAGGTGGGCTTAGGCACATCTTCATATTTCTGCATGCCAATGCCATTTTGATGGCTTATAAATTCATACAATGGTCCCTCAAGCCTTCACGTGAAGTTTCATGGCAAGACAAGTCGTTTTCTATTTTTCATGATTTTCCAAACTTTTTGTGGTTCAGGATTTTCTAAAATTTTTTTGGAAGGAGTTTTGGCCCCAAACTTGGTGGACGTGATCCTTGTATTTTTTTTGTCATGCACAAAAAAAAAAATCAGCTAAAAACTTGAAGTGTACAAGATTTTGCGACCATTTGAAAAAAGTGTCCACATTTCAGACACTTTAATAGCTACTGGCAGCAAACCTGTAAAATCTCAAATGCTCTTTAAGGGGGTGTGAGTTCTCGAGGTTTGACGAGGGATAGGGGGCCAATATAAGGGCCAAGTACCAGCACCCATCGCACATCATGTGCGCACACCCCCCGGCCCCTTGATCGTCAAAACCCCAATGTCGTCGGTCAGGTTCTCCGACGATGCTCCGACGATGGTGCCCTGGCGAAGAAAAATGCGGCACCAGCACATGCTCGAGCCCAGCATGTGCTGCTACAACCCTCAGTCTGGTCTGATCTTAGACTGGCAATGAACGCCGTATGCTAAGCCAGTCGACGAAACGAGCGGGCGGGAGGGTGGGCAGGCACTACTCCGGCTAGAGAGATGGGATGCGCAAGTCGTGGATCGATAGGGTGGTAGGTGGCTTTAGGCAAATCTTCATGTTTCTGCATGCCAATTCCATTTTTATGGCTTTTAAATTCATACAACGGTCCCTTAAGCCTTCACGTGAAGTTTCATGGCAAGACGAGTCGTTTTCTATTTTTCACGATTTTCCAAACTTTTTGTGTTTCAGGATTTTTTAAAATTTTTTCAGAAGGAGTTTTGGCCCAAACTTGGTAGACAAGATCCTTGTATTTTTTTTGGCATGCACAAAAAAAATCAGCTAAAAAGTCGAAGTGTACAAGATTTTGTGACCATTTGAAAAAAGTGTCCCCATTTCAGACACTTTAATTGCTACTGGCAGCAAACCTGTAAAATCTCAAATGCTCTTTAAGGGGTGTGAGTTCTCGAGGTTTGATGAGGGATAGGGGCCAATATAAGGGCCAAGTACCAGCACCCATCGCACATCATTTGCGCACACCCCCCGACCCCCCCGATTGTCGAACCCAATGCCACCGATCAGGTTCTCCGATGATGCTCCGACGATGGTGCCCCGGTGAAGAAAAATGTGAAACCAGCACATGCTCGAGCCTAGCATGTGCTGCAAAAACCCTCGGTCTGGTTTGATCTTAGACTGGAATGAACTCCATATGCCTAAGCCAACCGACGAAACGAGTGGGCGGGCGGGCGTGCGGGCGGGGACAACGTCGGCCAGAGAGACGGGTTAAGCAAGCCGTGGATCGATAGGGTGGTAGGTGGGTTTAGGCACATCTTCATATTTCTGCATGCCAATGCCATTTTTATGGCTTGTAAATTCATACAATGGTCCCTTAAGCCTTCGTGTGAAGTTTCATGGCAAGACGACTTGTTTTCTATTTTTCATGATTTTTGAAACTTTGTGCGGTTCGGGATTTTTTAAAATTTTTTTGGAAGGATTTTGGCCCCCAAACTTGGTAGACGTGATCCTTGTTTTTTTGTTGGCATGCACAAAAAAATTCAGCAAAAAAATCGAAGTGTACAAGATTTTGTGACCATTTGAAAAAAGTGTCCCCATTTCAGACACTTAATGGCTACTGGTCAGCAAACCTGTAAATCTCAAATGCTCTTTAACGGGTGTGAGTTCTCGAGGTTTGATGAGGGATAGGGGCCAATATAAGGGCCAAGTACCAACATCCACATCATTTGCGTACACCCCCCGACCCCCCCAATCGTCGGAACCCTAATGCTGCCGGTCAGGTTCTCCGGTGATGCTCCGGCGATGGTGCCCAGGTGAAGAAAAATGGGGCACCAGCACAAGCCTGAGCCCAGCATGTGCTGCCCCAACCCTCGATCTGATCCAATCTTAGTCTGGGAATGAACTCCGTATGCTTAGATTAAGAATGAACTTCGTATGCCTAAGTCAACCCACGAAACGAGTGTACGAGCGTTCACCCGACCGGAGGGGTGGGATGCGCAAGCCGGGGATCGGCTGGGTCCCCTCTGTGTGCTGCCAATCCTGCTGCCGCAACCCTCTATCTAGTCTGATCTTAGACTGGGAATGAACTCTGTATGCCTAAGCCAAATGATGAAACGAGCGATCGGGTGGGCAGGCACTACGTCGACCAGAGAGGCGGGATGCGCAAGCCATGGATCGATAGGGTGGTAGGTGGGTTTAGGCAAATCTTCATATTTCTGCATGCCAATGCCATTTTTACGGCTTGTAAATTCATACAATGGTCCCTTAAGCCTTTGTGTGAAGTTTCATGGCAAGACGAATCGTTTTCTATTTTTCACGATTTTTGAAAGTTTTTGCGGTTCGGGATTTTTTTAAAATTTTTTGGAAGGATTTTTGGCCCCAAACTTGGTAGACGTGATCCTTGTATTTTTTTTGGCATGCACAAAAAATTCAGCTAAAAACTCGAAGTGTACAAGATATTGTGACCATTTGAAAAAAGTGTCCCCATTCCAGACACTTTAATGGCTACTAGCAGTAAACCTGTAAAATCTCAAATGCTCTTTAAGGGGATGTGAGTTCTCGAGGTTTGATGAGGGATAGGGGGCCAATATAAGGGCCAAGCACCAGCACCCATCGCACATCATGTGCGCACACCCCCCGGCCCCCCCAATCGTCGGAACCCTAATGCCGTCGATCAGGTTCTCCGGTGATGCTCCGACGATGGTGCCCCGACGAAGAAAAATACAGCTCCAGCACATGCCCGAGCCCAGCATGTGTTGCCACAACCCTCGGTCCGGTCCGATCTTAGACTGGGAATGAACTCCGTATGCCTAAGTCACCCCACGAACCGAGCTTTCGGGCGCTCAGCTGCCCAAAGGGGCAGAATGCGCAAGCCGGGGATCGACCGAGTCCCCCTCTGCGTGCTGCCGATCTTGTTGCCCCAGCCCTCGATCCGGTCTGATCTTAGACTGGGAATGACCTTCGTATGCCGAAGCCAACCGACGAAACCAGTGGGCGGGCGGGTGGGCACTACGTCGGCCAGAGAGGCAAGATGCGCAAGCCGTGGATCAATAGGGTGGTAGGTGGGTTTAGGCACATCTTTATATTTTTATGTGCCAATGCCATTTTTATGGCTTGGAAATTCACACAATGGTCCTTTAAGCTTTCGTGTGAAGTTTCATGGTAAGACGACTCGTTTTTTATTTTTCACGATTTTTGAAACTTTTTACGGTTCGAGATTTTTTAAAATTTTTTTAGAAGGAGTTTTGGCCCCAAACTTGGTAGACGTGATCCTTGTATTTTTTTTGGCTTGCACAAAAAAATTCAGTTAAAAACTCGAAGTGTACAAGATTTTGTGACCATTTGAAAAAAGTGTCCCCATTTCAGACACTTTAATGGCTACTGGCAGCAAACCTGTAAAATCTCAAATGCTCTTTAAGGGGGTGTGAGTTCTCGAGGTTTGATGAGGGATAGGGGGCCAATATAAGGGCCAAGCACCAGCACCCATCGCATATCATGTGCGCACACCCCCCAGCTCCCCCGATCGTCAGAATCCCAATGCCACCGATCGGGTTCTCCAACGATGGTGCCCCGTCGAAGAAAAATGCGGCACCAGCACATGCGCAAGCCCCGCATGTGCTGCCGCAACCCTCGGTCCGGTCCCATATTAAACTGGGAATGAACTCCGTATGCTTAGACTAGGAATGAACTCCATATGCCTAAGTCAACCCATGAAACAAGCGTGCGGGCACTCAGCCAGCTAGAGGGGCAGGATGCGCAAGTCGGGGATCAGTCGAGTCCCCCTCTACGTGCTGCTGATCCTACTACCGTAACCCTCGGTCCGGTCCAATCTTAGATTGGGAATTAAGTCCGTATGCCTAAGCCAACCGACGAAATGAGCGAGTGGGCGGGCGAGCACTACACCGGCCAGATAGGCGGGATGCGCAAGTCGTGGATCGATAGGTTGGTAGGTGGGTTTAGGCACATCTTCATATTTCTTCGTGCCAATGCCATTTTTATGGCTTGTAAATTCATACAACGGTCCCTTAAGCCTTCTCGTGAAGTTTCATGGCAAGACGACTCGTTTTCTATTTTTCATAATTTTTGAAACTTTTTGCGGTTCAGGATTTTTTAAAATTTTTTTGGAAGGAATTTTGGCCTCAAACTTGGTAGACATCATCCTTTTATTTTTGTTGGCATGCATAAAAAATTTCAGCTAAAAACTCGAAGTGTCCCAATTTCTGACACTTTAATGGCTACTGGTAGCAAACCTGTAAAATCTCAAATGCTCTTTAAGGGGGTGTGAGTTCTCAAGGTTTGATGAGGGATAGGGGGCCAATATAAGGGCCAAGCACCAGCACCCACACATCATGTGTGCACACCCCCTCGACCACCCCGATCGTCGGAGCCTCAATGCCGCCGGTCAGGTTCTCCCGTGATGCTCCGACGATGGTGCCCCGACGAAGAAAAATGTGACACCAGCACATGCCCGAGCCCAGCATATGCTGCCGCAACCCTAAGTCCATTCCAATCTTAGACTGGGTATGAACTCCGTCTGCTTAGACTGGGAATGAACTCCGTATGCCTAAGTCAACCCACGAAACAAGCGTGTGGGCGGTCAGCCGGCCAGTAGCGTGGGATGTGCAAGCCAGGGATCGGTCGGGTCCCCCTTTACGCGCTGCTTATCCTGCTGCCACAACCCTCGGTCTGGTCCTTTCTTAGACTGGGAATGAACTCCGTATGCCTAAGCCAACTGATGAAACGAGCGAGCGGGCGAGCGGCCAGTACGCCGGCCAGTACGCCGGCCAGAGATGCGGGATGCGCAAGCCGTGGGTCGATAGGTTGGTAGGTGGGTTTAGGCACATCTTCAAATTTCTGCATGCCAATGCCATTTTTATTTCTTGTAAATTCATACAATGGTCCCTTAAGCCTTCGTGTGAAGTTTCATGGCAAGACGACTCGTTTTCTATTTTCACGATTTTCAAAACTTTTTGCAGTTCGGGATTTTTTAAAATTGTTTCGAAAAGAGTTTTGGCCCCAAACTTGGTAGACGTGATCCTTGAGTTTTTGTTGGCATGCACAAAAAAATTCAGCTAAAAAATCGAAGTGTACAAGATTTTGTGACCATTTGAAAAAAGTGTCCCCATTTCAGACACTTTAATGGCTACTGGCAGCAAAACCTGTAAAATCTCAAATTCTCTTTTAAGGGGGTGTGAGTTCTCGAGTTGATGAGGGATAAGGGGCCAAGTATTAAGGGCCAAGCACCAGCACCCATCGCACATCATGTGCGCAAACCCCTCGGCCCCCCCGATCGTCGGAACTCCCAATGCCACCGGTCAGGTTCTCCGTGATGCTCCGACGATGGTGCCCCCCGAAGAAAAATGGGGCACCGCACATGCCTGAGCGCAGCATGTGCTGCCGCCAACCTTTTGGTCCGGCCGATCTTAGACTGGAATGAACTACGGCTGCTTAGACTAGGAATGAACTCCGTATGCCTAAGTTAACCCATGAAACGAGCGTGCGGGCATTCATCCGGCCATAGGGCAGGGAAGCGGAAGCAGGGGATCGGCTAGGTCCCCCTCTATGGGCTGTTGATCCTGTTGCTGCAACCCTCAGTCTGGTCTGATCTTAGACTGGGAATGAAGTCCGTATGCCTAAGCCAACCGACAAAACAAACAGGTGGGTGGGGGGCCAGTATGTCGGCCAGAGAGGCGGGATGCGCAAGCCGTGGATCGATAGGGTGGTAGGTGGGTTTAGGTACATCTTCATATTTCTGCATGCCAATGCCATTTTTATGGCTTTTAAATTCATACAATGGTCCCTTAGGCCTTCGTGTGAAGTTTCATCGCAAGACGACTCGTTTTCTAATTTTCACGATTTTTGAAATATTTTACGGTTCGGGATTTTTTTAAATTTTTTCGGAAAGAGTTTTGGCCGTAAACTTGGTAGACGTGATCCTTGTATTTTTGTTTGCATGCAAAAAAAAATTCAGCTAAAAACTCGAAGTGTACAAGATTTTGTCACCACTTGAAAAAAGTGTCCCCATTTCAGACACTTTAATGGCTACTGGCAGCAAACCAAAAATCTCAAATGCTCTTTAAGGGGTGTGAAAGTTCGAGGTTTGATAGGGATAGGGGGACAATATTGAGGGCCAAGCACTGACAACGCGCATCAACATACTCATGTGCCACCCCCCCTGCCGGCCCCCGATCGTTGGAACCCAATGCCGTCTGGTCAGGTTCTCCGGCAATGCTCCGCGATTGGTGCCGAGCGATGAAGAAAAATGTGGGCACCACATATGCTCGAGCCCAGTGTGATGCTGATCGCAACTCTTTTTCTGGTCTGATCTTAGACTAGAGAATGAAATCCCGTATGCTTGCACTGGGAATGAACTCCGTAGCTAAGCTAACGCCAAGAAATAAGCGTGCGGGCGCTCAGCCGGGCCAGCGGGGCGGGATGCGCAAGCCAGGAATCGGTCGGGTCCACCTCGTGTGCTGCCGAATCCTGCCTACTACAACCTCGGTCTGGTCTGATCTTAGACTGGGAATGAACTCCGTATGCCTAAGCCAACCGACGAAATGAGCGAGCGAGCGGGCACTACGCCGGCCAGAGAGGCAGGATGCGCAAGTCGTGGATCGATAGGGTGGTAGGTGGTTTTAGGCAAATCATCATATTTCTGCATGCCAATGCCAGTTTTATGGCTTGTAAATTCATACAATGGTCCCTTAAGCCTTCGTGTGAAGTTTCATGGCAAGATGACTCGTTTTCTATTTTTCACGATTTTTGAAACTTTTTGCGGTTAGGGATTTTTTAAAATTTTTTCAGGAGGAGTTTTGGCCCCAAACTTGGTAGACGTGATCCTTGTATTTTTGTTGGCATGCACAAAATAATTCAGCTAAAAACTCGAAGTGTACAAGATTTTGTGACCATTTGAAAAAAGTGTCCCCATTTCCGACACTTTAATGGCTACTGGCAGCAAACCAGTAAAATCTCAAATGCTCTTTAAGGGGGTGTGAGTTCTCGAGGTTTGATGAGGGATAGGGGGCCAATATAAGGGCCAAGCAGTAGCACCCATCGCACATCATCTGCGCACACCCCTTAGCCCCCTAATCGTCGGAACCCTAATACCGTTGGTCAAGTTCTCTGGTGATGCTCCGATGATGGTGCCCCGTTGAAGAAAAATATGGCAACAGCACATCCCAAGCCTAGCATGTGCTACCGCAACCCTCGGTCCAGTCCAATCTTAGACTGGGAATGAACTCCGTATGCTTAGACTGGGAATGAACTCTGTATGCCTAAGTCAACCCACAAAATGAGCGTACGGGCGCTCAGCCGGCCAGAGGGGCAAGATGCACAAGCCGGGGATCGGTCGGGTCCCCCTTTGTGTGCTGTCGATCCTGCTGCTGTATCCCTCTGTCTGGTCTGATCTTAGACTAGGAACGAACTTCGTATGCCTAAGCCAACCGACGAAACGAGCGGGCTGGCGGGCGGGCTCTACGTCGGCCAAAGAGGCTGGATGCGCAAGGCGTGGATCGATAGGGTGGTTGGTGGGTTTAGCCATATCTTCATATTTCTATGTGCCAATGCCATTTTTATGGCTTGTAAATTCATACAATGGTCCCTTAGGCCTTCGTGTGAAGTTTCAAGGCAAGACGACTCGTTTTCTATTTTTCATGATTTTTGAAACTTTTTGTGGTTCAGGATTTTTAAAAAATTTTTCGGCAGGTGTTTTGGTCCCAAACTTGGTAGACATGATCCTTTTATTTTTGTTGGTATGCACAAAAAATTTCAGCTAAAAACTCGAAGTGTACAAGATTTTGTGACCGTTTGAAAAATGTGTCCCTATTTTAGACACTTTAATAGCTACTGGCAGCAAACCTGTAAAATCTCAAATGCTCTTTAAGGGGGTGTGAGTTCTCGAGGTTTGATGAGGGATAAGAGGCCAATATAAGGGCCAAGCACCAGCACCCATCGCACACCATGTGCACACACCCCCCCCGACCCTCCTGATCATCGGAACCCCAATGCCGTCGGTCAGGTTCTCCGACGATGCTCCGGAGATGGTGCCCCGCCGAAGAAAAATGGGTTACTAGCACATGCCCGAGCCCAGCATGTGCTACCGTAACCCTTGGTCTGGTTTGATCTTAGACTGGGAATGAACTCCATATGCCTATGTCAACCCACGAAACGAGCGTGCGGGTGCTCAGTCGGCCAGAGGGGCAAGATGCGCAAGTCGGGGATCGGCCGGGTCCCAATTTGTGTGCTGCCACAGCCCTCGGTCTGGTCAAATCTTAGACTGGGAATGAACTCCGTATGGCTAAGCCAACTGACGAAACGAGTGGACGGGCGGGCGGGCACTATGCCGGCTAGAAAGGCGGGATGCGCAAGCCGTGGATCGATAGGGTGTTTGGTGGGTTTAGGAAATCTTCATATTTCTACGTGCCAATGCCATTTTTATGGCTTGTAAATTCATACAATGGTTCCTTAAGCCTTCGTGTGAAGTATCATGGCCAGACGACTCATTTTTTATTTTTCACGATTTTCAAAACTTTTTGAAGTTCGAGATTTTTAAAAAAATTTTCGGAAGGAGTTTTGGCACAAACTTGGTAGACGTGATCCTTGTATTTTTTTTGGCGTGCACAAAAAAAGTCAGCTAAAAACTCGAAGTGTACAAGATTTTGTGACCATTTGAAAAAAATGTCCCCATTTCAGACACTTTAATAGCTACTGGCAGCAAACCTATAAAATCTCAAATGCTCTTTAAGGGAGAGTGAGTTCTCCAGTTTTGATGAGGGACAGGGGGCCAATATAAGGGCCAAGCACCAGCACCCATCGCACATCATGTGTGCATAGCCCCCCCGATCGCCGGAACCCCATTGCCGTCGGTCAGGTTTTTCGACGATGCTTCGACGATGATGCCCCAGCAAAGAAAAATGTGGTACAAGCACATGCTTGAGCCCAGCATGTGCTACCGCAACCCTCGATCTAGTTTGATCTTAGACTGGGAATGAACTCCGTATGCTTAGACTGGGAATGAACTCCGTATGCTTAGAGTGGGAATGAACTCCGTATGCCTAAGTCAACCCACGAAACGAGCGTGCCGATGCTCAGTCGGCCAGAGGGGCGGGATGCGTAAGCCGAGGATTGGTCGGGTCCCCCTCTGCGTGCTACAGATCCTGCTGCCACAACCATCAGTCCGGTCCAATCTTAGATTAGGAATGAACTTCGTATGCCTAGGCCAAACGATGAAAACGAGCGGGCGAGCGGGCGACAGTACGCCGGCCAGAGAGGCGGGATGCGCAAGCCGTGGATCGATGGGTGGTAGGTGGGTTTAGGCACATCTTCATATTTTTGTGTGCCAATGCCATTTTTATGGCTTGTAAATTCATACAATGGTCCCTTAAGCCTTCGTGTGAAGTTTCATGGCAAGACGACTCGTTTTCTATTTTTCATGATGTTTAAAACTTTTTACGGTTCGTGATTTTTTAAATTTTTTCGAAAGGATTTTTGGCCCCAAACTTGGTAGCCGTGATCCTTGTATTTTGTTGGCATGCATAAAAAAATTCAGCTAAAAACTCGAAGTGTACAAGATTTTGTGACCATTTGAAAAAAGTGTCCCCATTTTAGACATTTTAATGGCTACTGGCAGCAAACCTATAAAATCTCAAATGCTCTTTAAGGGGGTGCGAGTTCTTGAGGTTCGATGAGGGATAAGTGGCTAATATAAGGGCCAAGCACCAGCACCCATCGCATATCATGTGCGCACACCCCCCCGGCCCCCCGGATCTACGGAACCCCAATGCCGTCGGTCAAGTTCTCCAGTGATGCTCCGACGATGGTGCCCCGTCGAAGAAAAATGTGGCACCAGCACATGCTTGAGCCAAGCATGTGCTGCTGCAAACTTCGGTTTGGTCTGATCTTAGACTGGGAATGAACTCCGTATGCTTAGACTGGGAATGAACTCCGTATGCCTAAGTCAACCCACGAAACGAGCGTGCTGGCGCTCAGCCGGCCAGAGGGGCGGGATGCGCAAGCCGAGGATCGGTCGGGTCCCCCTCTGCGTGCTGCTGATCCTGCTGCCGCAACCGTCAGTCCAGTCTGATCTTAGATTGGGAATGAACTCCGTATGCCTAAGCCAAACGACAAAAGGAGTGGGCGAGCGGGCGGCCAGTTGGCCGGCCAGAGAGGCGGGATGCGCAAGCCGTGGATCGATAGAGTGGTAGGTGGGTTTAGGCACATCTTCATATTTTTGTGTGCTAATGCCATTTTTATGGCTTGTAAATTCATACAATGGTCCCTTAAGCCTTCGTGTGACGTTTCATGGCAAGACAACTCGTTTTTTATTTTTCACGATTATTGAAACTTTTTACGGTTCGAGATTTTTTAAAATTTTTTCGGAAGGATTTTTGGCCCCAAAATTGGCAGACGTGATCCTTGTATTTTTTTTGCATGCACAAAAAAATTCAGCTAAAAACTAGAACTGTAAAAGATTTTGTGACCATTTGAAAAAAGTATCTCCATTTCAAACACTTTAAGGGCTACTGACAGCAAACCTGTAAAATCTCAAAAGCTCTTTAAGGGGGTGTGAGTTCTCGAGGTTTGATGAGGGATAGGGGGCCAATATAAGGGTCAAGCACCAGCACCCATCACACATCATGTGCGAACACCCCCCGGCCCCCCCGATCACCGGAACCTTAATGCCACCGGTCAGGTTCTCCAGGGATGCTCTGAAGATGGTGCCCCGATAAAGAAAAATGTGGCACCAGCGCACGCCCGAGCCCAGCATCTGCTACCGTAACCCTCGATCCAGTCTGATCTTAGACTGGGAATGAACTCCGTATGCTTAGACAGGGAATAAGCTCCGTATGCCTAAGTCAACCCACGAAACGAACGTGCAGGCGCTCAACAGGCCAGAGGGGTGGGATGTGCAAGCCGGGGATCGGCCGGGTCCCCCTCTACGTGCTGCCGTAACCCTCGGTCCTATCTGATCTTAGACTGGGAATGAATTTCGTATGCCTAAGCCAACCGACGAAATGAGCAGACAGGCGGGCGGGCACTACGTCGGCCAGAGAGGCGGGATGCGCAAGCCGTGGATCGATAGGGTGGCAGGTGGGTTTATGCACATCTTCTTATTTCTATATGCCAATGCCATTTTTATGGCTTGTAAATTCATACAATGGTCCCTGAACCCTTCGTGCGAAGTTTGATGGCAAGACGACTCTTTTTCTATTTTTCACGATTTTCGAAACTTTTTACGGTTCTGGATTTTTAAAATTTTTTCAGAAGGAGTTTTGGCCCCAAACTTGCTAGACGTAATCCTTGTATTTTTGTTGGCATGTGCCAAAAAATTCAGGTAAAAACTCGAAGTGTACAAGATTTTGTGACCATTTGAAAAAAGTGTCCCCATTCCAGACACTTTAATGGCTACTGGCAGCAAACCTGTAAAATCTCAAATGCTCTTTAAGGGGGTGTGAGTTCTCGAGGTTTGATGAGAGATAGGGGGCCAATATAAGGGCCAAGCACCAGCACCCATTGCAAATGATGTGCGCGCACCCCCAGGCCCCCCCGATCGTCGAAACCCCAACGCTACCGGTCAGTTTCTCTGGCGATGCTCCGGCGATGGTGCCCCGATGAAGAAAAATGCGGCACCAGCACATGCCTGAGCCTAGCATGTGCAGCCGCAATGCTCAGTCCGGTCCGATCTTACACTAGGAATGAACTCTGTATGCTTAGAATGGGAATGAACTCTATATGCCTAAGTCAACCCATGAAACGAGCGTGCGGGCGCTCAGCCAGCCAGAGGGGCGGGATGCGCAAGCCGGGGATCGGCTGGGTCTCCCTCTGCGTGCTGCCGTAACCCTCAATCCGGTTCGATCTTAGACTGGGAATGAACTCCATATGCCTAAGCCAACCGACGAAACGAGCGGGCGGGCGGCCGGGCACTACGCCAGCAAGAGAGGCGGGATGCGTAAGCCGTGGATCAATACGGTGGTAGGTGGGTTTAGGCACATCTTCATATTTCTACATGCCAATGCCATTTTTATGGCTTGTAAATTCATACAATGGTCCCTTAAGCCTTCACGTGAAGTTTCATGGCAAGACGACTCGTTTTCTATTTTTCACGATTTTTGAAACTTTTTACGATTCGAGATTTTTTAAAATTTTTTTGAAAGGAGTTTTGGCCCCAAACTTGGTAGACGTGATCCCTGTATTTTTTCTGGCATGCACAAAAAAAGTCAGGTAAAAACTCAAAGTGTACAAGATTTTGTGACCATTTGAAAAAAGTGTTCCCATTTCAGACACTTTAATGGCTACTGGCAGCAAACCTGTAAAATCGTAAATGCTCTTTAAGGGGGTCTGAGTTCTCAAGGTTTGATGAGGGATAGGGGGCCAATATAAGGGCCAAGTACCAGCACCCATTGCACATCATGTGCGCACACCGCCCCGGCCCCCGATCGCCAGAACCCCAATGCCATCGGTCAGGTTCTCCGATGATGCACCGACGATGGTGCCCCGACGAAGAAAAATGTGGCACCAGCACATGCCCGAGCCCAGCATGTGCTTCCGTAACCTTCGGTCCGGTCCGATCTTAGGCTGGGAATGAACTCCGTACGCCTAAGTCTACCCGCGATACGAGCGTACGGGCGCTCAGCTGGCTAGAGGGGCGGGATGCTCAAGTCGGGGATCGGTCGGGTCCCCATCTGCGTGCTACCGATCCTACTGCTGCAACCCTTGATCTGGTCTGATCTTAGACTAGGAATGAATTCCGTATGCCTAAGCTAACCGACGAAACGAGCGGGCGGGCGGGCGGGCGGGCACTACGTCGGCCAAAGAGACAGGATGCGCAAGCCATGGATCGATAGGGTGGTAGGTGGGTTTAGGCACATCTTCATATTTTTGCATGCAAATGCCATTTTTATGGCATGTAAATTCATACAATGGTCCCTTAAGCCTTCACGCGAAGTTTAATGGCAAGACGACTCATTTTATATTTTTAACAATTTTTGAAAACTTTTTGCGGTTTGGGATTTTTTAAAATTTCTTTGGAAGGAGTTTTGGCCCCAAACTTGGTAGATGTGATCCTTGTATTTTTGTTGGCATGCACAAAAAAATTCAGCAAAAAACACGAAGTGTACAAGATTTTGTGATTATTTGAAAAAAATGTCCCCATTTCAGACACTTTAATGGCTACTGGCAGCAAACCTGTAAAATCTCAAATGCTCTTTAAAGGGGTGTGAGTTCTCAAGTTTTGATGAGGAATACGGGGCCAATATAAGGGCCAAGTACCAGCACCCATCGCACATCATGTGCGCACACCCCTCGGCCCCCTCGATCGTCGGAACCCCAATGCCGCCGGTCAGGTTCTCCGGTGATGCTCTGACGATGGTGCCCCGACGAAGAAAAATGTGGCACCAGCACATGCCCGAGCCCAGCATGTGCTGCCGTAACCCTCGGTCTGATCTGATCTTAGACTGGGAATGAACTCCGTATGCTTAGACTGGATAAGAACTTCGTATGCCTAAGTCAACTCACGAAACGAACGTGCAGGCGCTCAGCCGGCCAGAGTGGCGAGATACGCAAGTCGGGGATCGATCGGGTCCCCCTCTATGTGCTGCCAGTCCTGGTGCCGCAACCCTCAGTCCAGTCGAATCTTAGACTGGGAATGAACTCCGTATGCCTAAGCCAACCGATGAAACGAGCAGGCGGGCACTACGTCGGCTAGAGAGACGGGATACGCAAGCCGTGGATCGATAGAGTGGTAGGTGGGTTTGGGCACATCTTCATATTTCTGCGTGCCAATGCCATTTTTATGGCTTGTAAATTCATACAATGGTCTCTTAAGCCTTCACGTGAAGTTTCATGGCAAGACGACTCGTTTTCTATTTTTAATGATTTTCAAAACTTTTGGCGGTTCCAGATTTTTTAAAATATTTTTGGAAGGAGTTTTGACCCCAAACGTTTTAGACGTGATCCTTGTATTTTTGTTGGCATGCATAAAACAATTCAGCTAAAAACTCGAAGTGTACAAGATTTTGTGACCATTTGAAAAAAGTGTCCCCATTTCAGACACTTTAATAACTACAGGCAGCAAACCTGTAAAATCTCAAATGCTTTTTCAGGGGGTGTGAGTTCTTGAGGTTTGATGAGGGATAGGGGGCCAATATAAGGGCCAAATACCAGCACCCATCGCACATCATGTGTGCACAACCCCCACGGCCCCCCGATCACCGGAACCCCAATCCCGTCGGTCAGGTTCTCCGGTGATGCTCCGACGAAGAAAAATACGGCACCAGCACATGCTCGAGCCCAGCATGTGCTGCCGCAACCCTCGGTTCGGTCTGATCTTAGACTGGGAATGAACTCCCTATGCCTAAATCAACCCACGAAACGAGCGTGCAGGTGCTCAGCCGACCAGAGGGGTAGGATGCGTAAAGCAGGCGATCGACCGGGACCCCCTCTGCGTCCTGCCGATCCTGCTGCCGCAACCCTCAGTCCGGTCTGATCTTATACTGGGAATGAACTCCGCATGCCTAAGCCAATCGATTAAACGAGCAGGCGGCCGGGCATTACGCCGGCCAGAGAGATGAATGCACAAGCCGTGAATCGATAGGGTGGTTGGTGGGTTTAGGCACATCTTCATTTTTCTGCATGCCAATGCCATTTTTATGGCTTGTAAATTCATACAATGGTCCCTTAAGCCTTCACGTGAAGTTTCATGGCAAGACGACTCGTTTTCTATTTTTCACGATTTCGGAAACTTTTTGTGGTTCGAGATTTTTTAAAATTTTTTCGGAAGGAGTTTTGGCCCCAAACTTGGTAGACATGATCCTTGTCTTTTTGTTGGAATGCACAAAAACATTCAGCTAAAAACTCGAAGTGTACAAGATTTTGTGACCATTTGAAAAAAGTGTCCCCATTTCAGACACTTTAATGGCTACTGGTAGCAAACCTGTAAAATCTCAAATGCTCTTTAAGGGGGTGTGAGTTCTTGAGGTTTGATGAGGGATAGGGGGCCAATATAAGGGCCAAGTACCAGCACCCATTGCACATCATGTGCGTACACCCTCCGGCCCCTTCGATCGTCGGAACCCCAATGCCGCCGGTCAGGTTCTCCGACGATGCTCCGACGATGGTGCCCCGACGAAGAAAAATGCGACAGCAGCACATTCCTAAGCCTAGCATTTGCTGTCGCAACCCTCGGTTCAGTCCGATCTTAGACTGTGAATGAACTCCGTATGCTTAGACTGGGAATGAACTCCGTATGCCTAAGTCAACCCATAAAATGAGCGTGCGGGCACTCAACCGGCCAGAGGGGCGGGATGCGCAAGCCGAGGATCGATCGGGTCCCCCTCTGCGTACTGTCAATCCTGCTACCGCAAACCTCAGTCCGGTCCGATCTTAGACTGGGAATGAACTCCGTATGCCTAAGCCAATTGACGAAACGAGCGGGCGGGCGGGCACTATGTCGGCCAGAGAGACGGGATGCGCAAGCCATGTATCGATAGGGTGGTAGGTGGGTTTAGGCACATCTACAGATTTCTGCATGCCAATGCCATTTTTATGGCTTGTAAATTCATACAATGGTCCCTTAAGCCTTCACGTCAAGTTTCATGGCAAGACGACTTGTTTTCTATTTTTCATGATTTTTGAAACTTTTTGCGGTTCGAGATTTTTTAAAATTTTTTCGGAAGGAGTTTTGGTGACAAACTTGGTAGACGTGATCCTTGTATTTTTGTTGGCATGCACAAAAACATTCTGCCAAAAAATCGAAGTGTACAAGATTTTGTGACCATTTGAAAAAAGTGTCCCGATTTTAGATACTTTAATGGCTACTAGCAGCAAACCTGTAAAATCTCAAATGCTCTTTAAGGGGGTGTGAATTCTCGAGGTTTGATGAGGGATAGGGGACCAATATAAGGGCCAAGTACCAGCACCCATCGACATCATGTGCGCACACCCCCCCGGCCCTTCCGATCGTCGGAACCTCAAGGCCATCGGTCAGGTTCTCCGGCGATGCTCCGACGATGGTGCCCCGACGAAGAAAAATGTGGCACCAGCACATGCCCGAGCCTAGCATGTGCTGTCGCAACCCCCGATTCGATCCAATCTTAGACTGGTAATGCTCCAACGATGGTGCCCCAACGAATAAAAATGAGGCACCAGCACATGCCTGAGCCCAGCGAGTACTGCCACAACCCTTGGTCCGGTCCGGTCTGATCTTAAACTGGGAATGAACTCCGTACGCTTAGACTGGGAATAAACTTCATATGCCTAAGTCAACCCACGAAATGAGTGTGCGGGCTCTCAGCTGGCCAGAGGGATGGGATGCGCAAGCCGGGGATCGGTCGGGTCCCCCTTTGCGTGCTGTCGATCCTACTGCTGCAACCCTCGGTTTGGTCTGATCTTCGCCTGGGAATGAACTTCGTATGCCTAAGCTAACCGACGAAACGAGCGGGCGGGCGGGCGGGCACTACATCGGCAAGAGAGGCGGGATGCGTAAGCCGTGGATGGATGGGATGGTAGGAGGGTTTAGGCACATCTTCATATTTCTGCATGCCAATGCCATTTTTATGGCTTGTAAATTCATGCAATGGTCCCTTAAGCCCTCGTGTGAAGCTTCATGGCAAGACGACTCGTTTTTTTATTTTTCATGATTTTTGAAACTTTTTACGGTTTCAGATTTTTTAAAAGTTTTTCGAAAAGAGTTTTGCCCCAAACTTGGTACATGTGATCCTTGTATTTTCGTTGGCATGCACAAAAAAATTCAGCGAAAAACTCGAAGTGTACAAGATTTTGTGACCATTTGAAAAAAGTGTCCCCATTTGAGACACTTTAATGGCTACTGGCTGCAAACCTGTAATATCTCAAATGCTCTTTAAGGGGGTGTGATTCTCGAGGTTTGATGAGGGATAGGGGGCCAATATAAGGGCCAAGCACCAGCACCCATCGCACATTATGTTCGCACACCCCCCCGGCCCCCCCGATCGTCGGAACCCCAATGCTGCCGGTCAGGTTCTCCGACGATGCTATGGCGATGGTGCCCTGGCGAAGAAAAATGTGACACCGGCACATGCTCGAGCCCAGCATGTGCTGTCGCAACCCTCAGTCTGGTCCGATCTTAGACAGGGAATGAACTCCATATGCTTAGACTGGGAATGAACTCCGTATGCCTAAGTCAACCCACGAAACGAGCGTATGGGCGCTCAGCCGGCCAGAGGGGCGGGATGCGCAAGCCAGGGATCAACCGGGTCCCCCTCTCCGTGCTGCCAATCCTGCTGCCACGTCTTTCGATCCAGTGCAATTTTGGACTAGGAATGAACTCTGTATGCCTAAGCCAATCGACGAAACGAGCGGCGGGCGGCGGGCGGGACCTACGTCGGCCAGAGAGGCGGGATGCTCAAGCCGTGGATCGATAGGGTGGTAGGTGGGTTTAGGCACATCTTCATATTTATACGTGCCAATGCCATTTTTATAGCTTGTAAATTCATACAATGGTCCCTTAACCCTTCGTGTAATGTTTCATGGCAAGACGACTCGTTTTCTATTTTTCACGATTTTTGAAACATTTTGTGGTTCGGGAATTTTTAAAATTTTTTTGGAAGGATTTTTGGCCCCAAACTTGGTAGACGTGATCCTTGTATATTTGTTGGCATGCATAAAAAAATTCAGCTAAAAACGCGAAGTGTACAAGATTTGGTAACCATTTGAAAAAAGTGTCCCCACTTCAGACACTTTCATGGCTACTGGCAGCAAACCTGTTAAATCTCAAACGCTCTTTAAGGGGGTGTGAGTTCTCAAGGTTTGATGAGGGATAGGGGGCCAATATATGGGCCAAGCACCAGCACCCATTGCACATCATGTGCGCACACCCCCCCGGCCCCCCTGATCGTCGGAACCCCAATGCCGCCGGTCAGGTTCTCCGTTGATGCTCTGTCGATGGTGCCCCGGCGAAGAAAAATGTGGCACCAGCACATGCCCAAGCCCAACATGTGCTGCCGCAACCCTCGGTCTAGTCCGATCTTAGACTATGAATGAACTCCGTATGCCTAAGTCAACCCACAAAACGAGCGTGCAGGTGCTTAGCCGGCCATAGGGGCGGGATGCGCAAGCCGAGGATCGGTTGGGTCCCCCTCTGCGTGCTGTCGATCCTACTGCTGCAGCCCTCATTCCAGTCCAATCTTAGACTGGGAATTAACTCCGTATGCCTAAGCCAACAGATGAAACGAGCGGGCGGGCGGGAGGGCACTACGCAGGCCAGAGAGGCGGGATGCGCAAGCCGTGGATCGATAGGGTGGTAGGTGGGTTTAGGCAAATCTTCATATTTCTGCATGCCAATGTGATTTTTATGGCTTGTAAATTCATACAATTGTCCCTTAGGCCTTCGTGTGAAGTTTCATGGCAAGACGACTTGTTTTCTATTTTTCACGATTTTTAAAACTTTTTACAGTTCGAGATTTTTTAAAATTTTTTCGGAAGGAGTTTCAGCCCCAAACTTGGTAGACGTGATCCTTGTATTTTTTTTGGCATGCACAAAAACATTCATATAAAAACTCAAAGTGTACAAGATTTTGTGACCATTTGAAAAAAGTATCCCCATTTCAGACACTTTAATGGCTACTGGTAGCAAACCTATAAAATCTCAAATGCTCTTTAAGGGGGTGTGAGTTCTCGAGGTTTGATGAGCGATAGGGGGCCAATATAAGGGCCGAGCACCAGCACCCATTGCACATCATTTACGCACACCCCCCGACCCCCCGATCGCTGGAACCCTAATGCCGTCGGTCAAGTTCTTCGGCGATGCCCCGACGATGGTGCGCCGGCGAAGAAAAATGCGGCACCAGCACATGCTCGAGCCCAGCATGTGTTGCGATAACCCTCGATCTGGTTCGATCTTCGATTGGGAATGAACTCCGTATGCCCAAGTCTACCCACGAAACGAGCGTGCGGACGCTCAGCCGGCCAGAGGGGCGAGATGCATAAGCCGGGGATCGATCGTGTCCCCCTCTGCATGCTGTCGATCCTACTGCTGCAAACCTTAGTCTGGTCTGATCTTAGACTGGGAATGAACTTCGTATGCCTAAGCCAATCAACGAAACGAGCGGGCGGGCACTACGTCAACCAGAGAGACGGGATTCGCAAGCCGTGGATCGATAGGGTGGTAGGTGGGTTTAGGCACATCTTCATATTTCTGCATGCCAATGCCATTTTTATGGCTTGTAAATTCATACAAAGGTCATTTAAGCCTTCGTGTGAAGTTTCATGGTAAGACGACTTGTTTTTCTTTTTTTCATGATTTTTGAAACTTTTTGTGGTTCGGGATTTTTTAAAATTTTTTCGGAAGGCATTTTGGGCCCAAAATTTTTGGACATGATCCTTGTATTTTTGTTGGCATGCACAAAAAAATTCAGCTAAAAACTCCAAGTGTACAAGATTTTGTAACCATTTGAAAAAAGTGCCCCATTTTAGACACTTTCGTGGCTACTGGCAGCAACCCTGTTAAATCTCAAATTCTCTTTAAGGCGGTGTGAGTTCTCGAGGTTTGATGAGGGATTGGGGGCCAATATAAGGGCCAAGTACCAGCACCCATCACAAATCATGTGCGCACACCCCCCGGCCCCCCCGATCGTCGAAAACCTAATGCCACCGGTCAGGTTCTCCAGCGATGCTTCGGTGATGGTGCCCTGGCGAAGAAAAATACGGCACCAGCACATGCCCGAGCCCAGCATATGCTGCCGCAACCTTCGGTCTGGTCCGATCCTAGACTGGGAATGAACTCTATATGCCTAAGTCAACCCACGAAACGAGCGTGCGGGCACTCAGTCGACCAGAGGGGTGGGATGCGCAAGCCGGGGATCGGTCGGGGCCCCCTCTGCGTGCTGTCGCAACCCTCCGTCCAGTCCAATCGTTGACTGGGAATGAACTCCCTATGCCTAAGCTAACCGACGAAATGAGCGGGCGGGCACTATGCTGGCCAGAGAGACGGGATGCGCAAGCTGTGGATAAATACGGTGGTAGGTGGGTTTAGGCACATCTTCATATTTCTACGTGCCAATGCCATTTTTATGGCTTCTAAATTCATACAATGGTCCCTTAAGCCTTCACATGAAGTTTCATTGCAAGGTGACTTGTTTTCTATTTTTCAAGATTTTTGATTCTTTTTGCGGTTCGGGATTTTTTAAAATTTTTTCGGAAGGGTTTTGGCCCCAAACTTGGTAGACGTGATCCTTGTATTTTTGTTGGCACGCACAAAAAAGTTCAACTAAAAACTCTAAGTGTACAAGATTTTTTGACCATTTGAAAAAAGTGTCCCCATTGCAGACACTTTAATGCCTCTAGCAGCAAACCTATAAAATCTCAAATGGTTTTTAAGGGGGTGTGAGTTCTCGAGGTTTGATGAGTGATAGGGGGTCAATATAAGGGCCAATTACCAGCATCCATCGCACATCATGTGCGCACATGCCCCGACCCCCCCGATCGTCGGAACCCCGATGCCGTCAGTCAAGTTCTCCGGCGATGCTTGGCGATGTTGCCTCGGCGAAGAAAAATACGACACCAACACATGCCCGAGCCCAGCATGAGCTACCGTAACCCTCGATCTGGTCTGATCTTAGACTGGGAATGAACTCTGTACGCTTAGACTGGGAATGAACTCCGTATTCCTAAGTCATCCTACGAAATGAGCGTGCGGGCGCTCAGCCGGCCAAAGGGGTGGGATTCGCAAGCCGGGGATCGATCGGGTCCCCCTCTACATGTTGCTAATCCTGCAGCTGAAAACCTCGATCCAGTCTGATCTTAGACTGGGAATAAACTCCGTATGCCTAAGCCAATCGACGAAACGAGCGGGCGGGCGAGCACTACGCCAGCCAGAGAGACGGGATGCGTAAGCGGTGGATCGATGGGGTGGTAGGTGGGTTTAGGCATATCTTCATATTTCTGCATGCCAATGCCATTTTTATGGCTTAAAAATTCACACAATGGTCCCTTAAGCCTTCACGTGACGTTTCATGGTAAGACGACTCGTTTTCTATTTTTCATGATTTTTGAAACTTTTTGCGGTTCGAGATTTTTTAAAATTTTTTCGAAAGGAGTTTTGGCCCCAAACTTGGTAGACATGATCCTTGTATTTTTTTTGGCATGCACAAAAAAATTGAGCTAAAAACTTGAAGTGTATAAGATTTTGTGACCATTTGAAAAAAGTGTCCCCATTTCAGACACTTTAATGGCTATTGGCAACAAACCTGTAAAATCTCAAATGCTCTTTAATCGGGTGTGAGTTCTCGAGGTTTGATGAGGCATAGGGGGCCAATATAAGGGCCAAGTACCAGAACCCATCGCACATCATGTGTGCACACCCCCACGGCCCCCCGATCGTTAGAACCCTAATGCCGTTGGTCAGGTTCTCCGACGATGCTCCGACGATGGTGCCTCGACGAAGAAAATTGTGGCACCAGCACATGCCCGAGCCCAGCATGTGCTACGGCAACCCTCAGTCCGGTCTGATCTTAGACTGGGAATGAACTCCGTATGCCTAAGCCAACTGACGAAACGAGCGAGCGGGCGAACGGGCGGGCACTACGTCGACCAGAGAGAGAGGATACGCAAGCCGTAGATCGATAGGGTGGTAGGTGGGTTTAGGCACATCTTCATATTTCTGCGCGCCAATGCCAATTTTATGTCTTGTAAATTTATACAATGGTCCCCTAAGCCTTCACGTGAAGTTTCATGGCAAGATGACTCGTTTTCTATTTTTCATGATTTTTGGAACTTTTTAGGGTTCGGGATTTTTTAAAATATTTTCGGAAGGAGTTTTGGCCCCAAACTTGGTAGACGTGATCCTTGTATTTTTGTTGGCATGCACGAAACAATTCAGCTAAAAACTCAAAGTGTACAAGATTTTGTGACCATTTGAAAAAAGTGTCCCCATTTCGAACACTTTAATGGCTACTGGCAGCAAACCTGTAAAATCTCAAATGCTCTTTAAGGGTGAGTGAGTTCTCGAGGTTTGATGAGGGATAGGGGACCAATATAAGGGCCAAGTACCAGGACCCATCGCACATCATGTGTGCACACCCCCCGGCCCCCCCGATCGTCAGAACCCTAATGTCGCCAGTCAGGTTCTCCGGCGATGCTCCGACGATGGTGCCCCGACGAAGAAAATTGTGGCACTAGCACATGCCCGAGCCCAGCATGTGCTGCAGCAACCCTCAGCCCGATCCGATCTTAGACTGGGAATGAACTCCGTATACCTAAGCCAACTGACGAAATGAGCGGGCGGGCGGGCGGGCGGGCACTACGTCGGCCAAAGAGACGGGATGCGCAAGCCGTAGATCGATATGGTGGTAGGTGGGTTTAGGCACATCTTCATATTTCTGTGCACCAATGCCAATTTTATGGCTTGTAAATTCATACAATGGTCCCTTAAGCCTTCACGTGAAGTTTCATGGCGAGACGACTCGTTTTCTATTTTTCATGATTTTTCAAACTTTTTAGGGTTCGAGATTTTTTAAAATATTTTCGGAAGGAGTTTTGGCCCCAAACCTGGTAGACGTGATCCTTGTATTTTTGTTGGCATGCACAAAACAATTCAGCTAAAAACTCAAAGGGTACAAGATTTTGTGACCATTTGAAAAAAATGTCCCCATTTCAGAAACTTTAATGGCTACTGGCAGCAAACCTGTAAAATCTCAAATGCTCTTTAAGGGGGTGTGAGTTCTCGAGGTTTGATGAAGGATAGGGGGCCAATATAAGGGCCAAGTACCAGCACCCATCGCACATCATGTGCGCACACCCCCCGGCCCCCTCAATCACCGGAACCACAATGTCGTCGGTCAGGTTCTCCGACGATGGTGCCCCGGTGATGAAAAATACGGCACTAGCACATGCGTGAGCACAGCATGTGCTGTCGGAACCCTGGGTCCAATCCGATCTTAGACTGGGAATGAACTCCTTTTGCTTAGATTGGGAATGAACTCCGTATGCCTAAGTTAACCCATGAAACGAGCGTGCGGGCTTTAAGCCGACCAGAGGGTAGGACACGCAAGCCGAGGATCGGTCGGGGCCCCCTCTGCGTGCTGCCGATCCTGCTGCCATAACCCTTAGTTTGGTACAATTTTAGACTGGGAATGAACTCCGTATGCCTAAGCCAACCGACGAAACGAGCGGGCGGGCGGGCGGGCACTACGTTGGCCAGAGAGACGGGATGGGCAAGTCGTGGATCGATAGGGTGGTGGGTGGGTTTAGGCATATCTTCATATTTATACCTGCCAATGCCATTTTTATGGCTTGTAGATTCATACAATGGTCCCTTAAGCCTTCACGTGAAGTTTCATGGCAAGACGACTCGTTTTCTATTTTTCATGATTTTTGAAACTTTTTACGGTTCGGGATTTTTTAAAATATTTTCGGAAGGAGTTTTGGCCCCAAACTTGGTAGACGTGATCCTTGTATTTTTCTTGGCATGCACAAAAAAATTCAGCCAAAAACTCAAAGTGTGCAAGATTTTGTGACCATTTGAAAAAAGTGTCCCCATTTCAGACACTTTAATGGCTGCTGGCAGGAAACCTGTAAAATCTCAAATGCTCTTTAAGGGGGTGTGAGCTCTTGAGGTTTGATGATGGATAGGGGGCCAATATAAGGCCAAGTACCAGCACCCATCACACATCATGTGCGCACACCCCCCATGGCCCCTCCGATCGTCGGAACCCCAATGCCACCGGTCAGGTTCTCCGGCTATGCTCCGATGATGGTGCCCCGACGAAGAAAAATGTGGCACCAGCACATGCCCGAGCCCAGCATGTGCTGCCGCAACCCTCGGTCCGATCCGATCATAGACTGGGAATGAATTTCGTATGCTTAGACTGGGAATGAACTCTGTATGCCTAAGTCAACCCACGAAACAAGCGTGCGGGCGCTCAACCCGCTAGACGGGGGGATGCGCAAGTCGGGGATCGACTGAGTCTCCCTCTACGTACTGCCGATCCTGCTGCCGCAACCCTCGGTCCAGTCCGATCTTAGACTGGGAATGAACTTCGTATGCCTAAGCCACATGACGAAACGAGCGGGCGGGCAGGCAGCCGGGTGGGCACTACGTCGACCAGATAGACGGGACGCACAAGCCGTAGATCGATAGGGTGGTAGGTGGGTTTAGGCACATCTTCATATTTCTGTGTGCCAATGCCATTTTTATGGCTTGTAAATTCATACAATGGTCCCTTAAGCCTTCACGTGAAGTTTCATGGCAAGACGACTCGTTTTCTATTTTTCATGATTTTTAAAAATTTTTATGGTTCGAGATTTTTAAAAATTTTTTTGAAAGGCATTTTGGCCCCAAACTTGGTAGGCATGATCCTTGTATTTTTGTTGGCATGCAGAAAAAAATTCAGCTAAAAAATTGAAGTGTACAAGATTTTGTGACCATTTGAAAAAAGTGTCCCCATTTTAGGCACTTTAAAATTACTGGCAGCAAACCTGTAAAATCTCAAATGCTCTTTAAGGGGGTGTGAGTTCTCAAGGTTTGATGAGGGATAGGGGCCCAATATAAGGGCCAAGTACCAGCACCCATCGCACATCATGTGCGCATACCCCCCGGGCCCCCGGTCGTCAGAACCCCAATGTCGTCAGTCAGGTTCTCCGACGATTGTGCCTCGACAAAGAAAAATGCGGCACCAGCACATGCCCGAGCCCAGCATGTGCTGCTGCAACCTTCGGCTCATTCCGATCTTAGACTGGGAATGAACGGGTGGGATGCTCAAGCCAGGGATCGGTCGGGTCCCCCTCTGCATGCTGCCGATCCTGCTGTCGCAACCCTCAGTCCGGTCCGATCTTAGACTGGGAATGAACTCCGTATGCCTAAGCCAACCGATGAAACGAGCAGACGGGTGGGCGAGAAGGCACTATGCCAGCCACAGAGGCGGGATGCGCAAGCTGTGGATCGATAGGGTGGTAGGTTGGTTTAGGCACATCTTCATATCTCTGCATGCCAATGCCATTTTTATGGCTTGTAAATTCAATCAATGGTCCCTTAAGCCTTCACGTGAAGTTTCTTGGCAAGACGACTCGTTTTCTATTTTTCATGATTTTTGAAACTTTTTACAGTTCAACATTTTTTTAAATTTTTTTAGAAGGATTTTTGGCCTCAAATTTGGTAGACGTGATCATTATATCTTTTTTGGCATGCACAAAAAATTTCAGCTAAAAACTCAAAGTGTACAACATTTTGAGACCATTTGAAAAAAGTGTCCCCATTTCAGACACTTTCATTGCTACAGCCAGCAAACCTGTTAAATCACAAATGCTCATTAAAGGGGTGTGAGTTCTCGAGGTTTGATGAGGGATAGGGGGCCAATATAAGGGTCAAGTACCAGCACCCATCACACATCATGTGTGCACGCCCCTCGGCCCCCCCGATCGCTGGAACCCAATGCCATCGATCAGGTTCTTCGACGATGCTACAGTGATGGTACCCCGATGAAGAAAAATGCGGCAGCAGCACATGCCCGAGCCCAGCATGTGCTGCCGCAACCCTCGGTTTGGTCTGATCTTAGACTGGGAATGAACTTCGTATGCTTAGACTGGGAATGAACTCCGTATGCCTAAGTCAAACCACGAAAGGAGCGTGCGGGCGCTCAGCCGGCCAGAGGGGCGGGATGCGCAAGTCAGGGATCGGTCGGGTCCCCCTCTACGTGCTACCGATCTTGTTGCCGTAACCCTCGGTCTGGTCCGATCTTAGACTAGGAATGAACTCCGTATGCCTAAGCCAAACAACGAAACGAGCGGGCAGGCGGGCGAGCGGGCACTACGCCGGCCAGAGGGGCAGGATACGCAAGCCGTGGATCGATAGGGTGGTAGGTGGGTTTAGGAACATCTTCGTATTTCTGCATGCCAATGCCATTTTTATGTCTTGTAAATTCATACAATGGTCCCTTAAGCCTTCACATGAAGTTTCATGGGAAGACGACTCGTTTTCTATTTCTCACGATTTTTAAAACTTTTTACGGTTCGAGATTTTTTAAAATTTTTTCGAAAGAAGTTTTGGCCCTAAACTTATGCGCAAGTCAGGGATCGGTCGGGTCCCCTCTGAGTGCTGTCGATACTACTATCGTAACCCTCAGTCTAGTCTGATCTTAGACTGGGAATGAACTCCGTATGCCTAAGCCAACCGATGAAACAAGCGGGCGGGCGGGCATTACGCCGGCCAGAGAGACGGGATGCGTAAGCCAAGGATCGATAGGGTGGTAGGTGGGATTAGGCACATCTTCAAATTTCTGCATGCCAATGCCATTTTTATGGCTTGTAAATTCATACAATGGTCCCTTAAGCCTTCACGTGAAGTTTCATGGCAAGACGACTCGTTTTCTATTTTTCATGATTTTTGAAACTTTTTACGGTTCGGGATTTTTTACAATTTTTTCAGAAGGATTTGTGGCCCCAAACTTGGTAGACGTGATCTTTTTATTTTTGTCGGTATGCACAAAAAAATTCAGCTAAAAACTCAAAGTGTACAAGATTTTGTGGCCATTCGAAAAAAGTTTCTCTATTTCAGACACTTTAATGGTTACTGCCAGCAAACCTGTAAAATCTCAAATGATTTTTAAGGGGGTGTGAGTTCTTGAGGTTTGATGAGGGATAGGGGGCCGATATAAGGGCCAAGTAGCACCACCCATCGCACATCATGTGCGCACACCCCCCCGACCCCCCCGATCGTGGGAACCCTAATGCCGTCGGTCAGGTTCTCCAGCGATGGTTCCCCGACGAAGAAAAATGCGACACCAGCACATGCTCGAGCCCAGCATGTGCTGTCGCAACCCTCGGTCCAGTCTGATCTTGGACTGGGAATGAACTCCGTATCCCTAAGTAAACCCACGAAACGAGTGTGTGGGCACTCAGCCGGCTAGAGGGGCAGGATGCGCAAGTTGGGGATCGACCGGGTCCCCCTCTGCTTGCTGTTGATTTTGTTGCTGCAACCCTCGGTCTGATCTGATCTTAGACTGGGAATGAACTCCGTATGCCAAAGCCAACCGACGAGACGAGCGGGCGAACGGGTACTCGCCGGCCAGAGAGACGGGATGCACAAGCCGTGGATCGATAGGGTGGTAGGTGGCTTTAGGCATATCTTCATATTTCTATGTGCCAATGCCATTTTTATGAATTGTAAATTCATACAATGGTCCCTTAAGCCTTCACGTGAAGTTTCATCGCAAGACGACTCGTTTTCTATTTTTCACGATTTTTGAAACTTTTTATGGTTCGGGATATTTGAAAATTTTTTCAAAAGGAGTTTTGGCCCCAAACTTGGTAGACGTGATCCTTGTATTTTTGTTGGCATGCACAAAAACATTCAGCTAAAAACTCAAACTGTATAAGATTTTGTGACCATGTGAAAAAACTATCCCCATTTCAAACACTTTAATGGCTACTGGCAGCAAACCTTTAAAATCTCAAATGCTCTTTAAAGGGGTGTGAGTTCTCGAGGTTTGATGAGGGATAGGGGCCCAATATAAGGGCCAAGTACCAGTACCAATTGCACATCATGTGCGCACACCCCCCTCGGCCCCCCCAATCGTCGGAACCCTAATGCCGCCTGTCAGGTTCTCCGGTGATGCTCCGACGATGGTGCCCCGACGAAGAAAAATACGGCACCAGCACATGCCCGAGCCCAGCATGTGCTGCCATAGCCTTCGGTCCGATCCGATCTTAGACTGGGACTGAACTCCGTATGCTTAGATTGGGAATGAACTCTGTATGGCTAAGTCAACCCATGAAATAAGCGTGCGGGCGCTCAGCCGGCCAGAGGAGCGGGATGCGCAAGCTAGGGATCGGTCGAGCCCCCCTCTGCGTGCTACCGATCTTGCTGCTGCAACCCTCGGTCCGATCTGATCTTAGACTGGGAATGAACTTCATATGCCTAAGCCAACCGACGAAACGAGTGGGCGGACGGGCGGACGGGCACTACGCCGATGAGAGAGACGGGATGCGCAAGCCATGGTTGGATAGGCTGGTAGGTGGGTTTAGGCACATCTTCATATTTCTTCATGCCAATGCCATTTTTATGGCTTGTAAATTCATACAATGGTCCCTTAAGCCTTCACGTGAAGTTTCATGGCTAGATGACTCGTTTTCTATTTTTCATGATTTTCAAAACTTTTTGCGGTTCAGGGTTTTTTAAAATTTTTCGGAAGGAGTTTTGGCCCCAAACTTATTAGATGTGATCCTTGTATTTTTGTTGGAATGCACAAAAAAATTCAGCTAGAAACTCGAAGTGTACAACATTTTGTGACCATTTGAAAAAGTGTCCCCTTTTCAAACACTTTAATGGCTACTGGCAGCAAACCTGTAAAATCTCAAATGCTCTTTAAGGGGGTGTGAGTTCTTGAGGTTTGGTGAGGGATAGGGGGCCAATATAAGGGCCAAGTACCAGCACCAATCCCACATCATGTGCGCACACCCCCTCTTGGTCCCTCCGATTACCGAAACCCCAATGCCACCGGTCAGGTTCTCCGACGAAGAAAAATGCGGCACCAGCACATGCCCAAGCCCAGCATGTGCTGCAACAGCCCTCGGTCTGGTCCGATCTTAGACTAGGAATGAACTCCGTTTGCTTAGACTGGAATGAACTTCGTATGCCTAAGTCAACCCACAAAACAAGTGTGCGGGTGCTCAGCCGGCCAGAGCGACGGGATGCACAAGCCGGGGATCGGCCAGGTCCCCCTCTGCGTGCTGTCGATCCTGCTATTGCAACCCTCAGTCCGATCTGATCTTAGACTGGGAATGAACTTCATATGCCTAAGCCAACCGACGAAACGAGCGGGCAGAAGGGCGGGCAGGCACTATGCCGACGAGAGACACGAGATGCGTAAGCTGTGGTTGGATAGGGTGGTAGGTGGGTTTAGGCACATCTTCATATTTTTGCATGCCAATGCCATGTTTATGGCTTGTAAATTCATACAATGGTCCCTTAAGCCTTCACGTGAAGTTTCATGGCAAGATGACTCATTTTCTATTTTTCACGATTTTTGCGGTTCAGGGTTTTTTAAAATTTTTCGAAAGGAGTTTTGGCCCCAAACTTGGTAGATGTGATCCTTGTATTTTTGTTGGCATGCACAAAAAAATTCAGCGAAAAACTCAAAGTGTACAAGATTTTTTTGACCATTTGAAAAAAGTGTCCCCATTTCAAACACTTTAATGGCTACTGGCAGCAAACCTGTAAAATCTTAAATGCTCTTTAAGGGGGTGTGAATTCTCAAGGTTTGGTGAGGGATAGGGGGCCAATATAACGGCCAAGTACCAGCACCAATCGGACATCATGAGTGCACACCCCCCTTTCGGCCCCCCCGATCGCTGGAACCCCAATGCCACCGGTTAGGTTCTCCGGTGATGGTGCCCCGACGAAGAAAAATACGGCCCCAGCACATGCCCGAGCCCAGCATGTGCAATCGCAACCCTCGGTCTAGTCTGATCTTAGACTGGGAATGAACTCCATATGCCTCAGTTAACCCACAAAACGAACGTACAGTGCTCTACCGACCAGAGAGGTGGGATGCACCAGCCAGGGATCGATCAGGTCCCCCTCTGCGTGCTATTGATCTTGCCATCGCATCCCTCGGTTTGATAGGATCTTAGACTGGGAATGAACTCCGTATGCCAAAGCCAACTGACGAAACGAACGGGCGGGCGGTGGGGCGGGCACTATGCCGGCCAGAGAGACGGGATGGGCAAGCCGTGGATCGATAGGGTGGTAGGTGGGTTTAGGCATATCTTCATATTTCTACATACCAATGCCATTTTTATGGCTTATAAATTCAACCAATGGTCCTTTAAGCCTTCACGTGAAGTTTCATGGCAAGACGACTCGTTTTCTATTTTTCACGATTTTCAAAACTTTTTACGGTTCAGGATTTTTTAAAATTTTTTTGGAAGGAGTTTTGACCCTAAACTTGGTAGGCATGATTTTGTTGGCATGCACAAAAAAATTTAGCTAAAAACTCGAAGTGTACAAGATTTTGTGACCATTTGATAAAAGTGTTTTCGTTTCAGACACTTTAATGGCAACTGGCAGCGAACCTGTAAAATCTCAAATGCTTTTTAAGGGGGTATGAGTTCTCGAGGTTTGATGAGGGATAGGAGGCCAATATAAGGGCCAAGTACCAGTACCCATTGCACATCATGTGTGCACAACCCCCCGGCCCCCCGATCGGTGGAACCCCAATGCTACCGGTCAGGTTCTCCGGCGATGTCCGGTGATGGTGCCCTGACGAAGAAAAATGCGGCAATAGCACATGCCCGAGCCCAGCATGTGCTGTCGTAACCTTCGGTCTGATCCAATCTTAGACTGAGAATGAACTTCGTATGCTTAGACTGGGAATGAACTCTGTATGCCTAAGTCAACCCACGAAACGAGCGTGTGGGCGCTCAGCCGGCCAGAGGGGCAGGATGCGCAAGCCGAGGATCGACCGGGTCCCCCTCTGTGTGCTGCTAATCCTGCTACCGTAACCATCGCTCTGGTCCAATCTTAGACTGGGAATGAACGCCGTACGCCTAAGCCAACCGACGAAACGAACGGGCAGGCAAACGGGCGGGCACTACGTCGGCCAGAGAGACGGGATGCGCAAGCTATGGATCAATAGGGTGGTAGGTGGGTTTAGGCACATCTTCATATTTTTGTGTCCCAATGCCATTTTTATGGCTTGTAAATTCATACAGTGGTCCCTTAAGCCTTCACATGAAGCTTCATGCCAAGACGACTCCTTTTCTATTTTTCACGATTTTTGAAACTTTTTGCGGTTCGGGATTTTTTAAAATTTTTTCAAAAGGATTTTTGGCCCAAAACTAGGTAGACATGATCCTTGTATTTTTATTTGCATAAAAAAAAATTCAGCTAAAAGCTCGAAGTGTACAAGATTTTGTGACCATTTGAAAAAAGTGTCCCCATTTCAAACACTTTAATGGCTACTAGCAGCAAACCTGTAAAATCTCAAATGCTCTTTAGGGGGTATGATTTCTCGAGGTTTTATGAGGGATAGGGGGCCAATATAAGGGCCAAGTACCAGCACCCATCGCACATCATGTACGCACACCCCCTGGCCCCACCGATCGTCGGAACCCCAATGCCGTCGGTCAGGTTCTCTGGTGATGGTCTGACGGTGGTACCCTGGCGAAGAAAAATGTGGCACCAGCACATGCCTGAGCCCAGCATGTGCTGCTGCAACCCTCGGTCCGGTCCGATCTCAGACTGGGAATGAACTCCGTATGCTTAGACTGGGAATGAACTCTGTATGCCTAAGTCAACCCACAGAACGAGCGTGTGGGTGCTCAGCAAGCCACAGGGGCGGGATGCATAAGCCGAGGATCGATCGGGTACCCTTTTGCATGCTGTCGATCCTATTGCCACAACCCTCGGTCCAGTCCAATCTTAGACTAGGAATGAACTCTGTATGCCTAAGCGAACTGACCAAACGAGCGGGCGGGCGGACAGGCGGGCACTACGCCTGCCAGAGAGACGGGATGCGCAAGCCATGGATCGATAAGGTGGTAGGAGGGTTTAGGCACATCTTCATATTTCTACGTGCCAATGCCTTTTTTATGGCTTGTAAATTCATACAGTGGTCCCTTAAGCCTTCACTTGAAGTTTCATGGCAAGATGACTCGTTTTCTATTTTTCATGATTTTTGAAACTTTTTACGGTTCGAGCTTTTTTAAAATTTTTTTGGAAGGTGTTTTGGCCCCAAACTTGGTAGACGTGATCCTTCTATTTCTGTTGGCATGCACAAAAAAATTCAGCTAAAAACTCGAAGTTTACAAGATTTTGTGACCATTTGAAAAATGTGTCCCCATTTGAGACACTTTGATAGCTACTGGCAGTAAACCTATAAAATCTCAAATGCTCTTCGAGGGGGTGTGAGTTCTCGAGGTTTGATGAGGGATAGGGGCCAATATAAGGGCCAAGTACCAGCACCAATCGCACATCATGTGCTCACACCCCCTGGCCCCCCCGATCGTCAGAACCCTAATGCCGCCGGTCAGGTTCTTCGGCGATGGTGCCCCAGCAAAGAAAAATGCGGCAGCAGCACATGCCTGAGCCCAGCATGTGCTGTCGCAACCCTCAGTCCGATCCAATCTTAGACTAGGAATGAACTCCGTATGCTTAGACTGGGAATGAACTCCATATGCCTCAGTCAACCCACAAAACGAATGTACGGTGCTCTACCGGCCAGAGAGGTGGGATGCGTAAGCCGGGGATCGGCCGGGCCCCCCTCTGCGTGCTGTCGATCCTGTTGCCGCAACCCTCAGTCTGATCCGATCTTAGACTGGGAATGAACTCCGTATGCCTAAGCCAACCGACGAAACGAGCGGGCAAGCGGGTGGGCAGGCACTACGTCAGCCAGAGAGACGGGATGCGCAAGTCGTGGATCGATAGGGTGGTAGGTGGCTTTATGCACATCTTCGTATTTCTATCTGCCAATGCCATTTTTATGGCTTGTAAATTCATGCAATGGTCCCTTAAGCCTTTACGTGAAGTTTCATGGCAAGATGACTCGTTTTTTATTTTTCGTGATTTTTGAAACTTTTACGAGTTCGGATTTTTTAAATGTTTTCAAAAAGAATTTTCACCAAACCTGGTAGATTGATCCTTACAAAATGTATTTGCATGCACAAAAAAATTCAGCTAAAACTCACAAGTTTACAAGATTTTGACCTTTGAAAAATTCCTTATTTAGACACTTTAATTGCCTACTGGAGCATAATCTGCAAAATATAAATGCTCTTAAGGGGGCTTGAGTTCTCAAGGTTGATGAGGGATAGGGGTAAATACAGCGGCCAAGTACCAGCAACCCATCGCACATCATGTGCGCACACCCCCCTGATCGCTAGAACCCCAATTGCCGTTCGGTCAGGTTTTCGCGCATGCTCCGGCGATGGTGCCCCGACGAAAGAAAAATGCTGGGCACCAGCACATGCCTGAGGCCCCAGCATGTGCTGTCACAACCCTCGGTCCAATCTGATCTTAGACTAGGAATGAGCTCCGTATGCTTAGACTGGGAATGAACTACATATGCCTAAGTCAACCCACGAAACGAGTGTGCGGGCGCTCAGTCGGCCAGAGGGGCGGGATGCGTAAGCTGAGGATCGGCCGGGTCCCCCTCTGCGTGCTGCTGCAACCCTCATTCCAGTCTGATCTTAGACCAGGAATGAACTCTGTATGCCTAAGCCAACCGACGAAACGAGCGGGCGAGAGGGCGGGCGGGCACTACGCCGGCCAGAGAGACGGGATGCGCAAGCCGTGGATCGATAGGATGGTAGGTGGGTTTAGGCACATCTTCCTATTTCTACATGGCAATGCCATTTTTATGGCTTTTAAATTCATACAATGGTCCCTTAATCCTTCACGTGAAGTTTCATGGCAAGACGACTCATTTTCTATTTTTTATGATTTTTGAAAATTTTTGTGGTTCGAGATTTTTTAAAATTTTTTCGGAAGGATTTTGGCCCCAAACTAGGTAGACATGATCCTTGTATTTTTTTTGGCATGCACAAAAAAATTCAGCTAAAAACTCGAAGTGTACAATATTTTGTGACCATTTGAAAAAGGTGTCCCAATTTCAGACACTTTAATGGCTACCGGCAGCAAACCTGTAAAATCTCAAATGCTCTTTAAGGGGGTGTGAGATCTCGAGGTTTGATGAGGGATAGGGGGCCAAAATAACAGCCAAGTACGAGCACCCATCGCACATCATGTGCGCACTCACCCCTCCGGCCCCCCGATCACCGAAACCCAAATGCCGCCGGTCAGTTTCTCCGACGATGCTCCGACGATGGTGCCTTGACGAAGAAAAATGCGGCACCAGCACATGCCCGAGCCCAGCATGTGCTGCCGCAACCCTCGGTCCGGTCCGATCTTAGACTGGAACGAACTTCATATTCTTAGACTGGGAATGAACTCTGTATGCCTAAGTCAACACATAAAATGAGCGTACGAGCGCTCAGCAGGCCAGAGGGGCAGGATGCGCAAGTCGAGGATAGGCCGAGTCCCCCTCTACGTGCTGTCGATCCTACTGCTGCAACCCTCAGTCCGGTCCAATCTTAGACTGGGAATGAACTCCGTTTGCCTAAGCCAACCGACGAAACGAGCGGGCGGGAGGGTGGGCGGGCACTACGCCAGCCAGAGAGACGGGATGCGCAAGCCGTGGATCGATAGGGTGGTAGGTGGGTTTAGGCACATCTTCATATTTCGACGTGCCAATGCCATTTTAATGGCTTGTAAATTCATAAAATGGTCCCTTAGGCCTTCACGTGAAGTTTCATGGCAAGACGACTTGTTTTCTATTTTTCACGATTTTTGAAACTTTTTACGGTTTAGGATTTTTTAAAATTCTTTCGGAAGGAGTTTTGGCCCCAAACTTGGTAGATGTGATACTTGTATTTTTGTTGGCATGCACAAAACAATTCAGCCAAAAACTCAAAGTGTACAAGATTTTGTGACCATTTGAAAAAAGTGTCCCCATTTCAGACACTTTAATGGCTACTGACAACAAACCTGTAAAATCTCAAATGCACTTTAAGGGGGTGTTTGTTCTCGAGGTCTGATGAGGGATAGGGGGCCAATATAAGGGCCAAGTACCAGCACCCATCACACATCATGTGTGCACACCCCAAAGGCCCCCCCAATCGTCGGAACCCAATTGTCGCCGGTCAGGTTCTCGGTGATGCTCCGACGATGGTGCCTCAACGAAGAAAAATGCGGCACCAGCACATGCCTGAGCCCAACATGTGCTACCGAATCCTCAGTCCTATTCGATTTTAGATTCGGAATGAACTCTGTATGCTTACACTGGGAATGAACTCCGTATGCCTAAGTCAACCCACAAAATGAGCGTGCGGGCGCTCAGCCGGCCAGAGAGGCGGGATGCGTAAGCCGGAGATCGGCTAGGTCCCTCTCTGCATGCTGTGATCCTGCTGCCGCAACCTTCAGTCTGCTTCCATCTTAGACTGGGAATGAACTTCGTATGCCTAAGCCGACCGACGAAACGAGCGGGCGGGCGGGCACTGCGTCGGCCAGAGAGACGGGATGCGTAAGCCGTGGATCGATAGGGTGGTAGGTGGGTTTAGGCACATTTTCATATTTTTATGTGCCAATGCCATTTTTATGGCTTGTAAATTCATACAATGGTCCCTTAAGCCTTCACGTGAAGTTTCATGGCAAGACACTCGTTTTCTATTTTTTATGATTTTTAAAACTTTTTGCAGTTCGGGATATTTTAAAATTTTTTCGGAAGGAGTTTTGGCCCCAAACTTGGTAGACGTGATCCTTGTATTTTTGTTGGCATGCACAAAACAATTCAGCTAAAAACCTGAAGTGTACAAGATTTTGTGACCATTTGAAAAAAGTGTCCCCGTTTCAGACACTTTAATGGCTACTGGCAGAAACCTGTAAAATCTTAAATGCTCTTTAAGGGGGTGTGAGTTCTCGAGGTTTGATGAGGAATAGGGGGCCAATATAAGGGCCAAGTACCAGCACCCATCGCACATCATGTGCGCACACCCCAACCGGCCCCCCGATCGTCGGAACCCCAATGCCGTCGATTAGGTTCTCAGCAATGCTCCGACAATGGTGCCCCGACAAAGAAAAAAGTGGCACCAGCACATGCCCGAGCCCAGCATGTGTTGCCACAACCGTAGGTCTGATCCGATCTTAGACTGGGAATGAACTCCGTATGCCTAAGCCAACCGACGAAACGAGCGGGTAGGCGAGCGGGCGGGCACTACGCTTGCCAGAGAAACGGGATGCGCAAGCCGTGGATCGATAGGGTGGTAGGTGGGTTTAGGCACATCTTCATATTTCTATGTGCCAATGCCATTTTAATGGCTTGTAAATTCATAAAATGGTCCTTTAGGCCTTCACGTGAAGTTTCATGGCAAGATGACTCGTTTTCTATTTTTCACGATTTTTGAAACTTTTTACAGTTTGGGATTTTTTAAAATTCTTTCGGAAGGAGTTTTGGCCCCAAACTTGGTAGATGTGATACTTGTATTTTTGTTGGCATCCACAAAACAATTCAGCCAAAAACTCAAAGTGTACAAGATTTTGTGACCATTTGAAAAAAGTGTCCCCATTTCAGACACTTTAATGGCCACTGACAACAAACCTGTAAAATCTCAAATGCACTTTAAGGGGGTGTTTGTTCTCGAGGTCTGATGAGGGATAGGGGACCAATATAAGGGCCAAGTACCAGCACCCATCGCACATCATGTGCGCACACCCCCCCGATCGTGGAACCCAAATGCCGTCGGTCAGGTTCTCGACGATGCTCCGATGATGGTGCCTCAACGAAGAAAAATACGGCACCAGCACATGCCCGAGCCCAGCATGTGCTGTCGTAATCCTCAGTCCTATCCAATTTTAGACTCGAAATGAACTCCGTATGCTTACACTGGGAATGAACTCTGTATGCCTAAGTCAACCCACAAAATGAGCGTGCGGGCGCTCAGCCGACCAGAGAGGCGGGATGCGCAAGCCGGAGATCGGCCAGGTCCTTCTCTGCATGCTGCGATCCTACTGTCGCAACCTTCAGTCTGGTTTCATCTTAGACTGGGAATGAACTTCGTATGCCTAAGCCGACTGACGAAACGAGCGGGCAGGCGGGCACTACGTCGGCTAGAGAGACAAGATGCGCAAGCCGTGGATCGATAGGGTGGTAGTTGGGTTTAGGCATATCTTCATATTTCTACGTGCCAATGCCATTTTTATGGCTTGTAAATTCATACAATGGTCCCTTATGCCTTCACGTGAAGTTTCATGGCAAGACGACTCGTTTTCTATTTTTCACGATTTTTGAAACTTTTTGCGGTTCGAGATTTTTTAAAATTTTTTCGGAAGGAGTTTTGGCCCCAAACTTGGTAGATGTGATACTTTTATTTTTGTTGGCATGCACAAAACAATTCAGCCAAAAACTGAAAGTGTACAAGATTTTGTGACCATTTGAAAAAGTGTCCCCATTTCAGACACTTTAATGGCTACTGGCAGCATACCTGTAAAATCTCAAATGCTCTTTAAGCGGGTGTGAGTTCTCGAGGTTTGATGAGGGATAGGGGGCCAATATAAGGGCCAAGTACGAGAACCCATCGCACATCATGTGCGCACACCCCCCGGCCCCCCCGATCACCAGAACCCAAATGCCGTCGGTCAGGTTCTCCGACGATGCTGCGACGATGGTGCCTCGATGAAGAAAAATATAGCACCAGCACATGCCCGAGCCCAGCATGTGCTGCCGCAACCCTCGGTCCGGTCCAGTCTTAGACTGAGAATGAACTCCGTATGCTTACACTGGGAAATGAACTCCGTATGCCTAAGTCAGCCCACAAAACGAGCGTACGGGCGCTTAGCTGGCCAGAGGGATGGGATGCGCAAGCCGGAGATCGCTCGGGTCCCCCTCTACATGCTGCCAATCCTACTACCGTAACCCTCGGTTTGGTTTGATCTTAGACTGGGAATGAACTCCGTATGCCTAAGCCAACCGACGAAACGAGGGAGCGGGCGGGCGGGCACTACGTCGGCCAGAGAGACGTGATGCGCAAGCCGTGGATCGATAGGGTGGTAGGTGGGTTTAGGCACATCTTCATATTTTTGCGTGCCAATGCCATTTTTATGGCTTGTAAATTAATACAATGGTC
Source organism: Durio zibethinus (assembly GCF_002303985.1). The sequence continues at coordinate 19,238,542 of NW_019167926.1, read as the reverse complement.
CCTTAAGCCTTCACGTGAAGTTTCATGGCAAGACGACTCGTTTTCTATTTTTTATGATTTTTGAAACTTTTTCCAGTTCGGGATTTTTTTAAATTTTTTCGGAAGGACTTTTGGCCCCAAACTTGGTAGACGTGATCCTTGTATTTTTGTTGGCATGCACAAAACAATTCAGCCAAAAACTCAAAGTGTGCAAGATTTTGTGACCATTTGAAAAAAGTGTCCCCATTTTAAACACTTTAATGGCTACTGGCAGCAAACCTGTAAAATCTCAAATGCTCTTTAAGCGGGTGTGAGTTCTCGAGGTTTGATGAGGGATAGGGGGCCAATATAAGGGCCAAGTACCAGCACCCATTGCACATCATGTGCGCACACCCCCTCGGCCCCCTCGATCACCGGAACCCAAATGCCGTCGGTCAGGTTCTCCGACGATGTTGCGACGATGGTGCCTCGACGAAGAAAAATACAGCACCAGCACATGCCCGAGCCCAGCATGTGCTGCCACAACCCTCAGTCCAGTCCGATCTTAGACTGGGAATGAACTCCGTATGCTTACACTGGGAATGAACTCCGTATGCTTAAGTCAACCCACAAAACGAGCGTGCGGGCGCTCAGCTGGCCAGAGGGATGGGATGCGTAAGCCGAAGATCGGTCGGGTCCCCCTCTGCATGCTGCCGATCCTACTACCGTAACCCTCGGTTCGGTCTGATCTTAGACTGGGAATGAACTCCGTATGCCTAAGCCAACCGATGAAACGAGCGGACGGGTGGGCGGGCACTACATCGGCCAGAGAGACGGGATGTCCCCATTTGAAAAAAGTGTCCCCATTTCAGACACTTTAATGGCTACTAGCAGTAAACCTGTAAAATCTCAAATGCCCTTTAAGGGGGTGTGAGTTCTCAAGGTTTGATGAGGGATAGGGGGCCAATATAAGGGCCAAGTACCAGTACCCATGGCACATCATCTGCACACACCCCCCCGGCCACCCGATCGTTAGAACCCTAATGCCATCAGTTAGGTTCTCCGACGAAGCTCCAGCGATGGTGCCCCGACGAAGAAAAATGTGACACCAGCACATGCCCGAGCCCAGCATGTGCTGCCGTAACCCTCGGTCCGGTCTGATCTTAGACTGGGAATGAACTTTGTATGCTTAGATTGGGAATGAACTCCATATGCCTAAGTCAACCCACGAAACGACCGTGCGGGGGCTCAACCGGCCAGAGGGGCAGGATGCGCAAGCCGGGGATCGACCGAGTCCTCGTCTACGTGCTACCGATCCTGCTGCCACAACCCTCAATCCGGTCTGATCTTAGACTGGGAATGAACTCCAATGCCTAAGCCAACCGACGAAACGAGCGGGCCGGCGGGCACTACGTTGGCCAGAGAGACGGGATGTGCAAGCCATCGATCGATAAGGTGGTAGGTGGGTTTAGGCACATCTTCATATTTCTACGTGCCAATGCCATTTTTATGGCTTGTAAATTCATATAATGGTCCCTTAAGCCTTCACGTGAAGTTTCATGGCAAGACGACTCATTTTCTATTTTTCATGATTTTCAAAACTTTTTGCGGTTCGGGATTTTTTAAAATTTTTTTGGAAGGAGTTTTGGCCCAAAACTTGGTAGACATGATCATTTTGTTTTTGTTGGCATGCACAAAAAAATTCAGCTCAAAACTCGAAGTGTACAAGATTTTGTGACCATTTGAAAAAAGTGTCCCCATTTTAGACACTTTAATAGCTACTGGAAGCAAACCTGTAAAATCTCAAATGCTCTTTAAGGGGGTGTGAGTTCTCAAGGTCTGATGAGGGATAGAGGGCCAATATAAGGGCCAAGTACCAGCACCCATCGCACATCATGTGCACACACCCCCCGGCCCCCCCAATCGTCTGAACCCCAATGCCATCGGTCAGGTTCTCCGGCAATGCTCCGACGATGGTGCCCCGGCGAAGAAAAATGTGGCACCAGCACATGCTCGAGCCTAGCATGTGCTGTCGCAACCCTCGGTCTAATCTGATCTTAGACTGGGAATGAACTCCGTAAGCTTAGACTGGGAATGAACTATGTATGCCTAAGTCAACCCACGAAACGAGTGTGCGGGCGCTCAGTCGGCCAGAGTGTCGGGATGCGCAAGCCGAGGATCGGTCGGGTTCCCCTCTACGTGCTACTGATCCTGCTATCGCAACCCTCAATTTCATCCGATCTTAGATTGGGAATAAACTCCGTATGCCTAAGCCAACTGACAAAACGAGCGGACGGGCGGACGGGTAGGCACTACGTCGACCAGAGAGACGAGATGTGCAAGCTGTGGATTGATAGGGTGGTAGGTGGGTTTAGGCACATCTTTATATTTTTGCATGCCAATGCCATTTTTATGGCTTGTAAATTCATACAGTGGTCCCTTAAGCCTTCACGTGAAGATTCATGGCAAGACTACTCGTTTTCTATTTTTCACAAATTTTGAAACTTTTTACGGTTTGAGATTTTTTAAAATTTTTTCGGATGGATTTTTAGTGACAAACTTGGTAGACGTGATCCTTGTATTTTTGTTGGCATGCACAAAAAAATTCAGATAAAAACTCAAAGTGTACAAAATTTTGTGACCATTTGAAAAAAATGTCCCCATATCAAACACTTTAATGCCTACTCGCAGCAAACTTGTAAAATCTCAAATGCTCTTTAAGGGGGGGTGAGTTCTCGAAGTTTTATGAGGGATAGGGGGCCAACATAAGGGCCAAGTACCAGCACCCATCACACATCATGTGCGCACACCCCCCGTCCCCCCCGATCGTCGGAACCTCAATGGCGCCGATTAGGTTCCCCAACGATGGTGCCCCGACGAAGAAAAATACGGCACCAGCACCTGCCCGAGCACAGCATGTGCTGCCGTAACCCTCGGTCAGGTCCGATCTTAGACTGGGAAAGAACTCCGTATGCTTAGACAGGGAATGAACTTCGTATGCCTAAGTCAACCCATGAAACGAGCATGCGGACGCTTAGCCGACCAGAGGGGCGGGATGCGCAAGCCGGGAATCGAAAGGGTCCCACTCTACGTGCTGCCAATCCTGCTGCCGCAACCTTCGGTCCGATCCGATCTTAGACTAGGAATGAACTCCGTATGCCTAAGCCAACCGATAAAACGAGGGAGCAGGCAGACGGACGGGCACTACGCAGGCCAGAGTGACGGGATGCACAATGCGTGGATCGATAGGGTGGTAGACGTGATCCTTGTATTTTTGTTGGCATGCACAAAACAATTCAGCCAAAAACTCAAACTGTACAAGATTTTGTGACCATTTCAAAAAAGTGTCCCCATTTCAAACACTTTAATGGCTACTGGCAGTAAACCTGTAAAATCTCAAATGCTCTTTAAGGGGGTGTGAGTTTTCGAGGTTTGATGAGGGATAGAGGGCCAATATAAGGGCCAAGTACCAGTACCCATCGTACATCATGTGCGCAGACCCCCCGGCCCCCCCGATCGTCGGAACCCCAATGTCCCCCTCTGCATGCTGCCGATCCTCCTGCTGTAACCCTCAGTCCGGTTTGATCTTAGATTGGGAATGAACTCTGTATGCCTAAGACGACCGACGAAACATGCAGTCGGGTGGGCGCTACGTCGACCAGAGATACGGGATGCGCAAGCTGTGGATCGATAGGGTGGTAGGTGGGTTTAGGCACATCTTCATATTTCTGCATTCCGATGCCATTTTTATGGCTTGTAAATTCATACAGTCGTCCCTTAAGCCTTCACGTGAAGTTTCATGGCAAGACGACTCGTTTTCTATTTTTCATGGTTTTTGAAACTTTTTACGGTTCAAGATTTTTTAAAATTTTTTTCGAAAGAGTTTTGACCCCAAACTTGGTAGACGTGATCCTTGTATTTTTGTTGGCACGGACAAAAAAATTCAGCTAAAAAATGAAAGTGCACAAGATTTTGTGACCATTTGAAAAATGTGTCCCCATTTCAGACACTTTAATGGCTACTGGCGGCAAACCTATAAAATCTCAAATGCTCTTTAAGGGGGTGTGAGTTCTCAAGGTTTGATGAGGGATAAGGGGCCAATATAAGGGCCAAGTACCAGCACCCATCACACATCATGTGCGCGCACCCCCCCGCCCCATCGATTGCCAAAACCCTAATGCCGCCGGTCAGGTTCTCCGGTGATACTCCGACGATGGTGCTCCGGCGAAGAAAAATGCGGCACCAGCACTTGCTCGAGCCCAGCATGTGCTACCGTAACCCTCGGTCTGGTCAAATCTTAGACTGGGAATGAACTCCGTATGCCTAAGTCAACCCACGAAACGAGCGTGCGGGCGTTCAACCGGCCAGAGGGGCGAGATGCACAAGTCGGGGATCGATCGAGTCCCCCTCTGCATGCTATCGATGCTGCTGCCACAACCCTTGATCCGGTCCAATCTTAGACTGGGAATGAACTCCATATGCCTAAGCCAACCGACGAAACGAGCAAGCGGGCAGGCACTACGCCGTCTAGAGAGACGTGATGCGCAAGCCGTGGATCGATAGGGTGGTAGGTGGGTTTAGGCACATCTTCATATTTCAGTGTGCCAATGCCATTTTTATGGCTTGTAAATTAATACAATGGTCCCTTAAGCCTTCACCTAAAGTTTCATGGCAAGACGACTCGTTTTCTATTTTTCATGATTTTCAAAACTTTTTGCTGTCCAAGATTTTTTAAAATTTTTTCGAAAGGATTTTTGGCCCCAAACTTGGTAGACATGATCCCTGTATTTTTTTTGGCTTGCACAAAAAAAATCAGCTAAAAACTCGAAATGTACAAGATTTTGTGACCATTTGAAAAAAGTGTCCCCATTTTAGACACTTTAATGGCTACTGGCAGCAAACCTGTAAAATCTTAAATGCTCTTTAAAGGGGTGTGAGTTCTTGAGGTTTGATGAGGGATAGGGGGCCAATATAAGGGCCAAGTACCAGCACCCATCGTACATCATGTGCGCACACCCCCCAAGGGCCCCCCAATCGTCGGAACCCCAATGCCGCCGGCCAGGTTCTCCTTCGATGGTACCCCGACGAAGAAAAATGCAGCACCAACACATGCCCGTGCCTAGCATGTGCTGCCGCAACCCTCGGTCTGATCCGATCATAGACTGGGAATGAACTCCATATACTTAGACTGGGAATGAACTCCATATACTTAGACTGGGAATGAACTCTGTATGCCTAAGTCAACCCACGGAACGAGCGGGCGGGCACTCAATTGGCCAGAGGGGTGGGATGCGCAAGCCGGCGATCAGTCGGGTCCCCCTCTGCATTCTGCCGATCTAGCCACCGCAACCCTTGGTCCGGTCTGATCTCAGACTGGGAATGAACTCCTTATGCCTATATCCAACCGACGAAACGAGGGGGGGCGGCGGGGAGGGCACTACGTCGGCACCGAGGAAGACAGGATGCGTAAAGTTCCGTGGATCGAATAGGGTGGTAGGTGGGTTTAGGCACATCTTCATATTTCCTGTGTGCTGTATCCATTTATGGCTTGTAAATTCATACAATGGGCCCTTAAGCCTTCACGTGAAGTTTCATGGCAAGACGACTGGTTTTCTATTTTTCATGATTTTCAAAACTTTTTACGGTTCGAGATTTTTGAAAATTTTTTCGATAGGAGTTTTGGCCCCAAACATGGTAGACATGATCCTTCTATTTTTGTTGGCATGCACAAAAAAATTCAACTAAAAACTTGAAGTGTACAAGATTTTGTGACCTTTTGAAAAAGTATCCCCATTTCAGACACTTTAATGGCTACTGGCAGTAAACCTGTAAAATCTCAAATGCACTCTAAGAGGGTGTGAGTTCTTGAGGTTTGATGAGGGGTAGGGGGCCAATATGAGGGCCATGTACCAGCAACCATTGCACATCATGTGCGCACACCCCCCCCGGCCCCCTCGATCGTCGGAACCCCAATGCCGCCAATTAGGTTCTCCGACGATGCTCCGGCAATGGTGCCCCGACGAAGAAAAATACGGCACCAGCACATGCCCAAGCCTAGCATGTGCTGTCGTAACCCTCAGTCTGGTCCGATCTTAGACGGGGAATGAACTCTGTATGCTTAGACTAGGAATGAACTCCGTATGCCTAAGTCAACCCATGAAACGAGAGTGCGGGCGCTCAGTCGGTCAGAGGGGTGGGATGAGCAAGCCGGGGATCGGTTGGGTCCCCCTCTACGTACTGCCAATCCTACTACCGTAACTCTCGGTCCGGTACGATATTAGACTGGGAATGAACTCCGTATGCCTAAGCCAACCGACGAAACGAGCGAGCGGGCGGGCACTACGCTGGCCAGAGAGACGGGATGCGCAAGCCGTTGATCGATAAGGTGGTAGGTGGGTTTAGGCACATCTTAAAATTTCTACGTGCCAATGCCATTTTTATGGCTTGTAAATTCATACAATGGGCCTTTAAGCCTTCACGTGAAGTTTCATGGCAAGACGACTGGTTTTCTATTTTCACGATTTTCAAAACTTTTTGCGGTTCGAGATTTTTGAAAATTTGTTCGATAGGAGTTTTGGCCCCAAACTTGGTAGACGTGATCCTTGTATTTTTGTTGGCATGCACAAAAATATTCAGCTAACAACTTGAAGTGTACAAGATTTTGTGACCTTTTGAAAAAAGTCTCCCCATTTCAGACACTTTAATGGCTACTGGCAGCAAACCTATAAAATCTCAAATGCTCTTTAAGGGGGTGTGAGTTCTTGAGTTTTGATGAGGGATAGGGGGCCAATATAGGGGCCAAGTACCAGCACCCATCGCACATCATGTGCGGACACCCCCAGTCCCCCCGATCGTCGAAACCCTAATGCCGCCAGTCAGGTTCTCCGGCGATGCTCCGATGATGGTGCCCCGGTGAAGAAAAATACTGCCCCAGCAGATGCTCGAGCCTAGCATGTGCTGCCACAACCCTCGGTCTGGTCCAATCTTAGACTGGGATTGAACTTTGTATGCCTAAGCCAACCGACGAAACGAGCAGGCGGGCGGGCGGGCACTACACCGGCCAGAGAGACGGGATGCGCAAGCCGTGGATCGATAGGGTGGTAGGTGAGTTTAGGCACATCTTCATATTTCTGCATACCAATGCCATTTTCATGGCTTGTCAATTCATACAATGGTCCCTTAAGCCTTCACGTGAAGTTTCACGGCAAGACGACTCATTTTCTAATTTTCACGATTTTTGAAACTTTTTGAGGTTCGAGATTTTTTAAAATTTTTTCGGAAGGATTTTTGGCCCCAAACTTGGTAGACGTGATCCTTGTATTTTTTTTGGCATGCACAAAAAAATCAGCTAAACACTCGAAGTGTACAAGATTTTGTGACCATTTGAAAAAAGTGTCCCCATTTCAGACACTTTAATGACTACTGGCAACAAACCTGTAAAATCTCAAATCCTCTTTAAGGGGGTGTGAGTTCTCGAGGTTTGATGAGGGATAGGGGGCCAATATAAGGGCCAAGTATAAGCACCCATCGCACATCATGTGCGCACACGCCCCCCGGCCCCCCCGTTTGTCGGAACCCCAATGCCGTCGGTCAGGTTCTCTGACGATGCTCCGGCGATGGTGCCTCGACGAAGAAAAATGTGACACCAGCACATGCTCGAGCCTAGCATGTGCTGCTGCAACCCTCGGTCCAGTCTGATCTTAGAGGAGGAATGAACTCCGTATGGTTAGACTGGGAATGAACTCCGTATGCCTAAGTCAACCCACGAAACGAGAGTGCAGGTGCTTAGTTGGCTAGAGGGGCGGGATGCACAAGCCGGGGATCGATCGGGTCCCCCTTTATGTGCTGTCAATTTTGCTACCGCAACCCTCGGTCCAGTCCAATCTTACACTTGGAATGAACTCCGTATGCCTAAGCCAACCAACAAAACGAGCGGGCAGACGGGCGGGCGGGCACTACGTCGGCCAGAGAGACGGGATGCGCAAGCCGTGGATCGATAGGGTAGTAGGTGGGTTTAGGGACATCTTCATATTTCTGCATGCCAATGATATTTTTATGGCTTGTAAATTCATACAATGGTCCCTTAAGCTTTCACATGAAGTTTCATGGCAAAATGACTTATTTTCTATTTTTTACGATTTTTGAAACTTTTTACGGTTCGAGATTTTTTAAAATTTTTTTGGAAGGGGTTTTAACCCCAGACATTGTTGATGTGATCCTTGCATTTTTGTTGGCGTGCACAAAAAAATTCAGCTACAAACTCAAAGTGCACAAGATTTTGTGACCATTTGAAAAAAGTGTCCCCATTTCAGACACTTTAATGGCTGCTGGCAGCAAACCTGTAAAATCTGAAAAGCTCTTTAAGGAGGTGTGAGTCTCAAGGTTTGATGAGGGATAGGGGGCCAATATAAGGGCCAAGTACCAGCAATCATCGCACATAATGTGCGCACACCCCCCCCCCCGACGCCTCCGATCATCGAAACCCCAAGGCCGCCGGTCAGGTTCTCCGACGATGCTCCGACAAGGTTCCCCGGTGAAGAAAAATGTGGCTCCAGCACATGCCCGAGCCCAGCATGTGCTGCCGCAACCCTCGGTCCGGTCCGATCTTAGACTAGGAATGAACTCCATATGCCTAAGCCAACCGACGAAACGAGCGGGCGGGTTGGCGAGCACTACGTCGGCCAGAGAGACGGGATGCGCAAGCCGTGGATCGATAGGGTGGTAGGTGAGTTTAGGCGCATCTTCATATTTCTGCATGCCAATGCCATTTTTATGGCTTGTAAATTCATACAATGGTCCCCTAAGGCTTCACGTGAAGTTTCATGGCAAGACGACTCGTTTTCTATTTTTCATGATTTTCGTAACTTTTTGTCGTTCGGGATTTTTTAAAATTTTTTCAGAAGGTGTTTTGGCCCCAAACTTTGTAGACGTGATCCTTGTATTTTTTTTGGCATGCACAAAAAAATTCAGCTAAAAACTCGAAGTGTACAAGATTTTGTGACCATTTGAAAAAAGTGTCCCCATTTTAGACACTTTAATGACTACCGGCAGTAAACCTGTAAAATCTCAAATGCTCTTTAAGGGGGTGTGAGTTCTCGAGGTTTGATGAGGGATAGCGGGCCAATATAAGGGCCAAGTACCAGCACCCATCGCACATCATCTGCGCACACCCCTCGGCCCACCGATCGTCGGAACCCCAATGCCGCCGGTCAGCTTCTTCGGCGATGCTCCGACTATGGTGCCCCGATGAAGAAAAAAGTGGCACCAGCACATGCCCAAGCCCAGCATGTGCTGCCCCAACCTTCGGTCCTGTCCGATCTTAGACTGGGAATGAACTCCGTATGCCTAAGCCAATCGACGAAACGAGTGAGCGGGTGGGCGGGCGGGTACTACGCCGACCAGAGAGACGAGATGCGCAAGCAGTGGATCGATAGGGTGGTAGGTGGGCTTAGGTACATCTTCATATTTCTGCATGCCAATGCCAAATTTGTGGCTTGTAAATTAATACAATGGTCCTCTAAGCCTTCACGTGAAGTTTCATGGCAAGACGACTCGTTTTTTATTTTTCACTATTTTCAAAACTTTTTACGGTTCAAGATTTTTTAATATTTTTTCGGAAGGATTTTTGGCCAAAAACTTGGTAGAGGTGATCCTTGTATTTTTTTTGGCATGCACAAAAAAAATCAGCTAAAAACTCGAAGTGTACAAGATTTTGTGACCATTTGAAAAAAGTGTCCTCATTTCAGACAATTTAATGGCTACTGGCAGCAAACCTGTAAAATCTCAAATGCTCTTTAAGGGGGTGTGAGTTCTCGAGGTTTGATGAGGGATAGGGGGCCAATATAAGGGTCAAGTACCAGCACCCATCGCACATCATGCGCGTGCACCCCCTGGCCCCCGCGATCGTCAGAACCCTAATGCCGCCGGTCAGGTTCTCCGGTGATGTTCTAGCGGTGGTGCCCCGGTGAAGAAAAATGCAGCACTAGCACATGCCCGAGCCCAGCATGTGCTGCCGCAACCCTCGGTCTAGCTGATCGTAGACTGGGAATGAACTATGTATGCTTAGACTGGGAATTAACTCCGTATGCCTAAGTTAACACACAAAATGAGCGTGCGGTCGCTCAACCGGCCAGAGGGGCGCGATGCGTAAGCCGGGGATCGACTGGGTCCCCCTCTGCATGCTATCAATCTTGCTACTGCAACCCTCAGTCTGATCCGATCTTAGACTGGGAATGAACTCTGTATGCCTAAGCCAACTGATGAAACGAGCGGGAGGGCGGACGGGCACTATGTCGGCCAGAGAGACGGGATGCGCAAGTCATGGATCGATAGGGTGGTAGGTGGGTTTAGGCACATCTTCATATTTTTGCATGCCAATGCCATTTTTATGGCTTCTAAATTCATACAAGGGTCCCTTAAGCCTTCACGTGAAGTTTCATGGCAAGACGACTCGTTTTGTATTTTTCACGATTTTCAAAACTTTTTGCGGTTCAAGATTTTTTAAAGTTTTTTTGGAAGGATTTTTGGCATCAAACTTGGTAGACGTGATCCTTGTATTTTTGTTGGCATGCACAAAAAAATTCAGCTAAAAACTCGAAGTGTACAAGATTTTGTGACCATTTGAAAAAGGTGTCCCCATTTCAAACACTTTAATGGCTACTGGTAGCAAACCTATAAAATCTGAAATGCTCTTTAAGGGGGTGTGAGTTCTTGAGGTTTGATGAGATATAGGGGGACAATATAAGGGCCAAGTACCAGCACCCATCGCACATCATGTGTGCACACCCCCTCGGCCCCCTCGATCATCGGAACCCCAATGCCGCCGGTCAGGTTCTCCGACGATGGTGCCCGGGTAAAGAAAAATGCGACACCAGCAGATGCCGGGGCCCAGCATGTGCGGCTGCAACACTCGGTCTGATCCGATCTTAGACTGGGAATGAACTTCGTATGCTTAGACTGGGAATGAATTCCATATCCCAAAGTCAACCCACAAAACAAGCGTGCGGGCGCTCAGCCGACCAGAGGGGCGGGATGCGCGGGGATCGACCGAGTCCCCCTCTGCGTGCTGCCAATCCTGCTGTCACAACCCTCGGTCTGGTCCTATCTTTGACTGGAATGAACTTCGTATGCCTAAGCAACCGACAAAATGAACGGGCGGGTGGACGGGCGGGCACTACGCCGGCCACAGAGACAGGATGCTCAAGCCGTGGATCGATAGAGTTGTAGGTGGGTTTAGGCACATCTTCATATTTCTACATGCCAATGCCATTTTTTATGGCTTGTAAATTCATACAATGGTCCCTTAAGCCTTCACATGAAGTTTCATGGCAAGACGACTCATTTTCTGTTTTTCACGATTTTTAAAACTTTTTACGGTTCGAGATTTTGTAAAATTTTTTCGGCAGGATTTTTTGCCCCAAACCTGTTAGACGTGATCCTTGTATTATTGTTGGCATGCACAAAAAAATTCAGCTAAAAACTCAAACTTTACAAGATTTTGTGACCATTTGAAAAAAGTGTCCCCATTTCAGACACTTTAATAGCTACTGGCAGCAAACCTGTAAAATCTCAAATGCTCTTTAAGGGGGTGTGAGTTTTCGAGGTTTGATGAAGGATAGGGGGCCATTATAAGGGCCAAGTACCAGCACCCATCGCACATCATGCGCGTGCACCCGTCGGCCCCCTTGATCGCCGGAACCCCAATGCCGTCGGTCAGGTTCTCCGGCGATACTCCAGCGGTGGTGCCCTGGTGAAGAAAAATGCGGCACCAGCACATGCCCGAGCCCAACATGTGCTACCGCAACCATCGGTCCGACCAATCTTAGACTGGGAATGAACTACGTATGCTTAGACTGGGAATGAACTCTGTATGCCTAAGCCAACCGACGAAACGAGCGGGCGGGCGGGAGGGCGGGCGCTACGCCGGCCAGAGAGGCAGGGATGCGCAAGCCGTGGATCGATAGGGAGGTAGGTGGGTTTTGGCACATCTTCATATTTCTGTGTGCCAATGCCATTTTTGTGGCTTGTAAATTCATACAATGGTCCCTTAAGCCTTCACGTGAAGTTTCATGGCAAGACGACTCATTTTCTATTTTTCATGATTTTCAAAACTTTTTGCGGTTCGAGATTTTTAAAATTTTTTTGGAAGGAGTTTTGGCCCCAAACATGGTAGACGTAATCCTTGTATTTTTGTTGGCATGCACAAAAAAAATTCAGCTAAAAACTCAAAGTGTACAAGATTTTGTAACCATTTGGAAAAAGTGTCCCCATTTCAGACACTTTAACGGCTACTGGCAGCAAACCTGTAAAATCTCAAATGCTCTCTAAGGGGGTGTGAGTTCTCGAGGTTTGATGAGGGATAGGGGGCCAGTATAAGGGCCAAGTATCAGCACCCATCGCACATCATGTGCACACACCCCCGGCCCCCCGATCATCAGAACCCTAATGCCGTCGATCAGGTTCTCTGGCGATGCTCTGGTGATGGTGCCCCGACAAAGAAAATGGTGGCACCAGCACATCTTCATAATTCTGCATGCCAATGCCATTTTTATGGCTTGTAAATTCATACAATGGTCCCTTAAGCCTTCACGTGAAGTTTCATGGCAAGACGACTCGTTTTCTATTTTTCACGATTTTTGAAACTTTTTGCGGTTCGAGATTTTTTAAAATTTTTTCGGAAGGATTTTTGGTCCCAAACTTGGTAGACGTGATCCTTGTATTTTTGTTGGCATGCTCAAAAAATCTCAGCTAAAAACTTGAAGTGTACAAGATTTTGTGACCATTTGAAAAAAGTGTCCCCATTTCAGACACTTTAATGGCTACTGGCAGCAAACCTGTAAAATCTCAGATGCTCTTTAAGGGGGTGTGAGTTCTCGAGGTTTGATGAGGGATAGGGGGCCAATATAAGGGCCGAGTACCAGCACCCATCGCACATCATGTGCGCACACCCCCTGGCCCCCCCGATTGTCGGAACCCCAATGCCGTCGGTCAAGTTCTCCGACGATGCTCCAACGATAGTGCCCAGACGAAGAAAAATGCGGCACCAGCACATGCCCGAGCGTAGCATGTGCTGCTGTAACCCTCGGTCTGGTCCGATCTTTGACTGGAAATGAACTCTGTATGCGTAAGTCAACCCACGAAACGACCGTATGGGTGCTCAGTCGGCCAGAGGGGCGGGTGCCCAAGTCGGTGATCGATCGGGTCCCCCTCTGCATGCTACCGATCCTACTACCGCAACCCTTGATTTGGTTTGATCTTAGACTGGGAATGAACTCGGTATGCCTAAGCCAACCGATGAAACGAGCGGGCGGGCACTACGCCGGCCAGAGAGACGGGATGCGCAATCCGTGGATCGATAGGGTGGTAGGTGGGTTTAGGCACATCTTCATATTTCTGCATGCCAATGCCATTTTTATGGCTTGTAAATTCATACAATGGTCCCTTAAGCCTTCACGTGAAGTTTCATGGCAAGACGACTCATTTTCTATTTTTCATGATTTTCAAAACTTTTTGCGGTTCGAGATTTTTAAAATTTTTTTGGAAGGAGTTTTGGCCCCAAACATGGTAGACGTAATCCTTGTATTTTTGTTGGCATGCACAAAAAAAATTCAGCTAAAAACTCAAAGTGTACAAGATTTTGTAACCATTTGGAAAAAGTGTCCCCATTTCAGACACTTTAACGGCTACTGGCAGCAAACCTGTAAAATCTCAAATGCTCTCTAAGGGGGTGTGAGTTCTCGAGGTTTGATGAGGGATAGGGGGCCAGTATAAGGGCCAAGTATCAGCACCCATCGCACATCATGTGCACACACCCCCGGCCCCCCGATCATCAGAACCCTAATGCCGTCGATCAGGTTCTCTGGCGATGCTCTGGTGATGGTGCCCCGACAAAGAAAATGGTGGCACCAGCACATCTTCATAATTCTGCATGCCAATGCCATTTTTATGGCTTGTAAATTCATACAATGGTCCCTTAAGCCTTCACGTGAAGTTTCATGGCAAGACTACTCGTTTTCTATTTTTCATGATTTTCAAAAGTTTTTACGGTTCGGGATTTTTTAATATTTTTTTGGAAGGAGTTTTGGCCACAAACTTGGTAGAGGTGATCCTTGTATTTTTTTTGGCATGCACAAAAAAAATCAGCTAAAAACTCGAAGTGTACAAGATTTTGTGACCATTTGAAAAAAGTGTCCCTATTTTAGACACTTTAATGGCTACTGGCAGCAAACCTGTACAATCTCAAATGCTCTTTAAGGGGGTGTGAGTTCTCAAGGTTTGATGAGGGATAAGGAGCCAATATAAGGGCCAAGTACAAGCACCCATCGCATATCATGTGCGCACACCCCCCTGACCCCCCGATCACCGGAACCCCAATGCTATTGGTTAGGTTCTTTGGCGATGCTCCAGCGATGGTGCCCCGACGAAGAAAAATGTGGCACCAGTACATGCTCAAGCCCTGCATGTGCTCCCGTAACCCTCGGTCCAATTTGATCGTAGACTGGAAATGAACTCTGTATGCCTAAGTCAACCCATGAAATGAGCGTGCGGGCGCTCAGCCGACCAGAGGGGCAAGATGTGCAAGCCGGGGATCGGCTGGGTCCCCTTTTGTGTGCTGTCGATCTTGCTGGTGTAACCCTCAGTCCAATCTGATCTTAGATTGGGAATGAACTCTGTATGCTTAAGCCAACCGACAAAACGAGCGGGCGGGCGGGTGGGCGGGCACTACGTCAACCAGAGACACGGGATGCGCAAGCCGTGGATCAATAGGGTGGCAGGTGCGTTTAGGCACATCTTCATATTTCTGCATGCCAATGCCATTTTTATTGCTTCTAAATTCATACAATGGTCCCTTAAGCCTTCACGTGCAGTTTCATGGCAAGACGACTCGTTTTCTATTTTTCACGATTTTCAAAACGTTTTACGGTTCAAGATTTTTTAAAATTTTTTTGGAAGGAGTTTTAGCCCCAAACTTGGTAGACATGATCCTTGTATTTTTTTTGGCGTGCACAAAAAAATTCAGCTAAAAAATCGAAGTGTACAAGATTTTGTGACCATTTGAAAAAAGTGTCACCATTTCCTTTAATGGCTACTGGCAGCAAACCGGTAAAATCTCAAATGCTCTTTAGGGGAGTGTGAGTTTTCGAGGTTTTATGAGGGATAGAGGTCCAATATAAGGGCCAAGTACCAGTACCCATCACACATCATGTGCGCACACCCCCTGGCCCCCCCGATCGTGGAACCCTATTACCGTCGGTCAGGTTCTCCGACGATGCTCCGACGATGGTGCCCTGGCAAAGAAAAATGTGGCACCAGCACATATAGCTGAGCCTAGCATGTGCTGTCACAACCCTCAGTCCAGTTTGATCTTAGACTGGGAATGAACTCCGTATGCCTAAGTCAACCCACGAAACGAGCGTGCGGGCACTCAGTCGGCTAGAGGGGCGAGATGCGTAAGCCAGGGATCGATCGGGTCCCCCTCTGCGTGCTGTCGATCCTGCTACCGCAACCCTCGGTCCGGTCTGATCTTAGACTAGGAATGAACTCTGTATACCTAAGCCAACCGACGAAATGAGCGGGCGGGTGGGCAAGTGGGCACTACGTCGGCCAGAGAGACGAGATGCGCAAGCCGTGGATCGATAGGGTGGTAGGTGGGTTTAGGCACATCTTCGTATTTGTGTGTGCCAATGATATTTTTATGGCTTGTAAATTCATACAATGGTCCCTTAAGCCTTCACGTGAAGTTTCATGGCAAGACAACTCGTTTTCTATTTTTCATGATTTTTGAAACTTTTTCCGGTTCGAGATTTTTTAAAATTTTTTCGGAAGGAGTTTTGGCCCTAAACATGGTAGACGTAATCCTTGTATTTTTTTTGGCATGCACAAAAAAATTCAGCTAAAAACTCGAAGTGTACAAGATTTTGTGACCATTTGAAAAAAGTGTCCCCATTTCAGACACTTTAATGGCTACTGGCAGCAAACCTGTAAAATTTGAAATGCTCTTTAAGGGGGTGTGAGTTCTCGAGGTTTGATGAGGGATAGGGGGCCAATAGAAGGGCCAAGTACCAGCACCTATCGCACATCATGTGCGCACACCCCACCGGCCCCCCGATCATTGGAACCCCAATACCGCCGGTCAGGTTCTCCGACGATGCTCCGACGATGGTGCCCTGACAAAGAAAAATGTGGGACCAGCACATGCCCGAGGCCAGCATGTGCTGCCGCAACCCTCAGTCCCATTTGATCTTAGACTGGGAATGAACTTCGTATGCTTAGACTGCGAATGAACTCCGTATGCCTAAGTCAACCCATGAATCGAGCGTCTGGGCGGTCAGCCGACCAGAAGGGCAAGATGTGCAAGCCGGGGATTGACTGGGTCCCCCTCTGTGTGCTGTCGATCTTGTTGCTGCAACCCTCAGTCTGGTCTGATCTTAGACTGGGAATGAACTCCGTATGCTTAAGCCAACCGACGAAACGAGCGGGCGGGCGGGCGGGCACTATGTCAGCCAGAGACGCGGGATGCGCAAGCCATGGATCAATAGGGTGGCAGGTGGGTTTAGGCACATATTCATATTTCTGCGTGCCAATGCCATTTTTATGGCTTCTAAATTCATACAATGGTCCCTTAAGCCTTCATGTGAAGTTTCATGGCAAGATGACTCGTTTTCTATTTTTCACGATTTTCAAAACTTTTTACGGTTCAAGATTTTTTAAAATTTTTTTGGAAGCAGTTTTGGCCCCAAACTTGGTAGACGTGATGCTTGTATTTTTGTTGGCTTGCAAAACAAAAATCAGCTAAAAACTCGAAATGTACAAGATTTTGTGACCATTTGAAAAAAGTGTCCACATTTCAGACACTTTAATGGCTACTGGCAGCAAACCTGTAAAATCTTAAATGCTCTTTAAGGGGGTGTGAGTTCTCGAGGTTTGATGAGGGATAGGGAGCCAATATAAGGGCCAAGTACCATCACCCATCGGATATCATGTGCGCACACCCTCCTGTGCCCCCCCCAATCACTGGAACCCCAATGCTGTCGGTCAGGTTCTCCGACGATGCTCTGGCGATGGTGCCCTGACGAAGAAAAATGTGGCACCAGCACATGCTCGAGCCCAGCATGTGCTGCCGTAACCCTCGGTCCGGTTAAATCTTAGACTGGGAATGAACTCCGTATTCTAAGACTGGGAATGAGCTCCGTATGCCTAAGACAACCCATGAATCGAGCGTGCGGGCGCTCAACCGGCTAGAAGGGCAAGATGCACAAGCCGGGGATCGACTGGGTCCCCCTCTGTGAGCTGTCGATCTTGCTACCGCAACCCTTGGTCCAGTCCGATCTTAGATAGGGAATGAACTCCGTATGCTTAAGCCAACCGATGAAACGAGCGGGCGGGCGGGCGGGCACTACGTCAGCCAGAGACATGGGATGCGCAAGCCGTGGATCAATAGGGTGGCAGGTGTGTTTAGGCACATCTTCATATTTCTGCATGCCAATGCCATTTTTATGGCTTCTAAATTCATACAATAGTCCCTTAAGCCTTCACGTGAAGTTTCATGGCAACACGACTCGTTTTCTATTTTTTACGATTTTCAAAACTTTTTGCGGTTCAGGATTTTTTAAAATTTTTTTGGAAGGAGTTTTGGCCCAAAACTTGGTAGACGTGATCCTTGTATTTTTGTTGGCATGCAAAAAAAAACTCAGCCAAAAACTCGAAGTGTACAAGATTTTGTAACCATTTGAAAAAAGTGTCACCATTTCAGACACTTTAATGGCTACTGGCAGCAAACCTGTAAAATCTCAAATGCTCTTTAGGGGGGTGTGAGTTCTCGAGGTTTTATGAGGGATAGGGGGCCAATATAAGGGCCAAGTGCCACCACCCATCACACATCATGTGCGCACACCCCCTTGGCCCCCCCGATCGTGGAAACCTATTACCACCGGTCAGGTTCTCCGACGATGCTCCGACGATGGTGCCCCGACAAAGAAAAATGTGGCACCAGCACATATAGTCGAGCCTAGCATTTGCTCTCGCAACCCTCTGTCCAGTTTGATCTTAGACTGGGAATGAACTCCGTATGCCTAAGTCAACCCACGAAACGAGCGTACGGACGCTCAGTCGGCCAGAGTGGCGGGATGTGTAAGCCGGGGATCGACCGGGTCCCACTTTACGTGCTGCCGATCCTGCTACCGCAACCCTCGGTTCGGTTCGATCTTAGACTGGGAATGAACTCCGTATGCCTAAGCCAACCGATGAAATGAACGGGTAGGCGGACAAGCGGGCACTCCGCCGGCCAGAGAGACAGGATGCGCAAGCCGTGGATCGATAGGGTGGTAGGTGGGTTTAGGCACATCTTCATATTTCTATGTGCCAATGCCATTTTTATGGCTTGTAAATTCATACAATTGTCCCTTAAGCCTTCACGTGAAGTCTAATGGCAAGACAACTCGTTTTCTATTTTTCATGATTTTTTAAACTTTTTTCGGTTCGGGATTTTTTAAAATTTTTTCGGAAGGAGTTTTGGCCCCAAACTAGGTAGACGTAATCCTTGCATTTTTGTTGGCATGCACAAAAAAATTCAACTAAAAACTCGAAGTGTACAAGATTTTGTGACCATTTGAAAAAAGTTTTCCCATTTTAAACACTTTAACGGCTACTGGCAGCAAACCTGTAAAATCTCAAATGCTCTTTAAGGGCGTGTGAGTTCTCGAGGTTTGATGAGGGATAGTGGGCCAATATAAGGGCCAAGTACCAGCACCCATCGCACATCATGTGCGCACACCCCCCGGCCCCCCGATCATCGAAACCCTAATGCCGCCGGTCAGGTTCTCCGACGATGCTCCGGTGATGGTGCCCCGACGAAGAAAATTGTGGGACCAGCACATGCCCAAGCCCAACATGTGCTGCTGCAACCCTCGGTCCAGTTCGATCTTAGACTGGGATTGAACTCCATATACTTAGACTGGGAATGAACTCCGTATGCCTAAGTCAACCCACGAAACGAGCGTGCGGGCGCTTAGCCGGCAAGAGGGGCGGGATGCGCAAGCTAGTGATCGGCCAGGTCCTCCTCTGTGTGCTGCTGATCCTACTACCGCAACCCTTGGTCGGGTCTGATCTTAGACTAGGAATGAACTCCGTATGCCTAAACCAACCGACGAAACGAGCGGACGGGCGGGCACTACGTGGACCAGAGACACGGGATGCGCAAGTCGTGGATCGATAGGATGGTAGGTGGGTTTAGGCACATCTTCATATTTGTGTGTGCCAATGCCATTTTTATGGCTTGTAAATTCATACAATGCTCCCTTAAGCCTTCACGTGAAGTTTCATGGCAAGACTACTCGTTTTCTATTTTTCATGATTTTTAAAACTTTTTATGGTTCGGGATTTTTTAAAATTTTTTCGGAAGGAGTTTTGGCCCCAAACTTGGTAGACGTAATCCTTGTATTTTTGTTGGCATGCACAAAACAATTCAGCTAAAAACTCGAAGTGTACAAGATTTTGTGACCATTTGAAAAAAGTGTCCCCATTTCAGACACTTTAACGGCTACTGGCAGCAAACCTGTAAAATCTCAAATGCTCTTTAAGGGGGTGTGAGTTCTCGAGGTTTGATGAGGGATAGGGGGCCAATATAAGGGCCAAAGTACCAGCACCATCGGCACATCATGTGCGCACACCCCCCCAGCTCCCCCCGATCATTGGAACCCCAATGCCATCGGTCAGCGTTCTCCGGACGATCTCTGGTGATGTAACCCCGGACGAATAAAATGGGACCCCAGCACATGCCACGAGCCGCAGCATGTGCTGCCACAACCCTCGTCCGCGTCGATCTTTAGACTGGGAAATGAATCCGTATGCCTAAGTCAACCCACGAAAGAGCGTGCGGTGCTCAGCAGGCAAGAGGGGCGGGATGTGCAAGTTAGTTGATCGGCCAGGTCCTCCTCTGTGTGGCTACTGATTCCTACTACCGCAACCCTTGGTCCGGCCCAAATCTTAGATAGGAATGAACTCCGTAGCCTAAGCAAACCGACGAAACTAGCTGGGCGGGCGGCACTACGTCGACCAGAGACACAGGATGCGCAAGCCATGGATCGATAGGGTGGTAGGTGGGTTTAGGCACATCTTCATATTTGTGTGTGCCAATGCCATTTTTATGGCTTGTAAATTCATACAATGCTCCCTTAAGCCTTCACATGAAGTTTCATGGCAAGACTACTCGTTTTCTATTTTTCACGATTTTTAAAACTTTTTATGGTTCGGGATTTTTTAAACTTTTTTCGGAATGAGTTTTGGCCCCAAACTTGGTAGACATAATCCTTATATTTTTTTTGGCATGCACAAAAAAATTCAGCTAAAAACCCGAAGTGTACAAGATTTTGTGACCATTTGAAAAAAGTGTCCCCATTTTAGACAATTTAACGGCTACTGGCAGCAAACCTGTAAAATCTCAAATGCTCTTTAAGGGGGTGTGAGTTCTCAAGGTTTGATGAGGGATAGGGGGCCAATATAAGGGCCAAGTACCAGCAGCCATCGCACATCATGTGCGCACACCCCCCGACCCCCCGATCATTGGAACCCCAATGCCGCCGGTCAGGTTCTCCGGCGATGCTCCGGCGATGGTGCCCCGACGAAGAAAAATGTGGGACCAGCACATGCCCGAGCCCAGCATGTGCTGTCGTAACCCTCGATCCAGTTCGATCTTAGACTACGAATGAACTCCGTATGCCTAAGTCAACCCACGAAACGAGCGTGCGGGCGCTCAGCCGACAAGAGGGGCGGGATGTGCAAGCTGGTGATTGGCCAGGTCCTCCTCTACGTGCTGCTGATCCTGCTGCCGCAACCCACGGTTCGGTCTGATCTTAGACTGGGAATGAACTTCGTATGCCTAAGCCAACCGACAAAACGAGCGGGCGGGCGAGCACTACGCCGACCAGAGAGACAGGATGCGCAAGCCGTGGATCGATAGGGTGGTAGGTAGGTTTAGGCACATCTTCATATTTGTGTGTGCCAATGCCATTTTTATGGCTTGTCAAATCATACAATGCTCCCTTAAGCCTTCACGTGAAGTTTCATGGCAAGACTACTCGCTTTCTATTTTTCATAATTTTTAGAACTTTTAATGGTTCGGGATTTTTTAAAATTTTTTCGAAAGGAGTTTTGGCCCCAAACTTGGTAGACATAATCCTTGTATTTTTGTTGGCATGCACAAAAAAATTCAGCTAAAAACGCAAAGTGTACAAGATTTTGTGACCTTTTGAAAAAAGTGTCCCCATTGCAGACACTTTAACGGCTACCGGCAGCAAACCTGTAAAATCTCAAATGCTCTTTAATGGGGTGTGAGTTCTCGAGGTTTGATGAGGGATAGGGGGCCAATATAAGGGCCAAGTACCAGCACCCATCGTACATCATCTGCGCACACCCCCTGGCCCCCTGATCATTGGAACCCCAATACCGCCGGTCAGGTTCTCCGGTGATGCTCCGGCGATGCTCCGGTGATGGTGCCCCGATGAAGAAAAATGTGGGACCAGCACATGCCCGAGCCCAAAATGTGCTGCCGCAACACTCGGTCCAGTTCGATCTTAGACTGGGAATGAACTCCGTATGCCTAAGTCAACTCACGAAACGAGCGTGCGGGCGTTCAGTCGACAAGAGGGGCGGGATGCGCAAGCTGGTGATCGGCCAGGTCCTCCTCTGCATGCTGCTGATCATGTGGCCACAACCCTCAGTCCGGTCCGATCTTAGACTGGGAATGAACTCCGTATGCCTAAGCCAACCGACGAAACGAGAGGGCGGGCAGGCACTACGCCGACAAGAGAGACGGGATGCGCAAGCCGTGGATCGATAGGGTGGTAGGTGGGTTTAGGCACATCTCATATTTGTGTATGCCAATGCCATTTTTATGGCTTGTAAATTCATACAATGGTCCCTTACGCCTTCACGTCAAGTTTCATGGCAAGACTACTCGTTTTCTATTTTTCACGATTTTTAAAACTTTTTATGGTTCGAGATTTTTTAAAATTTTTTCGGAAGGATTTTTGCCCCAGACTTGGTAGATGTAATCCTTGTATTTTTGTTGGCATGCACAAAAAAATTCAGCTAAAAACTCGAAGTGTATAAGATTTTGTGACCATTTGAAAAAAGTGTCCCCATTTCAGACACTTTAACGGCTACTGGCAACAAACCTGTAAAATGTCAAATGCTTTTTAAGGGGGTGTGAGTTTCGAGGTTTGATGAGGGATAGGGGGCCAATATAAGAGCCAAGTACCAGCACCCATCGCACATCATGTGCGCACACCCCCTCGGCCCCCCGGTCATCGAAACCCTAATGCCGCCGGTCAGGTTCTCCGACGATGCTCCGATGATGGTGCCCCGACAAAAAAAAGGTTGGCACCAGCACATCTTCATATTTCTGCATGCCAATGCCATTTTTATGGCTTGTAAATTCATACAATGGTCCCTTAAGCCTTCACGTGAAGTTTCATGGCAAGACGACTCGTTTTTTATTCTTCATGATTTTTAAAACATTTGGCGGTTCGAGATTTTTTAAAATTTTTTCGGAAGGACTTTTGGCCCCAAACATGGTATACGTGATCCTTGTATTTTTGTTGGCATGCAAAAAAAATTCAGCTAAAAACTCAAAGTGTATAAGATTTTCTGACCATTTGAAAAAAGTGTCCCCATTTCAGACACTTTAATGGCTACTGGCAGCAAATCGGTAAAATCTCAAATGCTCTTTAAGGGGGTGTGAGTTCTCAACGTTTGATGAGGGATAGGGAGCCAATATAAGGGCCAAGTACCAGCACCCATCGCAGATCATGTGCGCACACCCCCCTGACCCCCCCGATCATCGAAACCCCAATGCTGCCGGTCAGGTTCTCCGACGATGGTGCCTCGACGAAGAAAAATGTGGCACCAGCACATGCTCGAGCCCAGCATGTGCTGCCACAACCCTCGGTCTGATTCGATCTTAGACTGGGAATGAACTCCGTATGCTTAGATTGGGAATGAACTCCGTATGCGTAAGTCAACCCATGAAACGAATGTACGGGCGCTCAGTCGGCCAGAGGGGCAAGATGCGCAAGCCGGGGATCGGCTGGGTCCCCTTCTGTGTGCTGTCGATCCTGCTGCTGCAACCCTCAGTCCAGTCCGATCTTAGACTGGGAATGAACTCCGTATGCTTAAGCCAACCGACGAAACGAGCGGGCGGGCGGGCACTATGGCAGCCAGAGACACGGGATGCGCAAGCCGTGGATCAATAGGGTGGTAGGTGGGTTTAGGCACATCTTCATATTTCTGCGTGCCAATGCCATTTTTGTGGCTTCTAAATTCATACAATGGTCCCTTAAGCCTTCACGTGAAGTTTCATGGCAAGACGACTCGTTTTCTATTTTTCATAATTTTTAAAACTTTTTGCGGTTCAGGATTTTTTAAAATTTTTTTGGAAGGAGTTTTGGCCCCAAACTTAGTAGACGAGATCCTTGTATTTTTTTTTGCATGCACAAAAACATTCAGCTAAAAACTCGAAGTGTACAAGATTTTTTGACCATTTGAAAAAAGTGTCACCATTTCAGACACTTTAATGGCTACTGGCAGCAAACCTGTAAAATCTCAAATGCTCTTTAGGGGGGTGTGAGTTCTCAAGGTTTTATGAGGGATAGGGGGCCAATATAAGGGCCATGTACCAGCACCCATCACACATCATGTGCACAAACCCCCTGGCCCGCCCGATCGTGGAACCCTATTACTGCTAGTCAGGTTCTCCGACGATGCTCCGACGATGGTGCCCCGGCAAAGAAAAATGTGGCACCAGCACATGTAGCCGAGCCTAGCATGTGCTGTCGCAACCCTCTGTATGCCTAAGTCAACCCACGAAACGAGCGTGCGGGTGCTCAGCCGGCCAGAGGGCCGGGATGCATAAGTCGGGGACCGATCGGGTCCCCCTCTGCGTGCTGCCAATCTTCTACCGCAACCCTCGGTCCAGTCTGATCTTAGACTAGGAATGAACTCCGTATGCCTAAGCTAACTGACAAAATGAGTGGATGGGCGGGCAAGCAGGCACTACGCCGGCTAGAGACACGGGATGCGCAAGCCATGGATCGATAGGGTGGTAGGTGGGTTTAGGCACATCTTCATATTTTTTTGTGCCAATGCCATTTTTATGGCTTGTAAATTCATACAATGGTCCCTTAAGCCTTCACATGAAGTTTCATGGCAAGACAACTCGTTTTCTATTTTTCATGATTTTTGAAACTTTTTTCGGTTCGAGATTTTTTAAAATTTTTTCGGAAGGGGTTTTGGCCCCAAGCTTGGTAGACGTAATCCTTGTATTTTTGTTGGCATTTTTTTAAAAAATTCAGCTAAAAACTCGAAGTGTACAAGATTTTGTGACCATTTGAAAAAAGTGTCCCCATTTCAGACACTTTAACGGCTACTGGCAGCAAACCTGTAAAATCTCAAATGCTCTTTAAGGGGTGTGAGTTCTCGAGGTTTGATGAGGGATAGGGGGCCAATATAAGGGCCAAGTACCAGCACCCATCGCACATCATGTGCGCACACCCCCGGCCCCCCGATCATTGGAACCCCAATGCCGCCGGTCAGGTTCTCCGACGATGCTCCGACGATGGTGCCCCGACGAAGAAAAATGTGGCACCAGCACATGTTCGAGCCCAGCATGTGCTGCCACAACCCTCGGTCCAGTTCGATCTTAGACTGGGAATGAACTCCTTATGCTTAGACTGGGAATGAATTTCGTATGCCTAAGTCAACCCACGAAACGAGCGTGCGGGCGCTCAGCCGGCAAGAGGGGCGGGATGCGCATGCTGGTGATCGGCCGGGTCCTCCTCTGTGTGATGCTGATCCTGCTACTGCAATCCTCAATCCGGTCTGATCTTAGACTGGAAATGAACTCCGTATGCCTAAGCCAACCGACAAAACGAGCGGGCGTGCGGGCACTACGCCAACCAGAGAGACGGGATGCGCAAGCCGTGGATCGATAGGGTGGTGGGTAGGTTTAGGCACATCTTCATATTTGTGTGTGCCAATGCCATATTTATGGCTTGTAAATTCATACAATGGTCCCTTAAGCCTTCACGTGAAGTTTCATGGCAAGACTACTCGTTTTCTATTTTTCACGATTTTCAAAATGTTTTATGGTTCGGGATTTTTTAAAATTTTTTCGAAAGGATTATTGGCCCCTAACTTGGTAGACGTAATCCTTATATTTTTGTTGGCATGCACAAAAAAATTCAGCTAAAAAATCGAAGTGTACAAGATTTTGTGACCATTTGAAAAAAGTGTCCCCATTTCAGACACTTTAACGGCTACTGGCAGCAAACCTGTAAAATCTCAAATGCTCTTTAAGGGGGTGTGAGTTCTTGAGGTTTGATGAGGGATAGGAGGCCAATATAAGGGCTAAGTACCAGCACCCATCGCACATCATGTGCGCAGAGCCCCCGGCCCCCCGATCATCGGAACCCTAATGCCGCCGGTCAGGTTCTTCGGCGATGCTCCGGTGATGGTGCCCCCACAAAGAAAAAGGTGGCACCAGCACATCTTGATATTTCTGCATGCCAATGCCATTTTTATGGCTTGTAAATTCATACAATGGTCCCTTAAGCCTTCACGTGAAGTTTCATGGCAAGACGACTCGTTTTTTATTTTTCATGATTTTTAAAACCTTTTGTGGTTTGGGATTTTTTAAAATTTTTTCGGAAGGATTTTTGGCCCCAAACAAGGTATACGTTATCCTTGTATTTTTGTTGGCATGCAAAAAAAAATTCAGCTAAAAAGTCGAAGTGTAAAAGATTTTCTGACCATTTGAAAAAAGTGTCCCCATTTCAGACACTTTAATGGCTACTGGCAGCAAACCTGTAAAATCTCAAATTCTCTTTAAGGGGGTGTGAGTTCTCGAGGTTTGATGAGGGATAGGGGGCCAATATAAGGGCCAAATACCAGCACCCACCGCACATCATGTGCGCACACCCCCCCGACCCCCCCGATCACCGGAACCCCAATGCTGTCGGTCAGGTTCTCCGACGATGCTCCGACGATGGTGCCCCAACGAAGAAAAATGTGGCACCAGCACATGCTCGAGCCCAGCATGTGCTGCTGCAACCTTCGGTCCAGTTCAATCTTAGACTGGGAATGAACTCCGTATGCTTAGACTGGGAATGAACTACGTATGCCTAAGTCAACCCATGAAACGAGCATGCGGGCGCTCAGCCGGCCAGAGGGGCGGGATGCGCAAGCCGGGGATCGATCGGGTCCCCCTATGCATGCTATCGATCCTGCTACCGTAACCCTCGGTCCAGTTTGATCTTAGACTGGGAATGAACTCCTTATGCCTAAGCCAACCGATGAAACGAACGGGCAGGCGGGCGAGTGGCAACCATGCCGGCTAGAGAGACGGGATGCGCAAGCCGTGGATTGATAGGGTGGTAGGTAGTTTTAGGCACATCTTCATATTTCTACATGCCAATGCCATTCTTATGACTTGTAAATTCATACAATGGTCCCTTAAGCCTTCACGTGAAGTTTCACGGCAAGACGACTCGTTTTCTATTTTTCATGATTTTTAAAACTTTTTACTGTTTAGGATTTTTTAAAAATATTTTCGGAATGATTTTTGGCCCCAAACTTGGTAGACGTCATCCTTGTATTTTTGTTGGAATGCACAAAAACATTCAGCCAAAAACTCGAAGTGCACAAGATTTTGTGACCATTTGAAAAAAGTGTCCCGATTTCAGACACTTTAATAGCTACTGGCAGCAAACCTGTAAAATCTCAAATGCTTTTTAAGGGGGTGTGAGTTCTCGAGGTTTGATGAGTTATAGGGGGCCAATATAAGGGCCAAGTACCAGCACCCATTGCACATTATGTGCGCACACCCCCCCCGGTCCCCCCGATCATCGGAACCCCAATGCCGCCGGTCAAGTTCTCTGGCGATGCTCTGATGATGGTGCCCTGGCGAAGAAAAATGCGGCACCAGCACATGCCCGAGCCTAGCATCTGCTGCCATAACCCTCGGTCGGGTCCGATCTTAGACTGGGAATGAACTCCGTATGCTTAGACTGGGAATGAACTCCGTATGCCTAAGTCAACCCACAAAACGAGCGTGCGGGCGCTCAGTCGACCAGCGGGGCGGGATGCGCAAGCCGGGGATCAGCCAGGTCCTCCTCTGTGTGCTGCTGATCCTGCTGCCGTAACCCTTAGTCCGATCCGATCTTAGACTGGGAATGAACTCCGTATGCCTAAGCCAACCGACGAAACGAGCGGACGGACGGGCACTACGCCTGCCAGGGAGACGGGATGCGCAAGCCGTGGATCGATAGGGTGGTTGGTAGGTTTAGGCACATCTTCATATTTTCTGTGCTAATGCCGTTTTTATGGCTTGTAAATTCAAACAATGGTCCCTTGAGCCTTCATGTGAAGTTTCATGGCAAGACGACTCGTTTTTTATATTTCATGATTTTTGAAAATTTTTATGGTTCGGGATTTTTTAAAATTTTTTCGGAAGGAGTTTTGGCCCCAAACCTGGTAGACGTGATCCTTGTATTTTTTTTGGCATGCACAACAAAATTCAGCTAAAAACTCGAAGTGTACAAGATTTTGTGACCATTTGAAAAAAGTGTCCCCATTTCAGACACTTTAATGCTTACTAGTAGCAAACCTGTAAAATCGAAAATGCTCTTTAAAGGGGTGTGAGTTCTCGAGGTTTGATGAGGGATAGGGGGCCAATATAAGCACCAAATACCAGCACCCTTCATACATCATGTGTGTACACCCCCCCCGATTGCCGGAACCCCAATGCCGTCGATCAGGTTCTTCGACGATACTCCGGTGATAGTGCCCCGACAAAGAAAAAGGCGGCACCAGCACATGCCCAAGTCTAGCATGTGCTGCCGCAACCCTTGGTCCGGTCCGATCTTAGACTGGGAATGAACTCCATATGCTTAGACTGGGAATTACCTTCATATGCCTAAGTCAACCCACGAAACGAGCGTACGGGCGCTCAGTCGGCCAAAGGGGCGGGATGCTCAAGCCAGGGATCGGTTGGGTCCCCCTCTGCGTGTTGCTCATCTTGCAGCTGCAACCCTTGGTTCGGTCTGATCTTACACTGGGAATGAACTCCGTATGCCTAAGCCAACCGATGAAACGAGCAGGCGGGCAGGCAGGCACTACATCGGCCAGAGAGATGGGATGCGCAAGCGGTGGATCGGTAGGGTGGTAGGTGGGTTTAGGCACATCTTTATATTTTTCCATGCCAATGCCATTTTTATGGCTTGTAAATTCATACAATGGTCCCTTAAGCCTTCACATGAAGTTTCATGGCAAGACGACTCATTTTCTATTTTTCACGATTTTTGAAACTTTTTATGGTTCAAAATTTTTTAAAATTTTTTTCGAAGGAGTTTTGGCTCCAAACTTGGTAGATGTGATTCTTATATTTTTGTTGGCATGCAAAAAAAATTCAGCTAAAAAATCAAAGTGTACAAGTTTTTGTGACCATTTGAAAAAAGTGTCCCCATTTCAAACATTTTAATTGCTACTGGCAGCAAACCTGTAAAATCTCAAATGCTCTTTAAGGGGGTGTGAGTTCTC
This sequence comes from Durio zibethinus, assembly GCF_002303985.1. Next base: position 19,209,994 of record NW_019167926.1, on the reverse strand, counting down.
TAGGTTTGATGAGGGATAGGGGACCAATGTAAGGGCCAAGTACCAGCACCCATCGCACATCATGTGCGCACACCCTCCTGGCCCCCCCGATCGTCGGAACCCCAATGCCGTCGGTCAGGTTCTCCGGCGATGCTCCGACGATGGTGCCTCGGCAAAGAAAAATACGGCACTAGAACATGCTCGAGCCCAGCATGTGCTACCGTAACCCTCGGTCTGGTTCGATCTTAGACTAGGAATGAACTCTGTATGCTTAGACTGGGAATGAACTCCGTATGCCTAAGTCAACCCATAAAATGAGCCTACGGGCGCTCAGTCGGCCACAGGGGGGATGCGCAACCCGGGGATCGGTTGGGTCCCCCTCTGCATGCTACCGATCTTGCTACCTCAACCCTCTGTTCGGTCTGATCTTAGACTGGGAATGAACTTCGTATGCCTAAGCCAACCGACGAAATGAGCGGGCGGGCGGGCGGGCACTACATTGGCCAGAGAGACGGGATGCGCAAGCCGTGGATCACTAGGGTGGTAGGTGGGTTTAGGCACATCTTCATATTTCTACATGCCAATGCCATTTTTATGGCTTTTAAATTCATGCAATGGTCCCTTAAGCCTTCACGTGAAGTTTTATGGCAAGACGACTCGTTTTTTATTTTTCACTATTTTTAAAACTTTCTGAAGTTTGGGATTTTTTAAAATCCTTTTGGAAGGATTTTTGGCCCCAAACTTGGTAGACATGATCCTTGTATTTTTGTTGGCATGCACAAAAAATTCAGCAAACAACTCGAAGTGTACAAGATTTTGTGACCATTTGAAGAAAGTGTCCCCATTTCAGACACTTTAATGGCTATTGGCATCAAACCTATAAAATCTCAAATGCTCTTTAAGGGGGTATGAGTTCTTGAAGTTTGATGAGGGATAGGGGGACAATATAAGGGCCAAGTACCAGCACCCATCGTACATCATGTGCGCACAACCCCACCCGGCCCCCCCGATCGTCGGAACCCTAATGCCGCCGGTCAAGTTCTCTGGTGATGCTCCGACGATGGTGCCTCGGGGAAGAAAAATTCGGCACCAGCACATGCCCGAGCCCAGCATGTGCTGCCGTAACCCTCGGTCCAGTCCAATCTTAGACTGGGAATGAACTCTGTATGCTTACACTAGGAATGAACTCGTATGCCTAAGTCAACCCACAAAACGAGCGTGTGGGCGTTCAGCCGGCCAGAGGGGCGGGATGCGCAAGCTGGGGATCAACCGGGTCCCCCTCTGCATGCTACCGATCTTGCTGCTGTAACCCTCTATCAATTTGATCTTAGACTAGGAATGAACTCCGTATGGCTAACCCAACCGACGAAACGAGCAGACGGGCGGGCACTATGCCGGCTAGAGAGCCGGGATGCGCAAGCCGTGGATCGATAGGGTGGTAGGTGGGTTTAGGCACATCTTTATATTTCTGCATGCCAATGCCATTTTTATGCCTTGTAAATTCATACAATGGTCCGTTAAGCCTTCACGTGAAGTTTCATGGCAAGATGACTCGTTTTCTATTTTTCACGATTTTCAAAACGTTCTGCGGTTTGAGATTTTTTAAAATTTTTTTGGAAGGAGTTTTGGCCCCAAACTTGGTAGATGTGATCCTTGTATTTTTGTTGGCGTGCAGAAAAACATTCAACTAAAAACTCGAAGTGTACAAGATTTTGTGACCATTTGAAAAAAGTGTCCCCATTTCAGACACTTTATTGGCTACTGGCAACAAACCTGTAAAATCTCAAACGCTCTTTAAGGGGGTGTGAGTTCTCGAGGTTTGATGAGGGATAGGGGGCCAATATAAGGGCCAAGTACCAGCACCCATCGCACATCATGTGCGCACACCCCCCGACCCCCACGATCGTCGGAACCCCAATGCCGTCGATCAGGTTCTCCGATGATGCTCCGGTGATGGTGCCCTGACGAAGAAAAATGCGGCACCCACACATGCCCGAGCCCAGCATCTGCTGCCACAACCCTCGGTCAGGTCCGATCGTAGACTGGGAATGAACTCCGTATGTTTAGACTGGGAATGAACTCCGTATGCCTAAGTCAACCCACGAAACGAGCGTGCGGATGCTCAGCCGGCTAGAGGGGCGGGATGCGTAAGTCGGGGATCGAAAGGGTAACCCTCTACGTGCTACCGATCCTGCTGCCGCAACCGTCAATCTGGTCTGATCTTAGACTGGGAATGAACTCTGCATGCCTAAGCCAACCGATGAAATGAGCGGGCGGACGGACGGGTGGGCACTACGTCGGCCAGAGAGACGAGATGGGTAAGCCGTGGATCGGTAGGGTGGTAGGTGGGTTTAGGCACATCTTCATATTTCTGCATGCCAATGCCATTTTTATGGCTTTTAAATTCATACAATGGTCCCTTAAGCCTTCACGTGAAGTTTCATGGCAAGACAACTCGTTTTCTATTTTTCACGATTTTTGAAACTTTTTACGGTTCGGTATTTTTTAAAATTTTTTCGAAAGGAGTTTTGAACCCAAACTTGGTAGACGTGATCCTTGTATTTTTGTTGGCATGCACAAAAAATTCAGCTAAAAACTCGAAGTGTATAAGATTTTGTGACCATTCGAAAAAAGTGTCCCAATTTCAGACACTTTAATGGCTACTGGCAGCAAACCTAGAAAATCTCAAATGCTCTTTAAGGGGATGTGAGTTCTCGAGGTTTGATGAGGGATAGGGGAAAAATATAAGGGCCAAGTACCAGCACCCATCGTACATCATGTGCACACACCCCCCCGGCCCCCCGATCGCTAGAACCCCAATGTCGTCGGTCAGGTTCTCCGATGATACTCCGGAGATGGTGCCCCGACAAAGAAAAATGGGACACCAGCACATGTTCGAGCCCAGCACGTGCTACCGCAACCCTCGGTCCGGTCCGATCTTAAACTAGGAATGAACTCCGCATGCTTAGACTGGGAATGAACTCCGTATGCCTAAGTCAACCCACGAAACGAGCGTGAGGGCATTCAGCTGACCATAAGGGCGGGATGCACAAGCTTAGGATCGGCCAGGTCCCCCTTTGCGTGCTACCGCAACCCTCGATCTGGTCCGATCTTGGACTGGGAATGAACTTCGTATGCCTAAGCCAACCGACGAAACGAACGTGTGGACGGGCGGGCGGGCAGTACGTCAGCCAGAGAGACGGGATACGCAAGTCGCGGATCGATAGGGTGGTAGGTGGGTTTAGGCACATCTTTATATTTCTACGTGCCAATGCCATTTTTATGGCTTGTAAATTCATACAATGGTCCCTTAAGCCTTCACGTGTAGTTTCATGGCAAGACGACTCGTTTTCAATTTTTCATGATTTTTGAAACTTTTTGCTGCTCAGGATTTTTTAAACTTTTTTTCGGAAGGAGTTTTGGCCCCAAACTTGGTAGACATGATCCTTGTATTTTTTTTGGCATGCACAAAGATATTCAGCAAAAAACTCGAAGTGTATAAGATTTTGTGACCATTTGAAAAAAGTGTCCCCATTTAAGACACTTTCACGGCTACTGGTAGCAAACTTATAAAATCTCAAATGCTCTTTAAAGGGGTGTGAGTTCTCGAGGTTTGATGGGGGATAGGGGGCAAATATAATGGCAAAGTACCAGAACCCAACGCACATCATGTGCGCACACCCCCTGGCCCCCCCGATCGTCGGAACCCCAATGCCGTCGGTCAGGTTCTCCGGCGATGCTCCGACGAAGAAAAATACGGCTCCAGCACATGCTCGAGCCCAGCATGTGCTGCCGTAACCCTCAGTCCGATCGATCTTAGACTGGGAATGAACTCCGTATGCCTAAGGCAACCGACGAAACGAGCGGGCGGACGGGCAGGCGGGCACTACGCCGGCCAAAGAGACGGGATGCGCAAGCCGTGGATCGATAGGGTGGTAGGTAGGCTTAGGCACATCTTCGTATTCCTGTATTCCAATGCCATTTTTATGGCTTGTAAATTCATACAATGGTCCCTTAAGCCTTCACGTGGAGTTTCATTGCAAGATGACTCGTTTTTTATTTTTCACGATTTTTGAAACTTTTTACGGTTCGGGATTTTTTAAAATTTTTTCGGAACGATTTTTGACCCCAAACTTGGCAGACGTGATCCTTGTATTTTTTTTTGGAATGCACTAAAAAATTCAGCTAAAAACTCGAAGTGTACAAAACATTGTGACCATTTGAAAAAAGTGTCCCCATTTCAGAAACTTTAATGGCTACTGGCAGCAAACCTGTAAAATCTCAAATGCTCTTTAAGAGGGTGTGAGTTCTCGAGGTTTGATGAGGGATAGGGGGCCAATATAAGGGCCAAGTACCAGCACCCATCGCACATCATGTGCACACACCCCCCGGCCCCCCCGATCGTCGGACCCCAATGTCGTCGGTCAGGTTCTCCGACGATAGTGTCCCGACGAAGAAAAATGCGGCACCAGCACATGCTCGAGCCCAGCATGTGCTGCCGCAAACCTCGGTCTGGTCCGATCTTAGACTGGGAATGAACTTCGTATGCTTAGACTGGGAATGAACTCCGTATGCTTAGACTGGGAATGAACTCCGTATGCCTAAGTCAACCCATGAAACGATTGTGCCGGCGCTCAATCGGCCAGAGGGGCGGCATGCACAAGCCGGGGATCGATCGGGCCCCCCTCTGCATGCTACAGATCCTGCTACTGAACCCTTAGTCTAATCTGATCTTAGACTGGGAATGAACTCTGTATGCCTAAGCCAACTGATGAAATGAGTGGGCAGGCGGGCACTACGCTGGCCAGAGAGATGAGATGCGCAAGCTGTGGATCGATAGGGTGGTAGGTGGGTTTAGGCACCTCTTTATATTTCTACATGGCAAGACGACTCGTTTTGTATTTTTCACGATTTTTAAAGCTTTTTACGGCTCGAGATTTTTTAAAATTTTTTCGTAAGGAGTTTTGGCCCTAAACTTATTAGACGTGATCTTTGTATTCTTGTTGGCATGCACAAAAAAATTCAGCTAAAAACTCAAAGTGTACAAGATTTTGTGGCCATTTGAAAAAAGTGTCCCTATTTCAAACACTTTAATGGCTACTGGCAGCAAACCTGTAAAATCTCAAATTCTCTTTAAGGGGGTGTGAGTTCTCGAGGTTTGATGAGAGATAGGGGGCCAATAAAAGGGCCAACAACCAGCACCCATCGCACATCATGTGCGGACACCCCCCCGGCCCCCCGATCGCCGAAACCCCATGTCGCCAGTCAGGTTTTCCGGTGATGGTGCCCCGGTGAAGAAAAATATGACACCAGCACATGCCAGAGCCCAGCATGTGCTGTCGTAACCCTCGGTCTGGTCTGATCTTAGACTGGGAATGAACTCCGTATGCTTAGAATGGGAATGAACTCCGTATGCCTAAGTCAACCCACGAAATGAGTGTGCATACACTTAGTCGGCCAGAGGGGCGGGATGCGTAAGCCGGGGATCGGTCGGGTCACCCTTAACGTGCTATCGAGCCTACTGTCCAATCTGATCTTAGACTGGGATTGAACTCCGTATGCCTAAGCCAACCGACGAAACGAGAGGGCCGATGGGCGGGCGGGCACTACGCTGGCCAGAGAGACGGGATGCGCAAGCCGTGGATCGATAGGGTGGTAGGTGGGTTTAGGCACCTCTTCATATTTCTATGTGCCAATGCCATTTTTATGGCTTGTAAATTCATACAATGGTCCCTTAAGCCTTGACGTGAAGTTTCATGGCAAGACGACTCGTTTTCTATTTTTCATGATTTTCAAAAATTTTTGGGGTTCGGGATTTTCTAAAATTTTTTCAAAAGGCATTTTGGCCCCAAACTTATTAGACGAGATCATTGTATTCCTATTGGCATGCACAAAAAAATTCAGCTAAAAACTCGAAGTGTACAAGATTTTGTGACCATTTGAAAAAGGTGTCCCCATTTTAGACGCTTTAATGGCTACTGGCAGCAAACCTGTAAATTTCTCAAATGCTCTTTAAGGGGGTGTGTGTTCTCAAGGTTTGATGAGGGATAGGGGGCCAATATAAGGGCCAAGTACCAGCACCCATCGCACATCATGTGCGTACACCCCCCCAGCCCCCTGATTGTCGGAAGCCCAATGCCGTCGGTCAGGTTCTCCGGCGATGGTGCCCCGATGAAGAAAAATGTGGCACCAGCACATGCTCGAGCCCAACATGTGCTACCGCAACCCTCGGTCTGGTCCGATCTTAGACGGGGAATGAACCCCATATGCTTAGACTGGGAATAAACTCCGTATGCCTAAGTTAACCCATGAAACGAGTGTGCGGGCGCTCAGCCGGTCAGATGGGCAGGATGGCAAGCTGGGGATCGGTCGAGTCCCCCTCTACGTGCTGCCGATCCTGCTACCGCAACCCTCCATCCGATTTGATCTTAGACTGGGAATGAACTCCGTATGCCTAAGCCAACCGACAAAACGAGCGGGTGGGTGGGTAGGCGGGTAGGCACTACACCGGCCAGAGAGACGGGATGCACAAGCAGTGGATCGATAAGGTAGTAGGTGGGTTTAGGCACCTTTTCATATTTCTACCTGCCAATGCCATTTTTATGGCTTGTAAATTCATACAATGGTCCCTTAAGCCTTCACATGAAGTTTCATGGCAAGACGACTCGTTTTCTATTTTTCATGTTTTTTGAAACTTTTTGCGGTTCGAGATTTTTTAAACTTTTTTCGAAAGGATTTTTGGCCCCAAACTTGGTAGATGTGATCCTTGTATTTTTGTTGGCATGCACAAAAAAATTCAGCTAAAAACTCGAAGTGTACAAGATTTTGTGACCATTCGAAAAAAATGTCCCCATTTCAGACACATTAATAGCTACTGGAAGCAAACCTGTAAAATCTCAAATGGTCTTTAATGGGGTGTGAGTTCTCAAGGTTTGATGAGGGATAGGGGGCCAATATAAGGGCCAAGTACCAGCACCCATCGCACATCATGTGCGCACACCCCCCGGCCCCTCCGATCGTCGGAACCCTAATGCCGTCGGGCAGGTTCTCCGGTGATGCTCTGACGATGGTACCTCGACGAAGAAAATTGCGGCACCAGCACATGCTCGAGCCCAGCATGTGCTGTCGCAACACTCGGTCCGATCTGATCTTAGACAGGGAATGAACTCCGTATGCCTAAGTCAACACACGAAACGAGAGTGCGGGTGCTCAGCCGGCCAGAGGGGTGGGATGCACAAGTCGGGGATCGGTCGGGTCCCCCTCTATGTGCTACCAATCCTGCTGCTGCAACTCTCGATCCGGTCTGATCCTACACTGGGAATGAACTCCGTATGCCTAAGCCAACCAACGAAACGAGTGGGCGGGCAAGCGGCACTACGTCGGCTAGAGAGACGGGATGCGCAAGCTGTGGATCAATAGGATGGTAGGTGTGTTTAGGCACCTCTTCATATTTCAAATGCCAATGCCATTTTTATGGCTTGTAAATTCATACAATGGTCTCTTAAGCCTTGACGTGAAGTTTCATGGCAAGACAACTCGTTTTCTTTTTTTCATGATTTTCAAAACTCTTTGCGGTTTGAGATTTTTTAAAATTTTTTTGGAAGGAGTTTTGGTCCCAAACTTATTAGACGTGATCCTTGTATTCTTGTTGGCATGCATAAAAAAATTCAGCTAAAAACTCGAAGTGTACAAGATTTTTTGACCATTTGAAAAAAGTGTCCTCATTCTAGACACTTTAATGGCTACTGGTAGAAAACCTGTAAAATCTGAAATGCTCTTTAAGGGGGTGTGAGTTCTCGAGGTTTGATGAGGGATAGGGGGCCAATATAAGGGCCAAGTACCAGCACCCATTGCACATCAAGTGCGCACACCTCCGCCGGCCCCTCGATCGTCGGAACCTCGATGCCGTTGGTCAGGTTCTCCGATTATGCTCCGATGATGGTGCCCCAGCGAAGAAAAATGTGGCACCAGCTAATGCCCGAGCCCAGTATGTACTGTTGTAACCCTCGGTCTGGTCTGATCTTATACTGGGAATGAACTCCGTATGCTTAGACTAGGAATGAACTCCATATGCCTAAGTCAACCCACAAAACAAGCGAGCGGGCGCTCAGCCAGCCAGAGGGGCGCGATGCGTAAGCCGGGGATCGATCGGGTCCCCCTCTACGTGCTGTCGATCCTGCTGTCGTAAGCCTCGGTCCGGTCCTATCTTACACTGGGAATGAACTTCATATGCCTAAGCCAACCGACGAAACGAGCGGGCGGGCACTACGTCGGCTAGAGAGATGAGATGTGCAAGCCGTGGATCGATAGGGTCGTAGGTGGGTTTAGGCACATCTTCATATTTCTATGTGCCAATGCCATTTTTATGGCTTGTAAACTCATACAATAGTCCCTTAAGCCTTCACGTGAGGTTTCATGGCAAGACGACTCGTTTTTTATTTTTCATGATTTTTGAAACTTTTTATGGTTCGGGATTTTTTAAAATTTTTTCGGAAGGAATTTTGGCACCAAACTTGGTAGACGTGATCCTTGTATTTTTTTTTGGCATGCACAAAAAAATTCAGCTAAAAACTCGAAGTGTACAAGATTTTGTGACCATTTGAAAAAAGTGTTCCCATTTTAGACACTTTAATGGCTACTGGCAGCAAACCTGTAAAATCTCAAATACTCTTTAAAGGGGTGTGAGTTCTCGAGGTTTGATGAGGGATAGGGGGCCAATATAAGGGCCAAGTACCAGCACCCATCGCACATCATGTGCGCACACCCCCCGGCCCCCTATCGCCAGAACCCCATTGCCACCGGTCAGGTTCTCCGGCGATGCTCCGGCGATGGTGCCCCAACGAAGAAAAGTGCAGCACCAGCACATGCCTGAGCCCAGCATGCGCTGTCGTAACCTCAGTCTGGTCCAATCTTAGACTGGGAATGAACTCCGTATGCCTAAGCCAACCGACGAAACGAGCGGACGGGCGGGCACTACGTCGGCGAGAGAGACGGGATGCGCTAGCCGTGGATTGATAGGGTGGTAGGTGGGTTTAGGCACATCTCCATATTTTCTGCATGCCAATGCCATTTTTATGGCTTGTAATTTCATACAATGGTCCCTTAAGGCTTCACGTGAAGTTTCATGGCAAGACGACTCGTTTTCTATTTTTCATGATTTTTGAAACTTTTTACGGTTTGGGATTTTTTAAAATTTTTTTGGAAGGAGTTTTGGCCCCAAACTTGGTAGATGTGATCCTTGTATTTTTTTTGGCATGCACAAAAAAATTCAGCGAGAAACTCGAAGTGTACAAGATTTTGTGACCATTTGAAAAAAGTGTCCCCATTTCAGACACTTTAATGGCTACTGGTAGCAAAGTTGTAAAATCTCAAATGCTCTTTAAGGGGCTGTGAGTTCTAGAGTTTGGATGAGGGATAGGGGGCCAATATAGGAGCCAAGTACCAGCACCCATCGCACATCATGTGCGCACACCCCCCCGGCCCCCTCGATCGTCGGAACCCTAATGACGCTGGTCAGGTTCTTCGGCAATGCTCTGGCGATGGTGCCCCGACGAAGAAAAATACGGCACCAGCACATGCCCGATCCTAGCATGTGCTGTCACAACCCTCGGTCCGGTCCGATCTTAGACTTGGAATGAACTCCGTATGCCTAAGTCACACCATGAAACGAGCGTGCAGGTGCTCAGCCAGCCAGAGGGGCGGGATGAGCAAGCCGGGGATCGACCGGGTCCCCCTCTGCGTGCTGCCGATCCTGCTGCCGCAACTCTCGGTCCAGTCTGACATTAGACTGGGAATGAACTCCGTATGCCTAAGCTAACCGACGAAAGGAGCGGGCGGGTAGGCGAGCAGGTACTACGCTGGCCAGAGAGACGGGATGCACAAGCCATGGATCAATAGGGTGGTATGTGGGTTTAGGCACATCTTCATATTTGTGTATGCCAATGCCATTTTTATGGCTTGTAAATTCATACAATCATCCCTTAAGCCTTCATGTGAAGTTTCATAGCAAGATGACTCGTTTTCTATTTTTCATGATTTTTTAAACTTTTTACGGTTCGAGATTTTCTAAAATTTTTTCAAAAGGAGTTTTGGCCCCAAACTTGGTAGACGTGATCCTTGTATTTTTTTTGACATGCACAAAAAAAGTCAGCTAAAAACTCAAACTGTACAAGATTTTGTGACCATTTGAAAAAAGTGTCCCCATTTCATTCACTTGAATGGCTACTGGCAGCAAACCTATAAAATCTCAAATGCTCTTTAAGGGGTGTGAGTTCTCGAGGTTTGATGAGGGATAGGGGGCCAATATAAGGGCTAAGTACCAGCACCAATCGCACATCATTTGCACACACCCCCCTGGTCCCCTCGATCACCGGAACCCCAATGCCATCGGTCAGGTTCTTGGGCGATGCTCCGGTGATGGTGCCCCGACGAAGAAAAATGCGACACCAGCAGATGCCCAAGCCAAGCATGTGCTGCTGCAACCCTCGGTCCGATCTGATCTTAGACTGGGAATGAACTCTATATGCCTAAGCCAACCGATGAAACGAGCGGACGGGCGGGCGGGCGAGCACTACGTCGGCCAGAGAGACGGGATGTGCAAGCCGTGGATCGATAGGGTGGTATGTGGGTTTAGGCACATCTTCATATTTCTGCATGCCAATTCCATTTTTATGGCTTGTAAATTCATACAATGGTCCCTTAAGCCTTCACGTGAAGTTTCATAGCAAGACGACTCGTTTTCTATTTTTCACGATTTTTGAAACTTTTTGTGGTTTGGGATTTTTGAAAATTTTTTCGAAAGGAGTTTTGGCCCCAAACTTGGTAGACGTGATCCTTGTATTTTTTTTGGCATGCACAAAAAAATTCAGCTAAAAACTCAAAGTGTACAAGATTTGGTGACCATTTCAAAAAGTGTCCCCATTTCATACACTTTAATGGCTACTGGCAGCAAACCTGTAAAATCTCAAATGCTCTTTAAGGGGGTGTGAGTTCTCTAGGTTTGATGAGGGATAGGGGGCCAATATAATGGCCAAGTACCAGCACCCATCGCACATCATGTGCGCACACCCCCCAGCCCCCGTAATCGTCGGAACCCCAATGCTGCCAGTCAGGTTCACTGGAGATGGCGCCCCAGCGAAGAAAAATGTGGCCCCAGCACATGCTCGAGCCCAGCATGTGCTGCCGCAACCCTTGATCCGGTCTGATCTTAGACTGGGAATGAACTCTGTATGCCTAAGTCAACCCACAAAATGAGCGTATGGGCGCTCAACCGGCCAGAGGGGCAGGATGCGCAAGTCGGGGATCGATCGGGTCCCCCTCTGCGTGCTGTCGATCCTGCTACCGCAACCCTCATTCCCATCTGATCTTAGACTGTGAATGAACTCCGTGCGCCTAAGCCAATCGACAAAACGAGTGTGCGAGCGGACGGGCGGGCACTAAACGGCCAGAGAGACGGGATGCGTAAGTCGTGGATCGATAGGGTGGTAGGTGGGTTTAGGCACATCTTCATATTTCAAAGTGCCAATGCCATTTTATGGCTTGTAAATTCATACAATGGTCCCTTAAGCCTTCACGTGAAGTTTCATGGCAACACGACTCGTTTTTTATTTTTCACGATTTTTGAAACTTTTTGCGGTTCGCGATTTTTTAAAATTTTTTCAGAAGGAGTTTTGGCCCCAAACTTGGTAGATGTGATCCTTGTATTTTTCGTGGCATGCACAAAAAAAGTCAGCTAAAAACTCGAAGTGTACAAGATTTTGTGACCATTTCAAAAAGTTTCCCCATTTCAGACACTTTAATAGCTACTGGCAGCAAACCTGTAAAATTTCAAATGCTCTTTAAGGGGGTGTGAGTTCTCCAGGTTTGATGAGGGATAAGGGCCAATATAATGGCCAAGGACCAGCACCCATCGCACATCATGTGCGCACACCCCCCCCCCCGATCGTCGGAACCCCAATGCTGCCAGTTAAGTTCTCTGCAGATAGTGCCCCAGCGAAGAAAAATGCGGCACCAGCACATGCCCGAGCCCAGCATGTGCTGCCGCAACCCTCGATCCAGTCCGATCTTAGACTGGGAATTAACTCCGTATGCTTAGAATGGGAATGAACTCCGTATGCCTAGCCAAAGGGGCAAGATGCACAAGCCGATGATTGACCGGGTCCCCCTCTACGTGCCGTTGATCCTTCTGTCGCAAGCCTCAGTCTGGTCTGATCTTAGACTGGGAACAAACTTCATATGACTTAGCCAACTGACGAAACGAACGGGCGGGCGGGCAGGCGGGCACTACGCCGGCCAGAGAGGCAGGATGCGCAAGCCGTGGATCGGTAGGGTGGTAGGTGGGTTTAGGCACATCTTCATATTTCTGCATGCCAATGCCATTTTTATGGCTTGTAAATTCATACAATGGTCCCTTAAGCCTTCATGTGAAGTTTTGTGGCAAGACGACTCGTTTTCTATTTTTCACGATTTTCAAAACCTTTTACGGTTCGGGATTTTTTAAAATTTTTTCGAAGGAGTTTTGGCTCCGAGTTTGGTAGCCGAGATCCTTGTATTTTTGTTGGCGTGCACAAAAAAATTCAGCCAAAAGCTCGAAGTGTATAAGATTTTATGACCATTTGAAAAAAGTGTCCCCATTTCAGACACTTTAATGGCTATTGGCTGCAAACCTGTAAAATCTGAAATGCTCTTTATGGGGGTGTGAGTTCTCAAGGTTTGATGAGGGATAGGGGCCCAATATAAGGGCCAAGTACCAGCACCCATCGCACATCATGTGCGCACACCCCCCCCGACCCCCTCGATCGCCGGAACCCTAATGCCGTCGATCGGGTTCTCCGGCGATGCTCCGGCGATGGTGCTCCGGCGAAGAAAAATGCAGCACCAGCACATGCCTGAGCCAAGCATGTGCTATCGCAACCCTGGGTTTGGTTTGATCTTAGACTGGGAATGAACTCCGTATGCTTAGACTGGGAATGAACTCCGTATGCCTAAGTCAACGCACGAAACGAGCGTGAGGGCGCTCAGTCGACCAGAACGGCGGGATGCGCAAGTTGGGGATCGACCGGGTCCCCCTTTGCGTGCTACCGATCTTGCTGCCACAACCCTCAGTCTGGTCCGATCTTAGACTAGGAATGAACTCCGTATGCCTAAGCCAACCGATGAAAAGAGCGAGCGGGCGGGCGGGCACTACGTTGGCCAGAGAGACGGGATGCGCAAGCCGTGGATCGATATGGTGGTAGGTGGGTTTAGGCACATCCTCATATTTTTGTGTGCCAATGCCCATTTTATGGCTTGTAAATTCATACAATGGTCCCTTAAGCCTTCACGTGAAGTTTCCTGGCAAGACGACTCGTTTTTTATTTTTCACGATTTTTGAATCTTTTTACGGTTTGGAATTTTTTAAAATTTTTTTGGAAGGAATTTTGGCCCCAAACTTGGTAGACGTGATCCTTGTATTTTTTTTGGCACTAATAAAAAAATTCAACTAAAAAATCGAAGTGTACAAGATTTTGTGACCATTTGAAAAAAGTGTCCCCATTACAGACACTTTAATGGCTACTGGCAGCAAACCTGTGAAATCCCAAATGCTCTTTAAGGGGGTGTGAGTTCTCGAGGTTTGATGAGGGATAGGGGGCCAATATAAGGGCCAAGTACCAGCACCCATCGCACATCATGTGCGGACACCCCCCGGCCCCCCCAATCGTCGAAACCCCAATGCTGCCGGTCAGGTTCTCCGACGTTGCTCTGACGATGGTGCCCCGGAGAAGAAAAATGTGGCACCAGCACATGCCCAAGCCCAGCATGTGCTGTTGCAACCCTCGGTCTGATCCAATCTTAGACTGGTAATGCACTCTGTACGCTTAGACAGGGAATGAACGTCGTATGCCTAAAACAACCCACGAAACGAGCGTACGGGTGCTCAGCCGACCAAAGGGGCGAGATGCGCAAGCTAGGGATCGACTGAGTCCCCGTCTACGTCTTGCCGATCCTGCTGCAGCAACCCTCGGTCTGGTCTGATCTTAGACTGGGAATGAACTTCGTATGCCGAAGCCAACCGACGAAACGAACGGGCGGGCGGGCAGGTGGTCACTATGTCGACCAGAGAGACGGGATGCGCAAGCCGTGGATCGATAGGGTGGTAGGAGGGTTTAGGGACATCTTCATATTTTTGTGTGCCAATGCCATTTTTATGGCTTGTAAATTCATACAATGGTCCCTTAAGCCTTCACGTGAAGTTTCATGGCAAGACGACTCGTTTTCTATTTTTCATGATTTTTGAAACTTTTTGTGGTTCCAGATTTTTTAAAATTTTTTCGGAAGGATTTTTGGCCCCAAACTTGGTAGAGGTAATCCTTGTATTTTTGTTGGCATGCTAAAAACAATTGAGCTAAAAACTCGAAGTGTACAAGATTTTGTGACCATTTGAAAAAAGTGTCCCCATTTCAGACACTTTAATGGCTACAGGCAGCAAACCTGTAAAATCTCAAATGCTATTTAAGGAGGTGTGAGTTCTCGAGGTTTGATGAGGGATAGGGGGCCAATATAAGGGCCAAGTACCAGCACCCATCGCACATCATGTGCGCACACCCCCCCGATCGTCGGAACACTAATGTTGCCGGTCAGGTTCTCCGGCGATGCTCCGATGATGGTGCCCCAGCGAAGAAAAATGCGGCACCAGCACATGGCCGAGCCCAGCATAAGCTGGCGCAACCCTCTTTTCGATCCAATGTTAGACTGAGAATGAACTTCGTATGCTTACACTGGGAATGAACTCTATATGCCTAAGTCAACCCACGAAACGAGCATGCATCCCGGGGATCGGCCGGGTCCTCCTCTGCATGCTGTCGATCCAACTACCGCAACCCTCGATCCAGTCTGATCTTAGACTGGAAATGAACTTCGTATGCCTAAGCCAATCGACGAAATGAGCGGCCGGGCGGGCGGGCACCACGCTGGCCAGAGAGACGGGATGCACAAGCCGTAGATCGATAGGGTGGTAGGTGGGTTTAGGCACATTTTCATATTTCTATGTGCCAATGCCATTTTTATGGCTTGTAAATTCATACAATGGTCCCTTAAGCCTTCACGTGAAGTTTCATGGCAAGACGACTCGTTTTCTATTTTTCACGATTTTTGAAATTTTTTGCTGTTCGGGATTTTTTAAAATTTTTTGAAAGGAGTTTTAGCGCCAAGCTTGGTGGACACGATCCTTGTATTTTTTTTGGCATGCATAAAAAAATTCAGCTAAAAACTCGAAGTGTACAAGATTTTGTGACCATTTGAAAAAAGTGTCCCCATTTCAGACATTTTAATGGCTACTGGCAGGAAACCTGTAAAATCTCAAATGCTCTTTAAGGGGGTGTGAGTTCTCAAGGTTTGATGAGGGATAGGGGGCCAATATAAGGGCCAAGTACCAGCACCCATCGCACATCATGTGCGCACACCCCTCCGGCCCCACCGATCGCCGAGACCCCAATGCTGCCGGTCAGGTTCTCTGGCAAGACCCCTTAAGCCTTCGCGTGAAGTTTCATGGCAAGACGACTCGTTTTCTATTTTTCACAAACATTTTGCGGTTCGAGATATTTTAAAATTTTTTTGGAAGGAATTTTGGCCCCAAACTTAGTGGACGTGATCCTTGTATTTTTGTTCGCATGCACAAAAAAATTCAGCTAAAAACTCGAAGTGTACAAGATTTTGTGACCATTTGAAAAAAGTGTCCCCATTTTAGACACTTTAATGGCCACTGGCAGCAAACCTGTAAAATCTCAAATGCTCTTTAAGGGGGTGTGAGTTCTCGAGGTCCAAGTACCAGCGCCCAACGCACATCTTGTGTGCACCCCCCCGACCCCCCCGATCGCCAAAACCCCAATGCCGTCGGTCAGGTTCTCTGATGATGCTCCGACGATGGTGCCCCGACAAAGAAAAATACGACACCAGCATATGCCCGAGCCTAGCATGTGCTGCCGCAACCCTCGGTCCGGTCCGATCTTAGACTGGGAATGAACTCTGTATGCCTAAGTCAACCCACGAAATGAGCGTGCGGGCGCTCAACCAGCCAGAGGGGCTAGATGCGCAAGTCAGGAATCGGCTGGGTCCCCCTCTGCGTGCTGTCGATCCTACTACCGCATCCCTCGGCCCGATCTGATCTTAGACTAGAAATGAACTCCGTATGCCTAAGCCAACCGACGAAATGAGTGGGCTGGCAGGCAGGCGGGCACTACGTCGGCTAGAGAGACAGGATGTGCAAGTCGTGGATCGATAGGGTGGTAGGTGGGTTTAGGCACATCTTCATATTTATGTGTGCCAATACCATTTTTATGGCTTGTAAATTCATACACTGGTCCCTTAAGCCTTCACGTGAAGTTTCATGGCAAGACGATTCGTTTTCTAGTTTTCACAAACTTTTTACGGTTCAAGATATTTTAAAATTTTTTTGGAATGAATTTTGGCCCCAAACTTAGTAGACGTGATCCTTGTATTTTTGTTGGCATGCATAAAAAAATTCTTCTCAAAACTTGAAGTGTACAAGATTTTGTGACCATTTGAAAAAAGTGTTTCCATTTTAGACACTTTAATGGCAACTGGCAGCAAACTTGTAAAATCTCAAATGCTCATTAAGGGGTGTGAGTTCTCGAGGTTTGATGAGGGATAGGGGGTCAATATAAGGGCCAAGTACCAGCACCCATCGTACATCATGTGTGCACACCCCCCCGGCCCCTCCGATCGTCGGAACCCCAATGCCGCCGGTCAAGTTCTCCGATGATGCTCTGACGATGCTCCGACGATGCTCCGACGATGGTGCCCCGGTGAAGAAAAATACGACACCAGCAAATGCCCGAGCCTAGCATGTGCTGCCGTAACCCTGGTTTTGGCCTGATCTTAGAGTGGGAATGAACTCCGTATGCCTAACCCAACCGACGAAACGAGCCGCCGGACAGGCGGGCGGGCACTATTCCAACCAGAGAGACGGGATGCGCAAGCCATGGATCGATAGGGTGGTAGGTGGGTTTAGGCACATCTTCATATTTATGCATGCCAATGCCATTTTTATGGCTTGTAAATTCATACAATGGTCCTTTAAGCCTTCACGTGAAGTTTCGTGGCAAGACGACTCGTTTTCTATTTTTCACAATTTTTTAAACTTTTTACGGTTCGAGAATTTTTAAAATTTTTTCGAAAGGAGTTTTGGCCCCAATTCATACTTGTATTTAAAATTCATACAATGGCTACTGGCAGAAAACCTGTAAAATATGAAATGCTCTTTAAGGGGGTGTGAGTTCTCGAGGTTTGATGAGGGATAGGGGGCCAATATAAGGGCCAAGTACCAGCACCCATCACACATCATGTGCAAACACCCCCCGGCCCCCCCATCGTCAGAACCCCAATGCCGCTGATCATGTTCTCCAGCGTTGCTTCGGCGATGGTGCCTTGGCAATGAAAAATGCGGCACCAACACATGCCCAAGCCCAGCATGTACTGCTACAACCCTCGGTCCGATCCAATCTTTGACTGGGAATGAACTCCATAAGCTTAGACTGGGAATGAACTCCATATGCCTAAGTCAAACCACGAAACGAGCGTGCAGGCGCTCAGCCGGCCAAAGGGGTGGGATGCGCAAGCCGGGGATCGATCGGGTCCCCCTCTGTGTGTTGCCGATCCTACTACCGCAACTCTCAGTTCGGTCTGATCTTAGACTGGGAAGGAACTCCGCATGCCTAAGCCAACCGATGAAACGAGCGGGTGGGCGGGCGGGCGGGCACTATGCCGGCCAGAGAGATGGGATGTGCAAGCCGTGGATCGATAGGGTGGTAGGTGGATTTAGGCACATCTTCATATTTCTGCATACCAATGCCATTTTTATGGCTTGTAAATACATACAATGGTCCTTTAAGCCTTCACGTGAAGTTTCATGGCAAGACGACTCGTTTTCTATTTTTCATAATTTTTTAAACTTTTTACGGTTCGAGATTTTTTAAAATTTTTTCGGAAGGATTTTTGGCCCCAAAGTTGGTAGACATGATCCTTGTATTTTTTTTGGCATGCACAAAAAAATTCAGCTAAAAACTCGAAGTGTAGAAGATTTTGTGACCATTTGAAAAAAGTGTTTCCATTTCAGACACTTTAATGGCAACTGGCAGCAAACCTGTAAAATCTCAAATGCTCATTAAGGGGGTGTGAGTTCCCGAGGTTTGATGAGGGATAGGGGGCCAATATAATGGCCAAGTACCAGCACCCATCGCACATCATGTGCGCACACCCCTCGGCCCCCCCGATCGTCGAAACCCCAATACCGTCGGTCAGGTTCTCCGCCAATGCTCCGACGATGGTGCCCCGGCAAAGAAAAATGCGGCACCATCACATGCCCGAGCCTAGCATGTGCTGCCGTAACCCTCGTTCCGGTTTGATCTTAGAGTGGGAATGAACTTCGTATGCCTAACCCAACCGACGAAACGAGCGGCCGGGCGGGCAGGCGGGCACTATGCCAGCCAGAGAGACGGGATGCGCAAGTCGTGGATCGATAGGGTGGTAGGTGGGTTTAGGCACATCTTCATATTTCTGCATACCAATGCCATTTTTATGGCTTGTAAATTCATACCATTGTCCTTTAAGCCTTCACGTGAAGTTTCATGGCAAGACGACTCGTTTTCTATTTTTCATGATTTTTTAAACTTTTTACGGTTCCGGATTTTTTAAAATTTTTTCAGAAGGATTTTTGGCCCCAAAGTTGGTAGACATGATCCTTGTATTTTTTTTGGCATTCACAAAAAAAATCAGCTAAAAACCCGAAGTGTACAAGATTTTGTGACCAATCGAAAAAGGTTTGCCCATTTTAGACACTTTAATGGCTACTGGCAGCAAACCTGTAAAATCTCAAATGCTCTTTATGGGGGTGTGAGTTCTCGAGGTTTGATGAGGGATAGGGGGCCAATATAAGAGCCAAGTACCAGCACCCATCGTACATCATGTGCGTACACCCCCCGGCCCCTTCGATGGCCGGAACCCCAATGCCGTCGATCAGGTTCTCAGACGATGGTGCCCCGGTGAAGAAAAATACGACACCAGCACATGGTCGAGCCCAGCATGTGTTGCCGCAACCCTTGGTCTGATCCGATCTTAGACTGGGAATGAACTCCGTATGCTTATACTGGGAATCAACTCCGTATGCCTACGTCAACCCACGAAATGAGCGTGCGAGCTCTTTGGCGGCCAGAGGGGTGGGATGCGCAAGCCGGGGATCGGTTGGGTCCACCTCTGCGTGCTGCCGATCCTGCTACTGCAACCCTTGGTCTGGTCTTATCTTAGACTAGGAATGAACTCTGTATGCCTAAGCCAACCGATGAAACGAGCGGGCGGGAGGGCACTACGCCGCCCAGAGAGACGGGATGTGCAAGCCATGGATCGATAGGGTGGTAGGTGGGTTTCGGCACATCTTCTTATTTCTGCTTGCCAGTGCCATTTTTATGGCTTGTAAATTCATACAATGGTCCCTTAAGCTTTCACGTGAAGTTTCATGGCAAGATGACTCGTTTCTTTTTTTTCACGATTTTCAAAATTTTTTTCGATTTGGGAGTTTTTAAAATTTTTTCGACAGGAGTTTTGGCCCCAAACTTGGTAGACGTGATCCTTGTATTTTTTTTGGCATGCACAACAAAAAATTAGCTAAAAACTCAAAGTGTACAAGATTTTGTGACCATTTGAAAAAAGTGTCCCCATTCCAGACACTTTAATGGCTACTGGCAGCAAAGCTGTAAAATTTCAAATTGTCTTTAAGGGGGTGTGAGTTCTCAAGGTTTGATGAGGGATAGGGGGCCAATATAAGGGCCAAGTACCAGCACCCATCGCACATCATGTGCGTACACCCCCTCGGCCCCCCCGATCTTAGACTGGGAATGAAGTCCGTATGCCTATGGCAACCGACGAAACCAGCGAGTGGGCGGGCACTATGCCGGCCAGAGAGACGGGATGCGTAAGCCGTGGATCGATAGGGTGGTAGGTGGGTTTAGGCACATCTTCATATTTCTACGTGCCAATTTCATTTTTATGGCTTGTAAATTCATACAACAGTCCCTTAAGCCTTCACGTGAAGTTTCTTGGCAAGACGACTCCTTTTCTATTTTTCACAATTTTCAAAACTTTTCACGGTTTGAGATTTTTTAATATTTTTTCGAAAGGGGTTTTTGCCCCAAACTTGGTAGACATCATCCTTGTATTTTTGTTGGCATGCACAAAAAAAATCAGCTAAAAACTCGAAGTGTACAATATTTTGTGACCATTTGAAAAAAGTGTCCCCATTTCAGACACTTTAGTGGCTACTGGCAGTAAACCTGTAAAATCTCAAATGCTCTTTATGATGGTGTGAGTTCTCGAGGTTTGATGAGGGATAGGGGGCCAATATAAGGGCCAAGTACCAGCATCCATCGCATATCATGTGCGCACACCCCCCCTCCGGCCCCCCCGATCGTCGGAACCCTAATGCCGCCGGTCAGGTTCTCTGGCGATGTTTTGACGATGGTGCCCCGATGAAGAAAAATGCGGCACCAGCACATGCCCGAGCCCAGCATGTGCTACCGTAACCCTCGGTCTGACCCGATCTTAGACTGCCGTAACCCTCGTTTTGGCCTGATCTTAGAGTGGGAATGAACTCCGTATGCCTAACCCAACCGACGAAACGAGCCGTCGGACGGGCGGGCGGGCACTATTCCAACCAGAGAGACGGGATGCGCAACCATGGATCGATAGGGTGGTAGGTGGGTTTAGGCACATCTTCATATTTATGCATGCCAATGCCATTTTTATGGCTTGTAAATTCATACAATGGTCCTTTAAGCCTTCACGTGAAGTTTCATGGCAAGACGACTCGTTTTTTATTTTTCATGATTTTTAAAACTTTTTTACGGTTTGAGATTTTTTTAAATTTTTTCGGAAGGAGTTTTGGCTCCAAACTTGGTAGATGTGATCCTAGTATTTTTGTTGCCATGCACAAAAAAATTCAGCTAAAAACTCGATGTGTACAAGATTTTGTGACCATTTGAAAAAAGTATCCCCATTTCAAACATTTTAATGGCTACTGGTAGCAAACCTATAAAATCTCAAATGCTCTTTAAGGGGGTGTGAGTTCTCAAGGTTTGATGAAGATATGGGGCCAATATAAGGGCCAAGTACCAGCACCCATCGCACGTCTTGTGCGCACACCCCAACGGCCCCCCGATCGTCGAAACCCCAATGCCGTCGATCAGGTTCTCTGGCGAAGCTCCGGCGATGGTGCCCCGACGAAGAAAAATGTGGCACCAGCACATGCCCGAGTGCAGCATGTGCTGCCACAACCCTCGGTCCGGTCCGATCTTAGACTGGGAATGAATTTTGTATGCTTGGACTAGGAATGAACTCCGTATGCCTAAGTCAACCCACGAAACGAGCGTGTGGGCGCTTAGCCAGCCAGAGGGGCAGGATGCGCAAGCCGTGGATCAGTCAGGTCCCCCTCTGCGTGCTTCCAATCTTGCTGCCACAACCCTCGGTCCGGTCCGATCTTAGACTGGGAATGAATTCTGTATGCCTAACCCAACCGACGAAACGAGCGGGCGAGCGGGTGGGCACTACGCCGGCCAGAGAGATGGGATGCGCAAGTCGTGTATCGATAGGGTGGTAGGTGGGCTTAGGCACATCTTCATATTTCTGCGTGCCAATGCCATTTTTATGGCTTGTAAATTCATACAATGGTCCCTTAAGCCTTCACGTGAACTTTCATGGCAAGATGACTCGTTTTCTGTTTTTCATGATTTTTGAAACTTTTTGCGGTTTGAGATTTTTTAAAATTTTTTCAGAAGGAGTTTTGGCCCCAAACTTATTAGACGTGATCCTTGTATTTTTTTTGGTATGCACAAAAAAATTCAGCTAAAAACTCAAAGTGCACAAGATTTTGTGACCATTTGAAAAAAGTGTCGCCCTTTTCAGACACTTTAATGGCTACTGGCAGCAAAGCTGTAAAATCTCAAATTGTCTTTAAGGGGGTGTGAGTTCTCGAGGTTTGATGGGGGATAGGGGGCCAATATAAGGGCCAAGTACCAGCACCCATCGCACATCATGTGCGCACACCCCTCCGGCCCCCCCGATCTTAGACTGGGAATGAAGTCCGTATGCTTATGGCAACCGATGAAACCAACGGGTGGGCGGCGGGTGGGCACTATGCCGGCCAGAGAGACGGGATGCGCAAGCCGTGGATCGATAGGGTAGTAGGTGGGTTTAGGCACATCTTCATATTTCTACGTGCCAATTTCATTGTTATGACTTGTAAATTCATACAACAGTCCCTTAAGCCTTCACGTGAAGTTTCTTGGCAAGACGACTCGTTTTCTATTTTTCATGATTTTCAAAAATTTTTACGGTTCGAGATTTTTTAATATTTTTTCGAAAGGGGTTTTTGCCCCAAACCTGGTAGACGTCATCCTTGTATTTTTGTTGGCATGCATAAAAAAAATTAGCTAAAAACTCGAACTGTACAAGATTTTGTGACCATTTGAAAAAAGTGTCCCCATTTCAGACACTTTAATGGCTACTGGCAGTAAACCTGTAAAATCTCAAATGCTCTTTATGATGGTGTGAGTTCTTGAGGTTTGATGAGGGATAGGGGGCCAATATAAGGGCCAAGTACCAGCACCCATCGCACATCATGTGCGCACACCCCTCCGGCCCCCCCGATCGCCGTAACCCTAATGCTACTGGTCAAGTTCTCCGGCGATGCTCCGATGATGGTGCCCCGAGGAAGAAAAATGCGGCACCAGCACATGCTCGAGCCCAGCATGTGCTACCGTAACCCTCGGTCTAGTCCGATCTTAGACTGGGAATGAACTCCGTATGCTTAGACTGGGAATGAACTCCGTATGCCAAAGTCAACCCACGAAACGAGCGTGCGGGGGCTCAGCCGACCAATGGGGCGGGATGCACAAGCCAGGGATCAGTCAGGTCCCTCTCTAAGTGCTACTGATCTGGCTGACGTAACCCTTAGTCGGTCCAATCTTAGACTGAGAATGAACTCTGTATGCCTAAGCTAACCGATGAAACGAGCGGGCGGGCGAGCAAGCGGGCACTACGCCTGCCAAAGAGACGGGATGCGCAAGCCGTGGATCGATAGGGTGCTAGGTGGGATTAGGCACATCTTCATATTTCTGCATGCCAATGCCATTTTTATGGCTTGTAAATTCATACAATGGTCCCTTAAGCCTTCACGTGAAGTTGCATGGCAAGACGACTCATTTTCTATTTTTCACGATTTTCAAAACTTTTTGCGGTTCAGAATTTTTTAAAATTTTTCGGAAGGAGTTTTTGCCCCAAACTTGGCAGACGTGATCCTTGTATTTTTGTTGGCATGCACAAAACAAATCAGCTAAAAACTCGAAGTGGACAAGATTTTTTGACCATTTGAAAAAAGTGTCCCCATTTCAGACACTTTAATGGCTACTGGCAGCAAACCTATAAACTCTCAAATGCTTTTTAAGGGGGTGTGAGTTCTCGAGGTTTGATGGGGGATAGGGGGCCAATTTAAGGGCCAAGTACCAGCACCCATCGCACATCATGTGCGCACACCCACCCGCCAACCCCCCGATCATCGGAACCCCAATGCCGCCGGTCAGGTTCTCCGATGATGCTCCGGTGATGGTGCCCCTGCGATGAAAAATACAGCACCAGCACATGCTCGAGCCCAGCAAGTGCTGCCGCAACCCTTCGTCTGGTCCAATCTTAGACTAGGAATGAACTCCGTATGCTTAAACTGGGAATGAACTCCATATGCCTAAGTCAACCTGTAAAACGAGCGTGCGGGCGCTCAGTCGACCAAAGGGGCAGGATGCGTAAGTCAAGGATGGATCGAGTCTGCCTCTACGTGTTGCCGATCCTGCTGCCGCAACCCTCAGTCTGGTCTGATCTTATACTAGGAATGAACTCCGTATACCTAAGCCAACCGACGAAACGAGCGGGCGGGCGGTCGGGCACTACGTTGGCCAGAGAGACGGGATGCGCAAGCCATGGATTGATAGGGTGGTAGGCGGGTTTAGCCATATCTTCATATTTCTATGTGCCAATGCCATTTTATGGCTTGTAAATTCATACAATGGTCCCTTAAGCCTTCACGTGAAGTTTCATGGCAAGACGACTCGTTTTCTATTTTTCACGATTTTCAAAACTTTTTACTGTTTGGGATTTTTTAAAATTTTTTCGGAAGGAGTTTTGCCCTAAACTTGGTAGACGTTATCCTTGTATTTTTGCTGGCATGCATAAAAAAATTCAGCTAAAAACTCGAAGTCTACAAGATTTTGTGACCATTTGAAAAAAGTATCCCCATTTCAGACACTTTAATGGCTACTGACAGCAAACCTATAAAATCTCAAATTCTCTTTAAGGGGGTGTGAGTTCTTCAATTTTGATGAGGGATAGGGGGCCAATATAAGCACCAAGTACCAGCACCCATCGCACATCATGTGGGCACACCCCCCCGAAACCCCCGATCGTCAGAACCCCAATGCCGTCGGTCAGGTTCTCCAAGGATGCTCCGGCGATGGTGCCCCAGCGAAGAAAAATGCCCGAACCCAATATGTGCTCCTGCAACCCTCGGTCTGGTGGTTCGGTCCGATCTTAGACTGGGAATGAAGTCCGTATGCTTAAACTGGGAATGAACTCCGTATGCCTGAGTCAACCCACGAAACAAGCGTGTAGGCGCTCAGCCAGCCAGAGGGGCAGGGTGCGCAAGTCGGGGATCGGTCGGGTCCCCCTCTATGTGCTACCGATCCTGTTGCCACAACCCTCATTCTGGTCTGATCTTAGACTAGGAATTAACTCCGTATGCCTAAGCCAACCGACGAAATGATCGGGCGGGCACTACACCAGCCAGAGAGACGAGTTACGCAAGCCGTGGATCGATATGGTGGTAGGCGGGTTTAGCCATATCTTCATATTTCTATGTGCCAATGCCATTTTATGGCTTGTAAATTCATACAATGGTCCTTTAAGCCTTCACGTGAAGTTTCATGGCAAGATGACTCGTTTTCTATTTTTCACAATTTTCAAAACTTTTTGCAGTTCGAGATTTTTTAAAATTTTTTTGCAAGGAGCTTTGAACCCAAACTTGGTAGACGTGATCCTTGTATATTTGTTGGCATGCACAAAAAAATTCAGCTAAAAACTCGAAGTGCACAAGATTTTGTGACCATTTGAAAAAAGTGTCCCCATTACAGACACTTTAATTGCTACTGGCAGCAAACCTGTAAAATCTCAAATGCTCTTTAAGGGGGTGTGAGTTCTCGAGGTTTGATGAGGGATAGGGGGCTAATATAAGGGCCAAGTACCAGCACCCATCGCACATCATGTGTGCACACCCTCCCCGGCCCCCCCGATCGCCGGAACCCCAATGCTGCCGGTCAGGTTCTCCGACGATGGTGCACCGGTGAAGAAAAATGCGGCACCAGCACATGCCCGAGCCCAGCATGTGCTGCCGCAACCCTCGATCTGGTCTGATCTTTCACTGGGAATGAACTCCATATGCTTAGACTGGGAATGAGCTCCGTATGCCTAAGTCAACCCACGAAACGAGCGTGCGGGCGCTCAGCCAGCCAGAAGGGCGGAATGTGCAAACCGAGGATCGACCGGGTCCTCTTCTGCGTGCTGTCAATCTTGCTACCGCAACCCTCAGCTCGATCTGATTTTAGATTGGGAATGAGCTCTGTACGCCTAAGCCAACCGACGAAACGAGCGGGCGGGCGGGCGGGCACGCACTACGCCGCCCAGAGAGACGGGATGCGCAAGCCGTGGATCGATAGAGTGGTAGGTGGGTTTAGGCACATCTTCATATTTCTACATGCCAATGCCATTTTTATGGCTTGTAAATTCATACAATGGTCCCTTAAGCCTTCACGTGAAGTTTCATGGCAAAACGACTCTTTTTTCTATTTCTCACGATTTTGGAATCTTTTTGCGGTTCAAGATTTTTTTAAATTTTTTCAGAAGGAGTTTTGGCCCCAAACGTGGTAGACGTGATCCTTGTATTTTTGTTGGCATGCAAAAAAAAATTCAGCTAGAAACTTGAAGTGTACAAGATTTTGTGACCATTTGAAAAAAATGTCCCCATTTCAGACACTTTAATGGCTACTGGCAGCAAACCTGCAAAATCTCGAATGCTCTTTAAGAGGGTATGAGTTCTCATGTTTGATGAGGGATAGGGGGCTAATATAAGGGCCAAGCACCAGCACCCATCGCACATCATGTGCGCACACCCCCTCCGGCCCCCCCGATCGTAGGAACCCCAATGCCGCCGGTTAGGTTCTCTGGTGATGCTCCGACGATGGTGCCTCGGTGAAGAAAAATACGGCACCAGCACATGCCCGAGCCCAGTATGTGCTCTCACAACCCTCGGTTCGGTCCGATCTTAGACTGGGAATGAGCTCCGTATGCCTATGCCGACCGATGAAATGAGCAGGCGGCGGGCACTATTCCGACCAGAGAGACGGGATGCGTAAGCCGTGGACCGATAGGGTGGTAAGTGGGTTTAGGCACATCTTCATATTTCTATGTGCCAAAGAGATTTTTATGGCTTGAAAATTCATACAATGGTCCCTTAAGCCTTCTCGTGAAGTTTCATGGCAAGACGACTCGTTTTCTATTTTTCATGATTTTTGAAACTTTTTACGATTCGGGATTTTTTAAAATTTTTTTGGAAGGATTTTTGGCCCAAAACTTGATAGACGTGATCCTTGTATTTTTTTTGGCATGGACAAAAAAATTCAGCAAAAAACTCGAAGTGTACAAGATTTTGTGACTATTTGAAAAAAGTGTCCCCATTTTAGACACTTTATCGGCTACTGGCAGCAAACCTGTAAAATCTCAAATGCTCTTTAAGGGGGTGTGAGTTCTCGAGATTTGATGAGAGATAGGGGGCCAATATAAGGGCCAAGTACCAGCACCCATCGCACATCATGTGCGCACACCCCCCGGCCCCCGATCGTCGGAACCCCAATCCCGCCGGTCAGGTTCTCCGACGATGCTCCAACGATAGTGCCCCGACGAAGAAAAATGTGACATCAGCACATGCCTGAGCCCAGCATGTGCTGCCGCAACCCTCAGTCCAGTCCGATCTTAGACTGGGAATGAACTACGTATACCTAAGCCAACCGACGAAATGAACGGGCGGGCAGGAACTACGCCGACCAGAGAGACGGGATGCACAAGCCGTGGATCGATAGGATGGTAGGTGGTTTTAGGCACATCTTCATATTTTTGCGTGCCACTGCCATTTTTATGGCTTGTAAATTCATACAATGGTCCCTTAAGCCTTCATGTGAAGTTTCATGGCAAGACGACCCATTTTCATTTTTTCACAATTTTTGAAACTTTTTGCGGTTTGAATTTTTGAAAATTTGTCCAGAAGGATACAAGATTTTGTGACCATTTGAAAAAAGTGTCCCCATTTCAGACACTTTAATGGCTACTGGCAGTAAACCTGTAAAATCTCAAATGCACTTTAAGGGGTGTGAGTTCTCGAGGTTTGATGAGGGATAGATGGCCAATATAAGGGCCAAGTACCAGCACCCATCGCACATCATGTGTGCACCCCCCGGCCCCCTCGATCGTCGGAACCCCAATGCCATCGGCCAGGTTCTCCGGTGATGCTCTGGCGATGGTGCCCCGACGAAGAAAAATATGGCACCAGCACATGCCCGAGCCCAGCATGTGCTCCTGCAACCCTCGGTCTGGTCCAATCTTAGACTGGGAAAGAACTCCGTATGCTTAGACTGGGAATGAACTCCGTATGCCAAAGTCAACCCATGAAACAAACGTGCGATGGCTCAGCCAGCCAGAGGGGCGGGATGCGCAAGCCGAGGATCAACCAGGTCCCCCTCTGCGTGTAGCTGATCCTACTGTCGCACCCCTTGGTCTGGTCCGATCGTAGACTAGCAATGAACTCCTATGCCTAAGCCAACCGATGAAATGAGACGGCGGGCGGGCGGGCGGGCGGGCACTACGTTGGCTAGAGAGACGTGATGCGCAAGCAGTGGATCGATAGGATGGTAGTTGGGTTTAGGCACATCTTCATATTTCTGTGTGGCAATGCTATTTTTATGGCTTGTAAATTCATACAATGGTCCCTTAAGCCTTCACGTGAAGTTTCATGGCAAGATGACTCGTTTTCTATTTTTCACGATTTTTGAAACTTTTTGCAGTTCAGGATTTTTTGAAATTTTTTCGGAAGGAGTTTTGGCCCCAAACTTGGTAGACATGATCCTTGTATTTTTGTTGGCATGCACAAAAAAATTCAGCTAAAAGCTCGAAGCGTACAAGATTTTGTGACCATTTGAAAAAAGTGTCCCCATTTTAGACACTTTAATGGCTACTGACAGCAAACCTGTAAAATCTCAAATGCTCTTTAAAGGGGTGTGAGTTCTCGAGGCTTGATGAGGAAAAGGGGGGCCAATATAAGGGCCAAGTACTAGCACCCATCGCACATCATGTGCGCACACCCCCCGGCCCCCCCGATCGCCAGAACCCCAATACCGCCAGTCAGGTTCTCCGATGATGCTCCGGCGATGGTGCCCTGGCGAAGAAAAATACAGCACCAGCACATGCTCGAGCCCAGCATGTGCCACCGTAACCCTCGGTTCAGTTCGATCGTAGATTGGGAATGAACTCCGTATGCCTAAGCCAACTGACGAAACGAGCGGGCGGGCGGGAGGGCGGGCGGGCGGGCGGGCACTATGCCGGCAAGAGAGACGGGATGCGCAATCCGTGGATCGATAGGGTGGTAGGTGGGTTTAGGCACATCTTCATATTTCTGTGTGCCAATGCCATTTTTATGGCTTGTAAATTCATACAATGGTCCCTTAAGCCTTCACGTGAAGTTTCATGGCAAGACGACTCGTTTTCTATTTTTCACGATTTTTGAAACTTTTTACGGTTTGGGATTTTTTTAATTTTTTTGAAAGCAGTTTTGGCCCCAAACTTGGTAGATATGATCCTTTCATTTTTGTTGGCATGCACAAAAATATTCAGCTGACAACTCGAAGTGTACAAGATTTTGTGACCATTTGAAAAAAGTGTCCACATTTCAGACATTTTAATGGCTACTGGCAGCAAACCTGTAAAATCTCAAAAGCTTTTTAAGGGGGTGTGAGTTCTCGACATTTGATGAGGGATAGGGGGCCAATATGAGGGCCAAGTACCAACCCCCATCACACACCATGTGCGCACACCCCCCTGACCCCCCCGATCGCCAAGACCGCAATGCCGCCGGTCAGGTTCTCCGGCGATGCTCCGACGATGGTGCCCCGACGAAAAAAAATATGGCACCAGCACATGCCCGAGCCCAGCATGTGCTGTCACAACCCTCGGTCCAGTCCGATCTTAGACTGGGAATGAACTCCGTATGCTTAAGCCAACCGACGAAACGAACGGGTGGGCGGACGGGCACTATGCCGGCCAGAGAGACAGGATGCGCAAGCCGTGGATCGATAGGGTGTAGGTGGGTTTACGCACATCTTCATATTTCTGTGTGCCAATGCCATTTTTATGGCTTGTAAATTCATACAATGGTCCCTTAAGCCTTCACGTGAAGTTTCATGGCAAGATGACTCGTTTTCTCTTTTTCACGATATTCGAAACTTTTTGTGGTTCGGGATTTTTTAAAGTTTTTTCGGAAGGAGTTTTGGCCCCAAACTTGGTAGACGTGATCCTTGTATTTTTGTTGGCATGCACAAAAAAATCAGCTAAAAACTCGAAGTGTACAAGATTTTGTGACCATTCGAAAAAAGTGTCCCCATTTCATACACTTTAATGGCTACTGGCAGCAAACCTATAAAATCTCAAATGCTCTTTAAGGGGGTGTGAGTTCTCGAGGTTTGATGTGGGTAGGGGGCCAATATAAGGGCCAAGTACCCGCACCCATCGCACATCATGTGCGCACACCCCCCCGGCCCCCCGATCCCCGAAACCCCAAAGTCGTCGGTCAGGCTCCCCGGGGATGCTCCGGCGATGGTGCCCCGACGAAGAAAAATACGGTACCAGCACGTGCCCGAGCCTAGCATGTGCTGTCTTAACCCTCGGTCCGGTCCGATCTTAGACTGGGAATGAACTCCGTATGCTTAGAATGGCAATGAACTCCGTATGCCTAAGTCAACCCACGAAACGAGCGTGCGAGCGCTCAGCCGGCTAGAGGGGCGGGATGCACAAGTTGGGGATCGACTGGGTACCCCTCTCCGTGCTGCTGATCTTGCTGCCGTATCCCTCAGACTGGTCCAATCTTAGACTGGGAATGAACTCCATATGCCTAAGCCAACCGACGAAACGAGCAGGCGGGCGGGCACTACGCCGGTTAGAGAGATAAGATGCGCAAGCCGTGGATCGATAGGGTGGTAGGTGGGTTTAGTCTCATCTTTGTATTTCTGCATGCCAATCCCATTTTTTGGCTTGTAAATTCATACAATGGTCCCTTAGGCCTTCACATGAAGTTTCATGGCAAGATGACTCGTTTTCTATTTTTCACAATTTTTTAAACTTTTTGCGGTTTGTGATTTTTTAAAATTTTTTCGGAAGGAGTCTTAATGCCAAACTTGGTAGACCTGATCCTTGTATTTTTTCTGGCATGCACAAAAAAATTCAGCTAAAAACTCAAAGTGTACAAGATTTTGTGACCATTTGAAAAAATTGTCCCCGTTTCAGACACTTTAATGGCTATTGACAGCAAACCTGTATAATCTCAAATGGTCTTTAAGGGGGTGTGAGTTCTCAAGGTTTGATGAGGGATAGAGGGCCAATATAAAGGCCAAGTACCAGCACCCATCGTACATCATGTGCGCACACCCCCCCGGCCCCCCCGATCGTCGGAACCCCAATACCGCCAGTCAGGTTCTCCGGTGATGCTCCGACGATGGTGCCTCGACGAAGAAAAATACGGCACCAGCACATGCCCGAGCTCGGCATGTGCTGCCGTAACCCTCGGTCCAGTTCGATCTTAGACTGGGAATGAACTCCGTATGCCTAAGCCAACTGACAAAACGAGCGGGCGGGCACTACGTCGGCCAAAGAGACGGGATGCGCAAGCCGTGGATCGATAGGGTGGTAGGTGGGTTTAGGCACATCTTCATATTTTTGTGTCCCAATGCCATTTTTATGGCTTGTAAATTCGTACAATGTTCCCTTAAGCCTTCACGTAAAGTTTCATGGCGAGACGACTCGTTTTCTATTTTTCATGATTTTTGACACTTTTTGCGGTTCGGGATTTTTTAAAATTTTTTCGGAAGGAGTTTTGGCCCCAAACTTGGTATACTTGATCCTTGTATTTTTGTTGGCATGGACAAAAACAATTCAGCTAAAAACTCGAAGTGTACAAGTTTTTGTGACCATTTGAAAAAAGTGTCCCCATTTCAGACACTTTAATGGCTACTGGCAGCAAACCTGTAAAATCTCAAATGCTCTTTAAGAGGGTGTGAGTTCTGGAGGTATGATGAGGGTTAGGGGGCCAATATAAGGGCCAAGTACCAGCACCAATCGCACATCATGTGCGCACACCCCCTGACCCCCCCGATCGTCGAAACCCCAATGCTGTCGGTCAGGTTCTCCGACGATGGTGCCCCAGCGAAGAAAAATATGGCACCGACACACGCCCGATTCCAGCATGTGCCACTGCAACCCTCGGCCTAGTTCGATATTAGATTGGGAATGAACTCCGTATGCTTAGACTAGGAATGAACTCCATATGCCTAAGTTAACCCATGAAACAAGCGTGCAGGCGCTCAACCGACCAGAAGGGTGGGATGTGTAAGCCGAGGATCAGCCGGGTCCCCCTCTGCATGCTATCGATCCTTCTGCCACAACCCTCGGTCCGGTCCGTATGCCTAAGCCAACCGATGAAACGAGCGGGCGGGCGGGCACTACGCCGACCAGAAAGACGGGATGGGTAAGCCGTGGATCGATAGGGTGGTAGGTGGGTTTAGGCACATCTTCATATTTCTACATGCCAATGCCATTTTTATGGCTTGTAAATTCATACAATTGTCCCTTGAGCCTTCACGTGAAGTTTCATGGTAAGATGACTCATTTTCTATTTTTCACGATTTTTAAAACATTTTACGGTTCGACATTTTTTAAAATTTTTTCGGAAGGAGTTTTGGCCCTAAACTTGGTAGACATGATCCTTGTATTTTTGTTGCCATGCACAAAAACATTCAGCTAAAAACTCGAAATGTACAAGATTTTGTGACCATTTGAAAAAGGTGTCCCCATTTCAGACACTTTAAGGTCCAAGTACCAACACCCATCGCACATCATGTGCACACACCCCTCCCGGCCCCTCTGATCGCCAAAACCCCAATGCCGCCGGTCAGGTTCTTCGGTGATGCTCCGACGATGGTGCCCCAGTGAAGAAAAATGTGGCACCAGCACATGCCCGAGCCCAGTCTGGTCCGATCTTAGACTAGGAATGAACTCCGTATGCTTAGACTGGGAATGAACTCCGTATGCCTAAGTCAACCCATGAAACGACCGTACGGGTGCTCAATCGACCAGAGGGTTGGGAGCGCAAGCCGGGGATTAGTCGGGTCCCCCCTACGTGCTGCCAATCCTACTGCCACAACCATCCATCCGGTCTGATCTTAGACTGGGAATGAACTCCATATGCCTAAGTCAACCCACGAAACGACCATGCAGGCGCTCAGTCGGCCAGAGGGGCAAGATGCGCAAGCCGGGGATCGGTCGGGTCCCCCTCTGCGTGCTGCCGATCCTGCTACCGTAACCCTCAATCCGATCTGATCTTAGACTGGGAATGAACTCCGTATGCCTAAGCCAATCGACGAAACGAGCGGGCCCGCGGGCGGGTGGGAACAACGCTGGCCAGAGAGAGGGGATACGTAAGCCGTGGATCGATAGAGTGGTAGGTGGGTTTAGGCACATCTTCATATTTCTGCCTGCCAATGCCATTTTTATGGTTTGTAAATTCATACAATGGTCTCTTAAGCCATCACGTGAAGTTTCGCGGCAAGATGACTCGTTTTCCATTTTTCACGATTTTTAAAACTTTTTATTGTTCGGGATTGTTTAAAATTTGTTCGGAAGGAGTTTTGGCCCCAAACTTGGTAGACTTGATCCTTGTATTTTTGTTGGCATGCACAAAAAAATTCAATGAAAAACTCACAGTGTACAAGATTTTGTGACCATTTGAAAAAAGTCTCCCTATTTCAGACACTTTAATGGCTACTGGTAGCAAACCTGTAAAATCTCAAATACTCTTTAAGGGGGTGTGAGTTCTCGAGGTTTGATGAGGGATAGGGGGCCAATATAAGGGCCAAGTACCAGCACCAATCGCACATCATGTGCTCACACCCCCACTCGGCCCCCCCATCGTCGAAACCCCAATGTCGTCGATCAGGTTCTCCGGTGATGCTCCGACGATGGTGGCCCGATGAAGAAAAATACGGCACCAGCACATGCCCGAGGACAGCAAGTGCTGTAGCAACCCTCGGTCCAGTCCGATCTTAGACTGGGAATGAACCCCGTATGCTTAGACAGGGAATGAACTCCGTATGCCTAAGTTAACCCATGAAACGAGCGTGCAGGCGTTCAGCCAGCCAGAGGGGCGGGATGCACAAGCCGAGATTGGTCGGGTCCCCCTTTGCGTGCTACCGATCCGGCTACCACAACCCTTGATCCGATCCGATCTTAGACTGGGAATGAACTCTGTATGCCTAAGCCAACCCTCGAAACAGACGGGTGGGCGGGCACTACGCCGGCCAGAGAGACGAGATGCGCAAGCCGTGGATCGATAGGGTGGTAGGTGGGTTTAGGCACATCTTCATATTTCTGCATGCCAATGCCATTTTTATGGCTTGTAAATTCATACAGTGGTCCCTTAAGCCTTCACGTGAAGGTTCATGGCAAGACGACTCGTTTTCTATTTTTCACGATTTTTAAAACTTTTTACGGTTCAGGATTTTTTAAATTTTTTTGGAAGGAGTTTTGGCCCCAAACTTGGTAGACGTGATCCTTGTATTTTTTTTGGCATGCACAAAAAAATTCAGCTAAAAACTCGAAGTGTACCAGATTTTGTGACCATTTGAAAAAAGTGTCCTCATTTCAGACACTTTAATGGCTAATGGCAGCAAACCTGTAAAATTTCAAATGCTCTTTAAGGGGGTGCGAGTTGTCGAGGTTTGATGAGGGATAGGGGGCCAATATAAGGGCCAAGAACCAGCACCCATTGCACATCATGTGCGCACACCCCCCGGCCCCCAAATCGTTGGAACCCCAATGCCGCCGATTAGGTTCTCCGACGACGCTCCAGCGATGGTGTCACGGTGAAGAAAAATGGGCACCAACAATGCTCGAGCCCAGCATGTGCTGCCGTACCCTCGGTCCGGTCCGATCTTAGACTGGGAATGAACTCTGTATGCTTAAACTTAGAATGAACTCCGTGTGCCTAAGTCAACGCATGAAACGAGCGTGCGGGCTTTTAGCCAGCCAGAAGGGTGGGATGCACAAGTCGAGGATCGGTCGGGTCCCCCAAAAAAGCGGTCGGGCGGGGGCACTACGTCTGCTAGAGAGACGGGATGCACAAGCCGTGGATCGATAGGGTAGTAGGTGGGTTTAGGCACATCTTCATATTTCTATGTGCCAATGCCATTTTTATGGCTTGTAAATTCATACATTGGTCCCTTAAGCCTTCACGTGAAATTTCATGGCAAGACGAGTCGTTTTTCTATTTTTCACGATTTTTGAAAATTTTTTGTGATTCAGGATTTTTAAATTTTTTTCGGAAGAAGTTTTGGCCCCAAACATGTAGACGTGATCCTTGTATTTTTGTTGGCATGCAAAAAAAAATTCAGCCAAAAACTCGCAGTGTTACAGATTTTGTGACCATTTGAAAAAAGTTCCCCATTTCAGACACTTTAATGGCTACTGCAGCAAACCTGTAAAATCTCAAATGCTCTTTAAGGGGGTCTGAGTTCTCAAGGTTTTGATGAGGGATAGGGGGCCCAATATAAGGACCAAGGCACCAGCACCATCACACATCATGTGCGCACACCCCCCCCGGCCTACCCGATCGCAGGAACCCCAATGCCGTCCGGTCAGGTTCTCCGGTGATGCTCTGACGATGGTGCCCCGACGAAGAAAAATGTGACACCAGCACATGCTCGAGCCCAGCATGTGCTGCCGTAACCCTCGGTCCGGTCCGATCTTAGACTGGGAATGAACTCTGTATGCTTAGAATGAGAATGAACTCCGTATGCCTAAGTCAACCCATCGAATGAGCATGCGGGCTTTTAGTCGGCAAAGGGGCGGATCATAAGCCGGGGATCGGTCGGATCCCCTCTGCGTGCTGCTAATCCTACTACTGCGACCCTCGGTCTGTCTGTTCTTAGACTGGGAATGAACTTCGTATGCCTAAGCCAACCGACGAAAAAGCGGGCGGGCACTACGCCGGCCAGAGAGCGGGATGCGCAAGCCGTGAATCGATAGGGTGGTAGGTGGGTTTAGGCACATCTTCATATTTCTGTGTTCCAATGCCATTTTTATGGCTTGTAAATTCATACAATGGTTCCTTAAGCCTTCACGTGAAGTTTCATGGCAAGACGACTCGTTTTTTTTCATGATTTTTAACTTTTCGTTGGATTTTTAAATTTTTAGATGGAGTTTTGGCCCAGAACTTGGTAGATGTGATCCTTTTATTTTTGTTGGCATGCACAAAAAAATTCAAATAAAAAATCGAAGTGTACAGGATTTTGTGACCATTTGAAAAAAGTGTTCCCATTTCAGACACTTTAATGGCTACTGGCAGCAAACCTGTAAAATCTCAAATGCTCTTTAAGGGGGTGTGAGTTCTCAAGGTTTGATGAGGGATAGAGGGCCAATATAAGGGCCAAGTACCAGCACCCATCGCACATCTTGTGCGCACCCCCCGGACCCCCAATCGTTGGAACCCCAATGCCGTCGGTCAGGTTCTCCGATGATGCTCTGACGATGGTGTCTCGGCAAAGAAAAATGCGACACCAGCAAATGCCTGAGCCCAGCATGTGCTGTCGCAACCTTCAGTTTGGTCCGATCTTAGACTGGGAATGAACTCCGTATGCTTAGACTGGGACTGAACTCTGTATGCCTAAGTCAACCCACGAAACGAGCGTGCAGGCGCTCAGCCGGCTAGAGAGGCAAGATGCGCAAGCCAGGGATCGGCCGGTTCCTCCTCTACGTGCTGTCGATCCTCCAGCCATAACCCTCAGTCCGGTCCAATCTTAGACTGGGAATGAACTTCGTATGCCTAAGCCAACCGATGAAACGAGCGGGCGGGCGGGCAAGCGGGCACTACGCCAGCCAGAGAGACGGGATGCGCAAGCCGTGGATCGATAGGGTGGTGGGTGGGTTTAGGCATATTTTCATATTTTCTGTGTTCCAATGCCATTTTTATGCCTTGTAACTTCATACAATGGTCCCTTAAGCCTTCACGAGAAGTTTCATGGCAAGACGACTCGTTTTTTATTTTTCATGATTTTTGAAACTTTTTGTGGTTTGAGATTTTTTAAAATTTTTTCGGAAGGTTTTTTGGCCCCAAACTTGGTAGATGTGATCCTTGTATTTTTGTTGGCATGCACAAAAAAATTCAGCTAAAAACTCGAAGTGTGAAAGATTTTGTGACCATTTGAAAAAAGTGTCCCCATTTCAGACACTTTAATGGCTACTGGCAGCAAACCTGTAAAATCTCAAATGCTCTTTAAAGGGGTGTGAGTTTCTTGAGGTTTGAAGAGGGATAGGGGGCCAATATAAGGGCCAAGTACTAGCAACCATCGCACATCATGTGAGCACACCCCCCGGCCCCCCGATCGCCGGAACCCCAATGCCGCCAGTCAGGTTCTCCAGCGATGCTCCGGCGATGGTGCCCGACGAAGAAAAATGCAGCACCAGCACATGCCCGAGCCCAGCATGTGCTGCCGTAACCCACGGTTCGGTCCAATCTTAGACTGGGAATGAACTCCGTATGCTTAGACTGGGAATGAATTCCGTATGCCTAAGTCAACCAACAAAACGAGCGTGCGGGCGCTCAGCCGGCTAGAGGGGCGGGATGCGCAAGCTGGGGATTGATCGGGTCCCTCTCTGCGTACTGTCGATCCTGCTGCCACAACCCTCGGTCCGGTTTGATCTTAGACTGGGAATGAACTCCGTATGCCTAAGCCAACCGACGAAATGAGGGAGCGGGCAGGCGGGCACTACGCCGACCAGAGAGACGGGATGCGCAAGGCGTGAATCGATAGGGTGGTAGGTGGCTTTCGGCTCATCTTCATAATTCTGCATGCCAATGCCATTTTTATGGCTTGTAAATTCAAACAATGGTCCCTTAAGCCTTCACGTGAAGTTTCATGGCAAGACGACTCGTTTTCTATTTTTCACGATTTTAGAAACTTTTTACGGTTCGAGATTTTTTAAAATTTTTTCGAAAACAATTTTGGCCCCACATTGGTAGACATGATCCTTGTATTTTTGTTGGCATGCACAAAAAAATTCAGTTAAAAACTTGAATTGTACAAGATTTTGTGACTATTTGAAAAAGTGTCCCCATTTTAAAC
Organism: Durio zibethinus; assembly: GCF_002303985.1. The sequence goes on along the minus strand of NW_019167926.1, from coordinate 19,172,438 downwards.
ACTTTAATACCTACTGGCAGCAAATCTGTAAAATCTCAAATGCTTTTTAAGGGGGTGTGAGTTCTCGAGGTTTGATGAGGGATATGGGGCCAATATAAGGGCCAAGTACCAGCACCCATCGCACATCATGTGCACACGCCCCCCGCTCGGCCCCCCCGATCACCGGAACCCCAATGCCGTCGGTTAGATTCTCCGGCGATGGTGCCCCGACGAAGAAAAATACGGCACCAGCACATGCCCGAGCCCAACATGTGCTGTCGTAACCCTCGGTCTAGTCCGATCTTAGACTGGGAATGAACTCCGTATGCTTAGATTGGAAATGAACTCAGTATGCCTAAGTCAACCCACGAAACGGATGTGCGGGCTCTCAGCCGGCCAGAGAGGCGAGATGCACAAGCCGAGGATCAGCCGGGTCCCCCTCTGTGTGCTGTCGATCCTCTTGCTGCAACCCTCAGTCTGATCCGATCTTAGACTGGGAATGAACTCCGTATGCTTAAGCCAATCAACGAAACGAGCGAACGAGCGAGCGGGTACTACGTCGGCCAGAGAGACGAGATGCGCAAGCCGTGGATCGATAGGGTGGTAGGTGGGTTTAGGCACATCTTCATATTTCTGCGTGCCAATGCCATTTTTATGGCTTGTAAATTCATACAATGGTCCCTTATGCCTTTACATGAAGTTTCATGGCAAGATGACTCGTTTTATATTTTTTGTGATTTTCAAAACTTTTTGTGGTTCGGGATTTTTAAAATTTTTTCGAAAGGAGTTTTGGCCCCAAACTTGGTAGACGTGATCCTTGTATTTTTTTTGGCATGCACAAAAAAATTCAGCTAAAAACTCGAAGTGTACAAGATTTTGTGACCATTTGAAAAAAGTGTCCCCATTTCAAACACTTTAATGGCTACTGGCAGCAAACCTGTAAAATCTTAAATGCTCTTTAAGGGGCTGTGAGTTCTCGAGGTTAGATGAGGGATAGGGGGCCAATATAAGGGCCAAGTACCAGCACCCATCACACATCATGTGCGCACACCCCTCCGGCCCCCCCGATCGTCGGAACCCTAATGCCGCCGGTCAGGTTCTCCGGTGATGCTCCGGTGATGGTGCCCCGGTGAAGAAAAATGCGGCACTAGCACATGCCCAAGCCCAGCATGTGCTGCCGCAACCCTCGGTCCCATCCGATCTTAGACTAGGAATGAGCTCTGTATGCTTAGACTGGGAATGAACTCCGTATGCCTAAGTCAACCCACGAAATGAATGTGCGGGCGCTTAGCCTGCTAGAGGGGCAGGATGCGCAAGCCGGGGATCGGCTGGATCCCCCTCTGCGTGCTACCGATCCTGCTACCACAACCCTCAGTCCGGTCTAATATTAGACTGGGAATGAACTCCATATGCCTAAGCCAACCAACGAAACGAGCGGGCGGGCAGGCGGGCGGGCACTACGCCGCCAAGAGAGACGGGATGCGCAAGCCATGGATCGATAGGGTGGTAGGTGGGTTTAGGCACATCTCCATATTTCTACATGCCAAGGCCATTTTTATGGCTTGTAAATTCATACAATGGTCCGTTAAGCCTTCACGTGAAGTTTCATGGCAAGACGACTCGTTTTCTATTTTTCACGATTTTTTGAAACATTTTACGGTTTGGGATTTTTTAAAATTATTTTGGAAGGATTTTTGGCCCCAAACTTGGTAGACGTGATCCTTGTATTTTTTTTGGCATGCACAAAAAAATTCAGCTAAAAACTCGAAGTGTACAAGATTTTGTGACCATTTGAAAAAAGTGTCCCCATTTTAGACACTTTAATGGCTACTGGCAGCAAACTTGTAAAATCTCAAATGCTCTTTGAGGGGGTGTGAGTTCTCAAAGTTTGATGAGGGATAGAGGGCCAATATAAGGGCCAAGTACCAGCACCAATCGCACATCATGTGCGCACACCTTCCCGACCCCCGATCGTCGAAACCCCAATAACGTAAGTCAGGTTCTCCGGTGATGCTCCGACGATGGTGCCCCGACGAAGAAAAATACGGCACCAGCACATGCCCGAGCCCAGCATGTGCTGCTGCAACCTTTAGTCCGGTCCGATCTTAGACTGGGAATGAACTCTGTATGCCTAAATCAACCCACGAAACGAGCGTGCGGGCACTCAGTCAGCTAGAGGGGCGGGATGCGCAAGCCAGGGATCAGCCGGGTCCCCCTCTCCGTGTTGCCGATCCTTCTACCACAACCCTCGGTTCGGTTTGATCTTAGACTAGGAATGAACTAGGTATGCCTAAGCCAACCGACAAAAGGAGCAAGCGGACGGGCGGGCGAGCACTACGTCAGCCAGAGAGACGGGATGCGCAAGCTGTGGATCGATAGGGTGGTAGCTGGGTATAGGCTCATCTTCATATTTCTGAGTGCCAATACCATTTTTATGACTTGTAAATTCATACAATGGTCCCTTAAGCCTTCACGTGAAGTTTCATGGCAAGACGACTCGTTTTCTATTTTTTACGATTTTTGAGACTTTTTACGGATCGGGATTTTTTAAAATTTTTTTGAAAGGTTTTTTGGCCCCAAACTTGGTAGCCGTGATCCTTGTATTTTTTTTGGTATGCACAAAAAAATACAGCTAAAAACTCGAAGTGTACAAGTTTTTGTGACCATTTGAAAAAGGTGTCCCCATTTCAAACACTTTAATGGCTACTGGCAGCAAACCTGTAAAATCTCAAATGCTTTTTAAGGGGTGTGAGTTCTCGAGGTTTGATGAGGGATAGGGGGCCAATATAAGGGCCAAGTACCAGCACCCATCACACATCATGTGCGCACACCCCCTGGCCCACCCGATCGTCGGATCCCCAATGCCGCCAGTCAGGTTCTCTGGCGATGCTCGGGCGATGCTTCGGCGATGGTGCCCCGGTGAAGAAAAATGCAGCACCGGCACATGCCTGAGGCTAGTGCGCTGCCACAACCCTCGGTCCGATTCGATCTTAGACTGGGAATGAACTCTGTGTGCTCAGACTGGGAATGAACTCCGTATGCCTAAGTCAACCCACGAAACGAGCGTGCGGGCGCTCAGCCAACCAGAGGGGCGGGATGCGCAAGGCGGGGATCGGTCAGGTCCCCCTCTACGTGCTGCCAATCCTGCTACCGCAACCCTCGGACCAGTCTGATCTTAGACTGGGAATGAACTCTGTATGCCTAACCCAACCGACGAAACGAACGGGCGGGCGGGCGGGCGGGCACTACGCCGACCAGAGAGATGGGATGCGCAAGCCATGGATCGATAGGGTGGTAGGTCGGTTTAGGCACATCTTCATATTTCTACGTGCCAATGCCATTTTTATGGCTTGTAAATTCATACAATGGTCCCTTAGGCCTTCACGTAAAGTTTCATGGAAAGACGACTCATTTTCTATTTTTCATGATTTTTGAAACTTTTTACGGTTTGAGTTCTTTTAAAATTTTTTCGGAAGGAGTTTTGCCCCCAAAATTGGTTGACGTGATCCTTGTATTTTTGTTGGCATGCCCAAAAACATTTAGCTAAAAACTCGAAGTGTACAAGATTTTGTGACCATTTGAAAAAAGTGTCCCCATTTCAGACACTTTAATGGCTACTGGCAGCAAACCTGTAAAATCTCAAATGATCTTTAAGGCGGTGTGAGTTCTCGAGGTTTGATGTGGGATAGGGGGCCAATAAAAGGGCCAAATACCAGTACCCATCGCACATCATGTGTGCACACCCTCTCCAGCCCCCTCGATCGTCGGAACCCTAATGCCGTCGATCAGGTTCTCCGCTGATGCTCTGGCGATGGTGCCCCAGCAAAAAAAATACGGCACCACCACATGCCCGAGCCCAGCATGTGCTGCCGTAACCCTCGGTCTGGTCCGATCTTAGACTGGGAATGAACTCCGTATGCCTAAGTCAACCCATGAACCGAGCGTACGGGCGCTCAACCGGCTAGAGGGGCGAAATGCGCAAGTCGGGGATCGGTTGGGTCCCCCTCTGCTTGCTGCCGATCCTACTGTCGTACCCTCGGTTCGGTTTGATCTTAGACTGGGAATGAACTCTGTATGCCTAAGGCAACCGATGAAATGAGCAGGCGGGCGAGCGGGCGGGCACTACACCAGCCAGAGAGATGGGAAGCGCCAGTCGTGGATCGATAGGGTGGTAAGTGGGTTTAGGCACATCTTCATATTTCTGCATGCCAATGCCATTTTTATGGCTTGTAAATTCATACAATGGTCCCTTAAGCCTTCACGTGAAGTTTCATGGCAAGACGACTCGTTTTCTATTTTTCACGATTTTTGAAACTTTCTGTGGTTCCAAATTTTTTAAAATTTTTTCGGAAGGAGTTTTGGCCCCAAACTTGGCAGACATGATCCTTGTAATTTTTTTGGCTTGCACAAAAAAATTTAGCTAAAAACTCAAAGTGTATAAGATTTTGTGACCATTTGAAAATAGTGTCCCCATTGGCAGCAAACCTATAAAATCTCAAATGCTCTTTAAGGGGGTGTGAGTTCTTGAGGTTTGATGAGGGATAGGGGGCCAATATAAGGGCCAAGTACCAGCACTCATCGCACATCATGTGCACACACCACCCCGGGCCCCCCGATCGCCAGAACCCCAATACCGCTGGTCAGGTTCTCCGGCGATGCTCCGGTGATGGTGCCTCGATGAAGAAAAATGTGGCTCCAGCACATGCTCGAGCCCAGCATGTGCTGTCACAACCCTCGATCCGATCCGATCTTAGACTGCGAATGAACTCCGTATGCCTAGACTGGGAATGAACTCCATATGCCTAAGTTAACCCATGAAACAAGCGTACGGGAGCTCAACCGGCCAAAGGGGTGGGATGCGCAAGCCAAGGATCGACCGGGTCCCCTTCAACATGCTGTCGATCCTACTGCCATAACCCTCAGTTTAGTCTGATCTTAGATAGGGAATGAACTCCGTATGCCTAAGCCAACAGACAAAACGAGCGACGGATGGGTGACCCCTCACTGCGCCGGCCAGAGAGACGAGATGCGCAAGCCGAGGATCGATAGGGTGGTAGGTGGATTTAGGCACATCTTCATATTTCTGCATGCCAAGGCCATTTTTATGGCTTCTAAGTTCATACAATGGTCCCTTAAGCCTTCACGTGAAGTTTCATGGTAAGACGACTCGTTTTCTATTTTTCACGATTTTCAAAGCTTTTTGCAATTCGAGATTTTTTAAAATTTTCTCGAAAGGAGTTTTGGCTCCAACTTGGTAGACGTGATCCTTGTATTTTTGTCGGCATGCACAAAAGAATTCAGCTAAAAACTCGAAGTGTACAAGATTTTGTGACCATTTGAAAAAAGTGTCCCCATTTCAGACACTTTAATAGCTGCTGGCAGCAATCCTGTAAAATCTCAAATGCTCTTTAAGGGGGTGTGAGTTCTCGAGGTTTGATAAGGGATATGGGGCCAATATAAGGGCCAAGTACCACACCATGCATATCATGTGTGCACCCCCCTCGGTCCCCCTGATCACAGAACCCCAATGCCGTCGGTCAGGTTCTCCAGTTGTGCGCGAGATGGTGCACCGGTGAAGAAAAAGTACAGGCACCAGCACATGCTCGAGGCCAGCATGTGCTGCCGCAACCCTGGTCTGGTCGATCTTAGACTGGGAATGAACTCCGTATGCTTAGACTGGAATGAACTCCGTATGCCTAAGTTAACCCACGAATGAGCGTGCACGAGTCGCTCAAGCGGCCAAGAGGGGCGAGATGCGCAAGCTCGGGGATCGCGGGTCCCCCTGCGCACTGCCAGATCCTGCTGTGGTAACCTCGTCTGGTCTCGATCTTAGATTGGGAATGAACTCCGTATGCCTAAGCAATCGACGAAACGAGCAGGGGCGGGTGGGCACTACGCAGCAGAGAGAGGGATGCAAGTCGTGGATCGATAGGGTGGTAGGTGGGTTTAGGCACATCTTCATATTTTTGCATGCCAATGCCATTTTTATGGCTTGTAAATTCATACAATGGTCCCTTAAGCCTTTACGTGAAGTTTCATGGCAAGACGACTCGTTTTCTATTTTTCACGATTTTCAAAACTTTTTATGGTAAGAGATTTTTTAAAATTTTTTCGGAACGAGTTTTGGCCCCAAACTTGGTAGACGTGATACTTGTATTTTTGTTGGCATGCACAAAAAATTCAGCTAAAAACTTGAAGTGTCCAAGATTATGAGACCATTTGAAAAAAGTGTCCCCACTTCAGACACTTTAATGGCTACTGGTGGCAAACTTGTAAAATCTCAAATGCTCTTTAAGGGGGTGTGAGTCTCGAGGTTTGATGAGGGATAGGGGCCAATATAAGGGCCAAGTACCAGCACCCATTGCACATCATGTGCGCACACCCTCCCGACCCCCCCGATCGTCGAAACCCCAATAACGTCGGTCAGGTTCTCCGGCGATGCTCCGACGATGATGCCTCAGTGAAGAAAAATATGGCACCAGCACATGCCTGAGCCCAGCATAGTGCTGCCGCACCCTCAGTCTGGTCTGATCTTAGACTGTAATGAACTTTTATGCTAAGTCAACCCACAAACGGATGTGGGGCGCTCAATCGGCTAGAGGGCGAGATGCACATACGGGATCGTAGGTCCCCTTGCTGTGCCATTTTTCTGCCCCAACCCTCGGTTTGTCTGATCTTAGACTGAGAATGAACTGTATCTAAGCCAACCGACAGAAAGCGGCGGACGCAGCGGCCACGTCGAGAGAGCCAAGATGCGCAGCGTGGATCGATACTGCGTGAGGTGGGTATAGGCTCATCTTCATATTTCTAAGTACCAATGCCATTTGTATGGCTTGTAATTCATCACAACGGGTCCTTTAAGCCTTCACGGTCGAAGTTTAATGGCCAGGACGACTCATTTTCTATTTTTTACGATTTTTGAAACTTTTTACAGATCGAGATTTTTTAAAATTTTTTCAGAGGGTGTTTTGGCCCCAAACTTGGTAGACGTGATCCTTGTATTTTTGTTGGCATGCACACAAAAATACAGCTAAAAACTCGAAGTGTACAAGTTTTTGTGACCATTTGAAAAAGGTGTCCCCATTTCAAACACTTTAATGGCTACTGGCAGCAAACCTATAAAATCTCAAATACTCTTTAAGGGGGTGTGAGTTCTCAAGGTTTGACGAGGGATAGGGGGCCAATATAAGGGCCAAGTACCAGCACCCATCGCACATCAAGTACGCACACCGTCCCCGACCCCCTCGATCGTCGGAACCCCAATGTCGTCGGTCAGGTTCTCCGGTGATGCTCCGATGATGGTGCCCCGACGAAGAAAAATGTGGCACCAGCACATGGCCAAGCCCAGTATGTGCTGCCACAACCATCGATCCTGTCTGTTCTTAGACTAGGAATGAACTCCGTATGCTTAGACTGGGAATAAGCAACCCACGAAACGAGTGTATGGGCGCTCAGCCGGCTAGAGGGGCAAGATGCGCAAGCCGGGGATTGGTCGGGTCCCCTCTACGTGCTGTCGATCCTACTGCCGCAACCCTCGGTCTGCTCTGATCTTAGACTGGGAATGAACTTTGTATGCCTAATCCAACCGACGAAACGAGCAGGCAGGCGGGTGGGCGTGCACTACGTCGGCTAAAGAGACGGGTTACGCAAGCCATGGATCGATAGGGTGGTAGGTGGGTTTAGGCACATCATCATATTTCTGTGTGCAAATTGCCATTTTTAGGGCTTGTAAATTCATACAATAGTCCTTGAAGCCTTCACGTGAAGTTTCATGGCAAGACGACTCATTTTCTATATTTCACGATTTTTGAAACTTTTTACGGTTTGGGATTTTTTTAAATTTTTTTGGAAGGATTTTTGGCCCCAAACTTGGTAGACGTGATCCTTATATTTTTTTTGGCATGCACAAAAAAATTCAGCTAAAAACTCGAAGTGTACAAGATTTTGTGACCATTTGAAAAAAGTGTCCCCATTTTAGACACTTTAATGGCTACTGGCAGTAAACCTGTAAAATCTCAAATGCTCTTTAAGGGGGTGTGAGTTCTCGAGGTTTGATGAGGGATAGGGGGCCAATATAAGGGCCAAAAACCAGCACCCATCGCACATCATGTGCGTAAACCCCCCGGCCCCCCCGATCGCCGGAACCCCAATGCCGTCGGTCAGGTTCTCCGAAGATGCTCCGGCGGTGGTGCCCCGACGAAGAAAAATGCGGCACCAACACATGCCCGGGCCCAGCATGTGCTACCGCAACCCTCGGTTCGGTCTGATATTAGACTGGGAACGAACTCCATATGCCTAAGTCAACCCATGGAACGAGCGTGCGGGCGCTCAGCCGGCCAGAGGGGCGGGATGCGCAAGCCGAGGATCGGTCGGGTCCCCCTTTGCGTGCTGTCGATCCTACTGCTGCAACCCTCGGTCCTGTCTAACCTAAGCCAACTGACGAAATGAGCGGGTTGACGGGTACTACGTCGAGCAGAGAGACGGGATGCGCAAGCCGTGGATCGATAGGGTGGTTGGTGGGTTGAGGCACATCTTCATATTTCTGCATGCCAATGCCATTTTTATGGCTTGTAAATTATACAATGGTCGCTTAAGCCTTCACGTGAAGTTTCATGGCAAGACGACTCATTTTCTATATTTCACGATTTTTAAAACTTTTTGCGGTTTGGGATTTTTAAAATTTTTTCGGAAAGAGTTTTGGCTCCAAACTTGGTAGACGTGATACTTGTATTTTTTTTGGCATGCACAAAAAATTTCAGCTAAAAACTCGAAGTATACAAGATTTTGTGACCATTTGAAAAAAGTTTCCCCATTTTAGACACTTTAATGGCTACTGCCAGCAAACTTGTAAAATCGTAAATGCTCTTTAAGGGGGTGTGAGTTCTGGAGGTCTGATTAGGGATAGGGGGCCAATATAAGGGCCAAGTACCAGCACCCATCACACATCATGTGCGCACACCCCCCGGCCCCCCCGATCGCCTGAACCCTAATGTCACCGATCAGGTTTTCCGGTGATGGTGCCCCAACGAAGAAAAATACGGCACCAGCACATGCTCGAGCCCAGCATGTGCTGTCGTAACCCTCGGTCGAATTTGATCTTAGACTGAGAATGAACTCCGTATGCTTAGACTGGGAATGAACTCCGTATGCCTAAGTCAACCCACGAAACGGGCGTACGGCCACTCAGCTGGCCAAGGGGGTGGGACGCGTAAGTCGGGGATCGGCCGGGTCCCCCACTACGTGCTATCGATCCTACTGCCGCAACCCTCGGTCCAATCCGATCTTAGACTGGGAATGAACTCCGTATGTCTAAGCCAATCGACGAAACGAGCGGGCGAGTGGGCGGGCGGGCACCACTACGGCTAGAGAGACGGGATGCGCAAGCCGTGGGTCGATAGGGTGGTAGGTGGGTTTAGGCACATCTTCATATTTCTGTGTGCCAATGCCATTTTTATGGCTTGTTAATTCATACAATGGTCCCTTAAGCCTTCACGTGAAGTTTCATGGCAAGACGACTCGTTTTCTATTTTTCATGATTTTTAAAACTTTTTGCGGTTCGAGATTTTTTAAAATATTTTCAGAAGGAGTTTTGACCACAAACTTGGTAGACGTGATCCTTGTATTTTTGTTGGCATGCGCAAAACAATTCAACTAAAAGCTAGAAGTGTACAAGATTTTGTGACCATTTGAAAAAAGTGTCCCCATTTCAGACACTTTAATGGCTACTGGCAGCAAACCTGTAAAATCTCAAATGCTCTTTAAAGGGATGTGGGTTCTCGAGGTTTGATGAGGGATACGGGGCCAATATAAGGGCCAAGTACCAGCACCCATCACACATCATGTGCGCACACCCCCCGACCCCCCCAATCGTTGGAACCCTAATGTCGTCGGTCAGGTTCTCCGACGATGCTCCGATGATGGTACCCCGACGAAGAAAAATGCGACACCAGCACATGCCCGAGCCCAGTATGTGCTGTCGCAACCCTCGATCTGGTCTGATCTTAGACAGGGAATGAACTCTGTATGCTTAGACTGGGAATGAACTCCGTATGCCTAAGTCAACCCACGGAATGAGCGTGCAGGCGTTCAGTCGGCCAGAGGGGCGGGATGCTCAAGCCAGGGATCGGCTGGGTCCTTCTCTGCGTGCTACCGATCCTACTACCGCAACCCTCAGTCTGGTCTGATCTTAGAATGGGAATGAACTCCGTATGCCTAAGCCAACCGATAAAACGAGCGGACGGGCGGGCGGGCGAGCACTATGTCGGCCAGAGAGACGGGATACGCAAGCCGTGGATCGATAGGGTGGTAGGTGGGTTTAGGTACATCTTCATATTTCTGTGTGCCAATGCCATTTTTATGGCTTGTAAATTCATACAATGGTCCCTTAAGCCTTCACCTGAAGTTTCAGGGCAACACGACTCGTTTTCTATTTTTCACGATTTTTGAAACTTTTCACGGTTTGAGATTTTTTAAAATTTTTTCAGAAGGGGTTTTGGTCCCAAACTTGGTAGACGTGATCCTTGCAGTTTTGTTGGCATGCACAAAAAACTTCAGCTAAAAACTTGAAGTGTATAAGATTTTGTGACCATTTGACAAAAGTGTCCCCGTTTAAGACACTTTAATGGCTACTGGCAGCAAACCTGTAAAATCTCAAATGCTCTTTAAGGGGGTGTGAGTTCTCGAGGTTTGATGAGGGATAGGGGGCCAATATAAGGGCCAAGTACCAGCACCCATCGCACATCATGTGCGCACACACCCCCCGCCCCCCGATCGTTAGAACCTCAATGCCATCGGTCAGGTTCTCCGGTGATGCTCCGACGATGGTGCCCCGACGAAGAAAAATGCAGCACCAGCACAAGCCCAATCCCAGCATGTGTTGCCGCAACCCTCGGTCCCGTCTGATCTTAGACTAGGAATGAAGTCCATATGCGTAAGTCAACCTACAAAACGAGCGTGCGGGCGCTCAGTCGACCAGAGGGGCGGGATACGCAAGCCGGGGATCGACCCAGTCCCCCTCTGCGTGCTGCCGATCCTACTGCCGCAACCCTCGGTCCGATCAGATCTTAGACTGGGAATGAACTTCGTATGCCTAAGCCAACCGACGAAACGAGTGGTCGGGTGGGCGGGCTGGCACTACACCGACCAGAGAGATGGGATGCGCAAGCCGTGGATCGATAGGGTGGTAGGTGGGTTTAGGCACATCTTCATATTTCTGTGTGCCAATGTTATTTTTATGGCTTGTAAATTCATACAATGGTCTCTTAAGCCCTCACGTGAAGTTTCATGGCAAGACGACTCGTTTTCTATTTTTCACGACTTTTGAAACTTTTTGTGGTTCGGGATTTTTTAAAATTTTTTTGGAAGGATTTTTGGTTCCAAACTTGGTAGACTTGATCCTTGTATTTTTGTTGGCATGCACAAAAAAATTCAGCTAAAAACTCGAAGTGTACAAGATTTTGTGACCATTTGAAAAAGGTGTCCCCATTTCAAACACTTTAATAGCTACTGGCAGCAAAGCTGTAAAATCTCAAATGCTCATTAAGGCGGTGTGAGTTCTCGAGGTTTGATGAGGGATAGGGGGCCAATATAAGAGCCAAGTACCAGCACCCATCGCACATCATGTACGCACACCCCCCCAGCCCTCCCGATCGCCGCAACCCCAATGCCACCGGTCCGGTTCTCTGGTGATGCTCCGGCGATGGTGCCCCAGCGAAGAAAAATGCGGCACCAGCACATGCCGAAGCCCAACATGTGCTGCCGTAACCCTCAGTCTGGTCTGATCTTAGACTGGGAATGAACTCCGTATGCCTAAGCCAATCGACGAAATGAGCGGGCGGGCGGGCGAGCGGGCACTACATCGACCAGAGAGACGGGATGCGCAAGACGTGGATCGATAGGGTGGTAGGTTGGTTTAGGCACATCCTCATATTTCTGCATGCCAATGCCATTTTTAGGGCTTGTAAATTCGTACAGTGGTCCCTTAAGCCTTCACGTGAAGTTTCATGGCAAGACGACTCGTTTTCCATTTTTCATGATTTTTGAAACTTTTTACAGTTCAGGATTTTTTAAAATTTTTTCGGAAGGAGTTTTGGCCCCAAACTTCGTAGACATGATCTTTGTTTTTTTTTTGGCATGCACAAAAAAAATCAGCTAAAAACTCGAAGTGTACAAGATTTTGTGACCATTTGAAAAAGGTGTCCCCATTTCAAACACTTTAATAGCTACTCGCAGCAAACCTGTAAAATCTCAAATGCTCTTTAAGGCGGTGTGAGTTCTTAAGGTTTGATGAGAGATAGGGGGCCAATATAAGGGCCAAGTACCAGCACCCATCGCACATCATGTGCGCACACCCCCCTGGCCCCCTCGATCGTCGGAACCCCAATGCCACCGGTCAAGTTCTCCGACGATGCTCCGACGATGGTGCCCCAACGAAGAAAAATGCGACACCAGCACATGCCCAAGCCCAGCATATGCTACCGCAACCCTCGGTCCGGTCCGATCTTAGAATGGGAATGAACTCCATATGCCTAAGCGAATCGACGAAACGAGCGGACGGGCAGGCAGACGGGTACTACCCCGACCAGAGAGGCGGGATGCGCAAGCCGTGGATCGATAGGGTGGTAGGTGGGTTTAGGAACATCTTCATATTTCATAATTCATACAATGGTCCCTTAAGCCTTGACGTGAAGTTTCATGGCAAAACCACTCGTTTTTTATTTTTCACGATTTTTGAAACTTTTTGCGGTTCAAATTTTTTAAAATTTGTTCGGAAGGAGTTTTTGTCCCAAACATGGTAGACATGATCCTTGCATTTTTTTTGGCATGCCCAAAAAAATTCAGCTAAAAACTCGAAGTGTACAAGATTTTATGACCATTTGAAAAAAGTGTCCCCATTTCAGACACTTTAATGGCTACTGACAGCAAACCTGTAAAATCTCAAATGCTCTTTAAGTGGGTATGAGTTCTCAAGGTTTGATGAGGGATAGGGGGCCAATATATGGGCCAAGTACCCCCCAATCGCCGGAACCCCAAAGCCGCTGGTTATGTTCTCCGATGATGCTCTGGCGATGGTGCCCCGATGAAGAAAAATACAGCACCAGCACATGCCCGAGCCCAGCATGTGCTGCCACAACCCTCAGTCAGTCCGATCTTAGACTGGGAATGAACTCCGTATACCTAAGCCAACCGACGAAATGAGCAAAAGGGCGGGCAGGCGGGCACTACGCCGGCCAGACAGACGGGATGTGCAAGCCATGGATCGATAGGGTGGTAGGTGGGTTTAGACACATCGTCGTATTTCTACATGCCAATGCCATTTTTATGGCTTGTAAATTCAGAGAATGGTCCCTTAAGCCTTCACGTGAAGTTTCATTGCAAGACGATTCGTTTTCTATTTTTCAAGATTTTTGAAACTTTTTGCAGTTCGGGATTTTTTAAAATTTTTTCAGAAAGATTTTTTGCCCCAAACTTGGTAGACGTGATCCTTTTATTTTTTTTGGCATGCACAAAAAAATTCAGCTAAAAACTCGAAGTGTACAAGATTTTGTGACCATTTGAAAACATTGTCCCCATTTCAGACACTTTAATGGCTACTGGCAGCAAACCTGTAAAATCTCAAATGCTCTTTAAGGGGGTGTGAGTTCTCGAGGTTTGATGAGGGATAGGGGGCCAATATAAGGGCCAAGTGCTAGCACCCATCGCACATCATGTGCGCACACCCGCCCCGGCCCCCCCGATCGTCGGAACCCCAATGCCGTCAGTCAGGTTCTCCGATGATGCTCCGGTGAAGGTGCCCCAACGAAGAAAAATGCATCACCAGTACATCCTTTGGCCCAGCATGGGCTACAGCAACCCTCGGTTCGGTCTGATCCTAGACTGGGAATGAACTCCGTATGCCTAAGCCAACCGACAAAACGAACGGGTGGGCGGGTGGGCGGGCGGGCGGGCACTTCACCGGCTAGAGAGACGTGATGCGCAAGTCATGGATCGATAGGGTGGTAGGTGGATTTAGGCACATCTTCTTATTTCTACGTGCCAATGCCATTTTTATGGCTTGTAAATTTATACAATGGTCCCTTAAGCCTTTACGTGAAGTTTCATGGCAAGACGACTCATTTTTTATTTTTCATAATTTTTGAAACTTTTTACGGTTCGGGATTTTTTTTAAATTTTTTCAGAAGGAGATATGACCCCAAACTTGGTAGATGTGATCCTTGTATTTTTGATGGCATGCACAAAAAAATTCAGCTAAAAACTCGAAGTGTACAAGATTTTGTGACCATTTGAAAAAAGTGTCCCCATTTTAGACACTTTAATGGATACTGGCAGGAAACCTGTAAAATCTCAAATGCTCTTTAATGGGGTGTGAGTTCTCGAGGTTTGATGAGAGATAGGGGGCCAATAAAAGGGCCAAAGACCAGCACCCAATGCACATCATGTGCGTACACCCCCTCGGCCCCCCCGATTACCAGAACCCCAATGCCTTCGGTCAGGTTCTTCGGCGATGCTCTGACGATGGTGCCCCAGCGAAGAAAAATACGGCACCAGCACATGCCCAAGCCCAGCATGTGGTGCCGTAACCCTTAGTCTGGTTCGGTCTAATCCTAGACTGGGAATGAACTCCGTATCCCTAAGCCAACTGACAAAACGAGCGGGTGGGCAGGCGGGCGTGCACTACACCGGCCAAAGAGACGGGATGTGCAAGCCGTGGATCGATAGGGTGGTAGGTGGGTTTAGGCACATCTTCATATTTCTACATGCCAATGCCATTTTTATGGCTTGTAAATTCATACAATGGTCCCTTAAGCCTTCACGTGAAGTCTCATGGCAAGACGACTCGTTTTCTATTTTTTACGATTTTCAAAACTTTTGGTGGTTCGGGATTTTTTAAAATTTTTTCGGAAGGAGTTTTGGGCCCAAACTTGGTAGACATGATCCTTGTATTTTTGTTGGTGTGCACAAAACAATTCAGCTAAAAACTCGAGGTGTACAAGATTTTGTGTCCATTTGAAAAAAGTGTCCCCATTTCAGACACCTTAACGGCTACTGGCAGCAAACCTGTAAAATCTCAAATGCTCTTTAAGGGGGTGTGAGTTCTCGAGGTTTGATGAGGGATAGGGGGCCAATATAAGGGCCAAGTACCAGCACCCATCACACATCATGTGCGCACACCCCCTCGGCCCCCCCGATCATCGGAACCCCAACATCGCTGGTTAGGTTCTCCGGTGACGCTCCGACAATGGTGCCCCGATGAAGAAAAATGCGGCACCAGCACATGCTCGAGCCCAGCATGTGCTGCTGCAACCCTCGGTCCCATCCGATCTTAGACTGGGAATGAACTCTGTATGCTTAGACTGGGAATGAACTCCGTATACCTAAGTCAACCCATGAAACGAGCGTACGAGTGTTCAGCCGGCCAGAAGGTCGGGATGCACAAACCAGGGATCGGTTGGGTCCCCCTCTGTGTGCTGTCATGGCTGCTGCCAGCAACCTCGGTTTTATCTTAGATTGGAATGAACTCGTATACCTAAGCAAGGCCGACGAAAGCGAGCGGCGCGGGCGGGCGTTACTCGACAGAGAACGGGATGCAGTCGGGATCGATAGGGTGGTTAGGTGGGGTTATGCACATCTTATATTTATTGCCAATGCCATTTTTATGGCTTGTAAATTCATACAATGGTCCTTAAGCCTTCACGTGAAGTTTCATGACAGACGACTCGCTTTCTATTTTTCATGATTTTTAAAACTTTTTGCGATTTGGGATTTTTTAAAATTTTTTCAAAAGGAGTTTTGGCCCCAATCTTGGTAGACATCATCCTTGTATTTTTTTGGCATGCACAAAAAAATTCAGCTAAAAACTCGAAGTGTACAAGATTTTGTGACCATTTGAAAAAAGTGTTCCCATTTCAGACACTTTAATGGCTACTGGCAGCAAACCTGTAAAATCTCAAATGCTCTTTAAGGGGGTGTGGGTTCTCGAGGTTTGATGAGGGATAGGGGGCCAATATAAGGGCCAACTACCAGCACCCAACGCACATCATGTGTGCACACCCCACCCGACCCCCCCGATCACCCGAACCCCAATACCGCAGGTCAGGTTATCCGGTGATGGTGCCCCGACGAAGAAACATCTGGCACAAGCACAAGCTCGAGCCCAGCATATGTTGTCGCAATCTTCGGTCTGATCCGATCTTAGACTGGTAATGAACTCCGTATGCTTAGACTGGGAATGAACTCCGTATGCCTAAGTCAACCCACGAAACGAGCGTGCGGGCGCTCAGTCGGCCAGAGAGGCGGGATGCGCAAGCCGGGGATCGGCCGGGTCCCCCTTTGCGTGCTGTCGATCTTGCTGCCACAACCCTCGGTTCGGTTCGATCTTAGACTGGGAATGAACTCTGTATGCCTAAGCCAACCGACGAAACGAGCAGGCGGACGGGCATGCAGGCACTACATCGGCCAGAGAGACGGGATGCGCAAGCCGTGGATCGATAGGGTGGTAGGTGGGTTTAGGCACATCTTCATATTTCTGCTTGCCAATGCCATTTTAATGGCTTGTAAATTCATACAATGGTCCCTTGAGCCTCCACATGAAGTTTCATGGCAAGACGACTCATTTTCTATTTTTCACGATTTTTAAAACTTTTTAAGGTTCAGGATTTTTTAAAATTTTTTCGGAAGGAGTTTTGGCCCCATACTTGGTAGACGTGATCCTTGTATTTTTGTTGGCATGCATAAAAATATTCAGCTAAAAACTCGAAGTGTGCAAGATTTTGTGACCATTTGAAAAAAGTGTCCCCATTTCAGACACTTTAATAGCTACTGGCAGCAAACCTGTAAAATATCAAATGCTCTTTAAGGGGGTGTGTGTTCTCAAGGTTTGATGAGCGATAGGGGGCCACTATAAGGGCCAAGTACTAGCACCCATCGTACATCATGTGCGCACACCCCCCAGCCCCCGATCATCGGAACCCCAATGCCGCAGGTCAGGTTCTCCTGTGATGCTCCGGGAATGGTGCCCCGGTGAAGAAAAATGCGGCACCAGAACATGCCCGAGCCCAGCATGTGCTGCCATAACCCTCAATCCGGTCCGATCTTAGATTGGGAATGAACTCTGTATGCTTAGACTGGGAATGAACTCCGTATGCCTAAGTCAACTCATGAAACGAGCTTGCGGGCGTTCAGTCGGCCAGAGGGAAGGGATATGCAAGCCGAGGATCGATCGGGTCCCCCTCTACGTGCTACCGATCCTACTTTTACTACCCTAGGTTCGGTCTGATCTTAGACTGGGAATGAACTCCGTATGCCTAAGCCAACCGACAAAACGAGCCGACGAGCGGGCGGGCGAGCACTACGCCGGCCAGAGAGACGGGATGCACAAGCCGTGGATCGATAGGGTGGTAGGTGGGTTTAGGCACATCTTCATATTTCTGCATGCCAAATGCCATTTTTATGGCTTGTAAATTCATACAATGGTCCCTTAAGCCTTCACGTGAAGTTTCATGGCAAGACGACTCGTTTTCTATTTTTCATGATTTTGAAACTTTTTGCATTTCGGGATTTTTTAAAATTTTTTCGGAAAGAGTTTTGGCCCAAGCTTGGTAGACATGATCCTTGTATTTTTTTGGCATGCACAAAAAAATTCAGCTAAAAAGTGTATAAGATTTTGTGACCATTTGAAAAAAGTGTCCCCGTTTCAGACACTTTAATGGCTACTGGCAGCAAACCTATAAAATCTCAAATGCTTTTTAAGGGGATTTGAGTTCTCGAGGTTTAATGGGGGATAGGGGGCCACTATAAGGGCCAAATACCAGCACCCATCGCACATCATGTGCGCACACCCCCCCGACCCCCCCGATCGCCGGTTAGGTTCTCCGACGATGGTGCCCCGACGAAGAAAAATGCGGCACCAGCACATGCCTGAACCCAACATATGCTGTCGCAACCCTCGGTCCGGTCCGATCTTAGAATGGGAATGAACTCCATATTCTTAGACTGGGAATGAACTTCCTATGCCTAAGTCAACCAATGAAACGAGCGTGCGGGTGCTCAGCCAGCCAGAGGGGTGAGATGCGTAAGCTGGGGATCGACCGGGTCCCCTTCTGCGTGTTACCGATCCTGCTACCGCAACCCTCAGTCTGGTCCAATCTTAGATTGGGAATGAACTCCGTATGCCTAAGCCAATCGACGAAATGAGTGGACGGGAGGGCACTACGTCGGCCAGAGAGACGGGATGCGCAAGCCGTGGATCGATAAGGTGGTAGGTGGGTTTAGGCATATCTTCATATTTCTACGTACCAATGCCATTTTTATGGCTTGTAAATTGATACAATGGTCCCTTAAGCCTTCACGTGAAGTTTCATGGCAAGACGACTCGTTTTCTATTTTTCACGATTATCAAAACTTTTTATGGTTCGGGATTTTTTAAAATTTTTTTGGAAGGAGTTTTGGCCCCAAACATGGTAGATGTGATCGTTGTATTTTTTTTGGCATGCACAAAAATATTCAGCTAAAAACTCGAAGTGTACAAGATTTTGTGACCATTTGAAAAAAGTGTCCCCATTTCAGACACTTTAATTGCTATTGGCAGCAAACCCTGTAAAATCTCAAATGCTCTTTAAGGGGTGTGAGTTCTCGAGGTTTGATGAGGGATTGGGGGCCAATATAAGGGCCAAGTACCAGCACCCATCGCACATCATGTGCGCACACCCCCCCGGCCCCCCGATCGTCGGAACCCCAATACAGTCGATCAGGTTCTCCGATGATGCTCCGATGATGGTGCCACGACGAAGAAAAAAATGGCACCCGCACATGCCGAGCCCAGTATATGCTGTAACCAACCTCGGTCTGGTCCGATCTTAGACTGGGAATGAACTCCGTATGCTTAGACTGGGAATGAACTCCGTATGCCTAAGTCAACCCACAAAACGAGCGTGTGGGCGCTCAGTAGGCCAGAGGGGCGGGATGCGCAAGCCGGGGATCGATCGGGTCCCCCTCTGTGTGCTGCCGATCATATTGCCGATAACCCTTGGTCCGGTCCAATCTTAGACTAGGAATGAACTTTTTATGCTTAAGCCAACCGATGAAACGAGAGGGCAAGCGGGCGGGCGGGCACTACGCTGGCCAGAGAGATTAGATGCGTAAGCCGTGGATCGATAGGGTGGTAGTTGGGTTTAGGCACATCTTCATATTTCTATGTGCCAATGCCATTTTTATGGCTTGTAAATTCATACAATGGTCCCTTAAGCCTTCACGTGAAGTTTCATGGCAAGACGACTCGTTTTTTATTTTTCATGATTTTTGAAACTTTTTGCGGTTCGAGATTTTTTAAAATTTTTTCGGAAGGATTTTTGGCCCCAAACTTGGCAGACGTGATCCTTGTATTTTTGTTGGTGTGCACAAAACAATTCAGCTAAAAAGTCGAGGTGTACAAGATTTTGTGACCATTTGAAAAAAGTGTCCTCATTTCGGACACTTTAATGGCTACTGGCAGCAAACCTGTAAATCTAAAATGCTCTTTAAAGGGGTGTGAGTTCTAGAGGTTTGATGAGGGATAGCGGGCCAATATAAGGGCCAAGTACCAGCACTCATCGCACATCATGTGCGCACACCCCCCGGCCCCCCGGATCGCCGGAACCCCAATGCTGCCGGTCAGGTTCTCCGACGATGCTCCAGTGAAGAAAAATGTGACACCAACACATCCTCGAGCCCAGCATGTGTTGCCGCAACCTTCGGTCTGATCCGATCTTAGACTGGGAATGAACTCCATATGCCTATGTCAACCCACAAAATGAGCATGCGGGTGCTCAACCGGCCATAGGGGCGGGATGCGCAAGTCGGGGATCAACCGGGTCCCCCTCTGCGTGCTGTCGATCTGACTGCCACAACCCTCTGTTCGATCCGATCTTAGACTGGGAATTAACTTCGTATGCCTAAGCCAACCAATGAAACGAGCAGGCGGGCGACCGGGCGGGCACTATGTCTACCAGAGAGACGGGATTGTAATGTCTACTGGCATTTGAAAAAAGTGTACAAGATTTTGTGACGATTTGAAAAAGTGTCCCCATTTTAGACATTTTAATGGCTACTAGCAGCAAACCTGTAAAATCTCAAATGCTGTTTAAGGGGGTGTGAGTTCTCGAGCTTTAGTAAGGGATAGGGGGCCAATATAAGGCCCAAGTACAAGCACCCATCGCACATCATGTGCGCACACGCCCCCCGGTCGATCAGGTTCTCTTGCGATGGTGCCCCAACGAAGAAAAATTAGGCACCAGCACATGCCCAAGCCTAGCATGTGCTACCGTAACCCTCGGTCCGATCCGATCTTAGACTGGGAATGAACTCCGTATGCTTAGACTGGGAATGAACCCCATATGCCTAAGGCAACCCACGAAACGAGCATACGGGCACTCAACCGACCAGAGGGGTGGGATGTGCAAGTCAGGGATCGACCGGGTCCACCTCTGAGTGCTGTCGATCCTGTTACCGTAACCCTTGATTCGGATCGATCTTAGATTGGGAATAAATTTTGTATGCCTAAGCCAATTGACGAAACGAGCAGACGGGTGGACGGGTGGGCACTATGCCGGCCTGAGATTTTTTCAATTTTTTTCGAAAGGCGTTTTGGCCCCAAACTTGGCAGATGTGATTCTTGTATTTTTGTTGGCATGCACAAAAAAATTCAGCTAAAAACTAGAAGTGTACAAGATTTTGTGACCATTTGAAAAAAGTGTCCCCATTTCAGACACTTTAATGGCTACTGGCAGCAAACCTGTAAAATCTTAAATGCTCTACAAGGGGGTGTGAGTTCTCAAGGTTTGGTGAGGGATAAGGGGCCAATATAAGGGCCACGTATCAGCACCCATCGCACATCATGTGCGTACACCCCCGCCC
>NW_019167926.1:19103983-19150570 GCF_002303985.1 Durio zibethinus | reverse complement strand
AGTTCTTGAGGTTTGATGAGGGATAGGGGAGCCAATATAAGGGCCCAAGTATCAGCACCCACCGCACATCATGGTGCGCACCCCCTCGACCTACCCGATCAGGTTCTTCGATGCATGCCTGCCGGCGATGTGCCCCGGTGCAGAGAAATACGAAGCAGCACATGCCGAGCCCAACATGTGCTGTCGCAACCCTCGGTCCCAGTCTGATCTTAGACTGGCGAATGAACTCTGGTATGCTTGAGACTGGGAATGAACTCCCGTATGCCTAAGTCACCCCAAGCGTCGCGGGCGCTCAGTCGGCCAGAGGGGTAGGGATACGTAAGTCCCAGGGGATCGGTTCGGGATCTCCCTTCTGCGTGCCTGCCGATTTGTTGCCCGTAACCCTCAGTCTGGTCCGATCTTAGCCTGGGAATAGAACTCCCGTATGCCTAAGCCAACCCGATGAAACGAGCGAGCAGGAGGGCGAGGCGGCCTAACGCCGGCCAGGGGAGACCAAGCCGTGGATTGATAGGGTGGTAGGTGGGTTTTGGAACATCTTCGTATTTCTACATGCCAATGCCATTTTTATGGCTTAAAAATTCATACAATGGTCCGTTAAGCCTTGAGTGAAGTTTCATGGCAAGACAACTCGTTTTCTATTTTTCACGATTTTCAAAACTTTTTACGGTTCGGGATTTTTTAAATTTTTTCGAAAGAAGTTTTGGCCCTAAACTTATTGCGCAAGTTAGGGATCGGTCGGGTCCCCCTCTGCGTGCTGTCGATACTGTTGCCGCAACCCTCAGTCTGGTCTGATCTTAGACTGGGAATGAACTCTGTATGCCTAAGCCAACTGATGAAACAAGCGGGCGGGCGGGCGGGCGGGCACTATGCCGGCCAGAGAGACAAGATGCGCAAGCCATGGATCGATAGGGTGGTAGGTGGGATTAGGCACATCTTCAAATTTCTGCATGCCAAAGCCATTTTTATGGGTTGTAAATTCATACAATGGTCCTTGAAGCCTTCACGTGAAGTTTCATGGCAAGATGACTCGTTTTCTATTTTTCATGATTTTTGAAACTTTTTACGGTTCGGGATTTTCCACAATTTTTTCAGAAGGAGTTGTGGCCCCAAACTTGGTAGACGTGATCCTTGTATTTTTGTTGGCATGCACAAAAAAATTCAGCTAAAAACTCAAAGTGTATAAGATTTTGTGACCATTCGAAAAAAGTGTCCTTATTTCAGACACTTTAATGGCTACTGGCAGCAAACCTATAAAATCTCAAATGCTCTTTAAGGGGTGTAAGTTCCTGAGGTTTGATGAGGGATAGGGGGCCAATATAGGGCCAAGTACCACAATCCATCGCACATCATGTGCGCACACCCCCCCGACCCCCCCGATCGCGGGAACCCTAATGACGTCGGTCAGGTTCTCCAGTGATGGTGCCCCGACGAAGAAAAATACGACACCAGCACATGCCCGAGCCCAGCATGTGCTGCCGCAACCCTCGATCCAGTCTGGTCTTGGACTGGGAATGAACTCCGTATGCCTAAGTCAACCCACGAAACGAGCGTGTAGGCGCTCAGCCGACCAGAGGGGCGGGATGTGGAAGTTGGGGATCGGTCGGGTCCACTCTACTTGCTGCCGATCCTGTTGTCGCAACCCTTGGTCCAGTCTGATCTTAGAATGGGAATGAACTTCGTATGCCTAAGCCAACCTACGAGATGAGCGGGCGGGCGGGCGAGTGGGCACTACGTCGGCCAGAGAGACGGGATGAACAAGCCGTGGATCGATAGGGTGGTAGGTGGGTTTAGGCACATCTTCATATTTCTATGTGCCAATGCCATTTTTATGAATTGTAAATTCAAAAAATGGTCCCTTAAGCCTTCACGTGAAGTTTCATGGCAAGACGACTCGTTTTCTATTTTTCACGATTTTTGAAAATTTTTACGGTTCGGGATATTTTAAAATTTTTTCAAAAGGAGTTTTGGCCCCAAACTTGGTAGACGTGATCCTTGTATTTTTGTTGGCATGCACAAAAAAATTCAGCTAAAAACTCGAAGTGTACAAGATTTTGTGACCATTTGAAAAAAGTATCCCCATTTCAGACACTTTAATGGCTACTGGCAGCAAACCTGTAAAATCTCAAATGCTCTTTAAGGAGGTATGAGTTCTCGAGGTTTGATGAGGGATAAGGGGCTAATATAAGGGCCAAGTACCAGTACCAATCGCACATCGTGTGTGCACACCCCCTTGGCCCCCCCGATCGCCGGAACCCTAATACCGTCGGTCAGGTTCTCCGACGATGTCCGGTGATGGTGCCCCGACGAAAAAAAATATGGCAACAGCACATGCTCGAGCCTAGCATGTGCTGCCGTAACCTTCAGTCCTATCCAATCTTATACTGGGAATGAACTCCGTATGCTTAGACTGGGAATGAACTCCGTATGCCTAAGTCAACCCACGAAACGAGCGTGTGGGCGCTCAGCCGGCCAGAGGGGCGGGATGCACAAGCCGAGGATCGACCGGGTCCCCCTCTACATGCTGCCGATCCTGCTGCTGTAACCATCACTCTGGTCCAATTTAGACTGGGAATGAACACTGTATGCCTAAGCCAACCGACGAAACGAACAGGTAGGCGAGCGGATGGGCACTACATCGGCCAGAGAGACGGGATGCGCAAGCCGTGGATCGATATGGTGGTAGGTGGGTTTAGGCACATCTTCATATTTCTGCATCCCAATGCCATTTTTATGGCTTGTAAATTCATACAATGGTCTCTTAAGCCTTCACGTGAAGTTTCATGGCAAGACGACTCCTTTTCTATTTTTCATGATTTTTGAAACCTTTTGCAGTTCAAGATTTTTTAAAATTTTTTCAAAAGGATTTTTGGCCCCAAACTTGGCATGCAAAAAAAAATTCAGCTAAAAACTCGAAGTGTATAAGATTTTGTGACCATTTGAAAAAAGTGTCCCCATTTCAGACACTTTAATGGCTACTAGCAACAAACCTGTAAAATCTCAAATGCTCTTTAAGGGGGTATGAGTTCTCGAGGTTTGATGAGGGATAGGGGGCCAATATAAGGGCCAAGTACCAGCACCCATCGCACATCATGTGCGCACACCCCTCGGCCCCCCCGATCGCCGGAACCCCAATGTCGCCGGTCAGGTTCTTTGGCGATGGTGCCCCGATGAAGAAAAATGTGGCACCAGCACATGCCCGAGCCCAGCATGTGCTGCCGCAACCCTCGGTCCAATCCAATCTTAGACTGGGAATGAACTACATATGCCTAAGTCAACCCATGAAATGAACGTACGGGCGCTCAGCCGGCCAGAGGGGCGGGATGCGCAAGCCGGGGATTGGTCGGGTCCCCCTCTACATTCTATCGATCCTACTGCCGCAACCCTTAGTTTGATCTGATATTAGACTGGGATTGAACTTCATATGCCTAAGCCAACCGAGGAAACGAGCGGGCAGACGGGCAGGCGGGCGGGCACTACACCGGCCAGAAAGACGGGATGTACAAGCCATGGATCGATAGGATGGTAGGTGGGTTTAGGCACATCTTCATATTTCTGCGTGCCAATGCCATTTTTATGGCTTGTAAATTCATGCAATGGTCCCTTAAGCCTTCACGTGAAGTTTCATGGCGAGCGACTCCTTTTTTATTTTTTACGATTTTTGAAACTTTTTACGATTCGGGATTTTTTTTAATTTTTTCGAAAGGAGTTTTAGCCCCAAACTTGGTAGATGTGATCCTTGTATTTTTGTTGCCATGCACAAAAAAATTCAGCTAAAAGCTCAAAGTGTACAAGATTTTGTGACCATTTGAAAAAAGTGTCCCAATTTTAGACACTTTAATGGCTATTGGCAGCAAACCTATAAAATCTCAAATGCTCTTTAAGGGGGTGTGAGTTCTCGAGGTTTGATGAGGGATAGGGGGCCAATTTAAGGGCCAACTACCAGCACCCATCACACATCATGTGCGCACACCCCCCGACCCCCCTGATCACCGGAACCCCAATGTGCCGATCAGGTTCTCCGGCGATGCTCGGACGATGGTGCCCCGACGAAGAAAAATGCGGCACCAGCACATGCCTGAGCCCAGCATGTGCTGTCGTAACCCTTGGTCCGGTTCGATCTTAGACTGGGAATGAACTCTGTATGCTTAGACTGGGAATGAACTCTGTATGCCTAAGTCAACCGACAGAACGAGCGTGTGGTCGCTCAGTCGGCCACAGGGGCAGGATGCGCAAGCTGGGTACCCTTTTACATGCTGTCGATCCTACTGCCACAACCCTCAGTCCAATCCAATCTTAGACTGGGAATGAACTCCGTATGCCTAACCCAACCGATGAAACGAGCAGGTAGGCGGGCGGGCACTGCGTCGGCCAGAGAGACGGGATGTGCAAGCCGTGGATCGATAGGGTGGTAGGTGGGTTTAGGCACATCTTCATATTTCTGCGTGCCAATGCCATTTTTATGGCTTGTAAATTCATACAATGGACCCTTAAGCCTTCACGTGACGTTTCATGGCAAGACAACTCGTTTTCTATTTTTCATGATTTTTGAAACTTTTTGCGGTTTGGGCTTTTTTAAAATTTTTTTGGAAGGTGTTTTGGCCCCAAACTTGGTAGACATTATCCTTGTATTTTTGTTGGCATGCACAAAAAAATTCAGCTAAAAACTCGAAGTTTACAAGATTTTGTGACCATTTGAAAAATGTGTCCCCATTTGAGACACTTTGATAGCTACTGGCAGTAAACCTGTAAAATCTCAAATGCTCTTCAAGGGGGTGTGAGTTCTCAAGGTTTGATGAGGGATAGGCGGCCAATATATGGGCCAAGTACCAGCACCCATCGCACATCATGTGTGCACACCCCCCCGGCCCCCTCGATCGCCGGAACCCTAATGCCGTCGGTCAGGTTCTCCGGTGATGGTGCCCCAGTGAAGAAAAATGCGGCACCAGAACATGCCTGAACCCAGCATGTGCTGTTGCAACCCTCGGTTTGATCCGATCTTAGACTGGGAATGAACTCCATATGCCTAAGTCAACCCACGAAACGAGCGTACGGGCGCTCAGCCGGCCAAAGGGGCGGGATGCGCAAGTTCGGGATCGGCCAGGCCCCCCTCTATGTGCTGTCGATCCTGCTGCCGCAACCCTTGGTCCGATCCGATCCTAGACTGGGAATGAACTCCGTATGCCTAAGCCAACCGACGAAACGAGCGGGCAAGCGGGCGGGCGGGCACTACGCCGGCCAGAGAGATGGGAAGTGCAAGCCGTGGATCGATAGGGTGGTAGGTGGGTTTAGGCACATCTTCATATTTCTGCATACCAATGCCATTTTTATGGCTTGTGAATTCATACAATGGTCCCTTAAGCCTTCATTTCAAGTTTCATGGCAAGACGACTCGTTTTCTATTTTTCACGATTTTCAAAACTTTTTGTGGTTAGGGATTTTTTAAAATTTTTTCGGAAGGAGCTTTGGCCCCAAACTTGGTAGACGTGATCCTTGTATTTTTGTTGGTATGCACAAAAAAATTCAGCAAAAAACTCGAAGTGTACAAGATTTGGTGACCATTTGAAAAAAGTGTCCCCATTTCAGACACTTTAATGGCTACTAGCAGCAAACCTGTAAAATCTCAAATGCTCTTTAAAGGGCTGTGAGTTCTCGAGGTTTGATGAGGGATAGGGGGCCAATATAAGGGCCAAGTACCAGCACCCATCGCACATCATGTGCGCACACACCCCCTGGCCCTTTCGATCGCCAGAACCCCAATGCCGCTGGTCAGGTTCTCCGATGATGCTCCGATGATGGTGCCCCGGTGAAGAAAAATGCGGCACCACCACATGCCTGAGCCCAGCACCAGACTGCAAATGAACTCTGTATGCTTAGACTGGGAAAGAACTCCGTATGCCTAAGTCAACCCACGAAACGAGCGTGTGGGCGCTCAGCTAGCCAAAGGGGCAGGATGCGCAAGCCAGGGATCGGTCGGGTCCCCCTCTGCATGCTGCTGATCCTACTTTCGCAACCCTTAGTTTGGTTTAGTTCGATCTTATACTGGGAATGAACTCTGTATGCCTAAGCCAACCGATGAAACAAGGGGTCGGACGGGCGGGCGAGCACTACGCTGGCCAGAGAGACGGGATGCGTAAGCCGTGGATCGATAGGGTGGTAGGTGAGTTTAGGCACAACTTCATATTTCTATGTGCCAATGCCATTTTTGTGGCTTGTAAATTCATACAATGGTCCCTTAAGCCTTCACCTGAAGTTTCATGGCAAGACGACTCGTTTTCTATTTTTCATGATTTTCAAAACTTTTTACGGTTCGAGATTTTTTGAAATTTTTTCTAAAGGAGTTTGGGCCCCAAACTTGGTAGACGTGATCCTTGTATTTTTGATGGCATGCACAAAAAAATCAGCTAAAAACTCGAAGTGTGCAAGATTTTGTGACCATTTGAAAAAAGTGTCCCCATTTCAGACACTTTAATGGCTACTGGCAGCAAACCTGTAAAATCTCAAATGCTCTTTAAGGGGGTGTGAGTTCTTGAGTTTTGATGAGGGATAGGGGGCCAATATAAGGGCCAAGTACCAGCACCCATCGCACATCATGTGCGCACACCCCCTGCCCCCCGCGATCGTCGAAATCCCAATGCTGCCGGTCAAGTTCTCCAGCAATGCTCTGACGATGGTGCCCAGGTAAAGAAAAATGCGGCCCCAGCACAAGCCTGAGCCAGCATGTGCTGCCGCAACCCTCGGTTTGATCCGATATTAGACGGGGAATGAACTCCGTATGCTTAGATTGGGAATGAACTCCGTATGCCTAAGTCAACCCACGAAACAAGCGAACAGCTGCTCAGCCGGCCAGAGGGGCGGGATGCGTAAGCCGACGATCAGCCGGGTCCCCCTCTAAGAATTGCCGATCCTACTGTTGGTAGCAATCTCCAATGGTACCGGTCAGGTTCTCCAGTGATGCTCCGACGATGGTGCCCTGGCGAAGAAAAATGTGACACCAGCACATGCTCGAGCCCAGCATGTGCTGTCGCAACCCTCGGTCTGGTCTGATTTTAGACTGAGAATGAACTCCGTATGCTTAGACTGGGAATGAACTTCGTATGCCTAAGTCAACCCACGAAACGAGCGTTTAGGTGCTCAGCCGACTAAAGGGACGGGATGCACAAGCCGACGATCGATCGGGTCCCCCTCTACATGCTGTCGATCCTACTGCTACAACCATCGGTCTGGTTCGATATTAGATTGGGAATGAACTCTGTATGCCTAAGCCAACCGAAGAAATGAACGGGCGGGCAGGCGGGCGGGCACTACGCTGGCCAGAGAGACGGGATGCGCAAGCCGTAGATCGATAGGGTGGTTGGTGGGTTTAGGCACATCTTCATATTTCTGCATGCCAATGCCATTTTTATGGCTTTTAAATTCATACAATGGTCCCTTAAGCCTTCACGTGAAGTTTCATGGCAAGACGACTTGTTTTCTGTTTTTCATGATTTTCAAAACTTTTTACGGTTCGGGATTTTTTAAAATTTTTTCGGAAGGAGTTTTGGTTCCAAATTTGGTAGAGGTGATCCTTGTATTTTTTTTGGCTTGTACAAAAAAAATCAGCTAAAAACTCAAAGTGTACAAGATTTTGTGACATTTGAAAAAAGTGTCCCCATTTCAGACACTTTAATGGCTACTGGCAGCAAAGCTGTAAAATCTCATATGCTCTTTAAGGGGGTGTGAGTTCTCCAGGTTTGATGAGGGATAGGGGGCCAACATAAGGGCCAAGTACCAGCACCCATCGCACATCATGTGCGCACACCCCCCGGCCCCCCCGATCGCCAGAATCCCAATGCCGTCGGTCAGGTTCTCCAGCAATGCTCCGACGATGGTGCCCCAGTGAAGAAAAATACGGCACCAGCACTTGCCCGAGCCTAGCATGTGCTGCTGCAACCCTCAGTCTGATCCGATATTAGACAGGGAATGAACTCCGTATGCTTAGATTGGGAATGAACTCCGTATGCCTAAGTCAACCCACGAAATGAGCGTGTGGGGGCTCAGCTGGCCAGAGGGGGGGGATGCGCAAGCCGGGGATCCCCCACTGCGTGCTGCCAATCTTGCTGCCTCAACCCTCAGTCTGGTCCAATCTTAGACTGGCAATGAACTCCGTATGCCTAAGCCAATCGATGAAACGAGCGGACGGGCGGGCGAGCAGGCACTACGCCGACCAGAGAGACGGGATGAGCAAGCCATGGATCGATAGGGTGGTAGGTGGGTTTAGGCACATCTTCATATTTCTACGTGCCAATGCCATTTTTATGGCTTGTAAATTCGTACAATGGTCCCTTAAGCCTTCACGTGAAGTTTCATGGCAAGATGACTCGTTTTCTATTTTCACGATTTTTGAAACCTTTTTGCAGTTCGGGATTTTTTAAAATTTTTTCGGAAGGATTTTGGCCCCAAACTTGGTAGACATGATCCTTGTATTTTTGTTGGCATGCACAAAACAATTCAACTAAAAACTCGAAGTGTACAAGATTTTGTGACCATTTGAAAAAAGTGTCCCCATTTTAGACACTTTAATGGCTATTGGCAACAAACCTGTAAAATCTCAAATGCTCTTTAAGGGGGTGTGAGTTCTCAAGGTTTGATGAGGTATAGTGGGCCAATATAAGGGCCAAGTACCATTACCCATCGCACATCATGTGCACACTCCCCCCCGGCCCCCCCGATCGTTGGAACCCCAATGCCGTCGGTCAGGTTCTCCGACGATGCTCCGAAGATGCTCCGACGATGGTGCCCCGACGAAGAAAAAACCGGCACCAGCACATGCCCGAGCCCAGCATGTGCTGCCGCAACCCTCGTCGGGTCCGATCTTAGACTGGTAATCAACCCCGTATGCCTAAGACAACCCATGAAACGAGCGTGCGGGGGCTCAGCTGTCCAGAGGGGCGGGATGCGCAAGTCAAGGATCGATCGGGTCCCCCTCTGTGTGCTGTCGATCATGCTGCTGCAACCATCGGTCCGGTCCGATCTTAGACTGAGAATCAACTCCGTATGCCTAAGCCAACCATCGACACGAGCGGGCGGGCGGGCACTACGCCGGCCAGAGAGACGGGATGCGCAAGCCGTGGATCGAAAGGGTGGTAGGTGGGTTTGGCACATCTTCATATTGCTGCATGCCAATGCCATTTTTATGGCTTGTAAATTCATACAATGGTCCCATAAGCCTTCACGTGAAGTTTCATTGCAAGACAACTCGTTTTCTATTTTTTAAAATTTTTGAAACTTTTTACGGTTCAAGATTTTTTAAAATTTTTTCGGAAGGAGTTTTGGCCCCAAACTTGGTAGATGTGATCCTTGTATTTTTGTTGGCATGCACAAAAACATTCAGCTAAAAACTCAAAGTGAAGAAGATTTTATGACTATTTGAAAAAAGTGTTCCCATTTCAGACACTTTAATGGCTACTGGCAGCAAACCTGTGAAATCTCAAATGCTCTTTAAGGGGGTGTGAGCTCTCCAGGTTTGATGAGGGATAGGGGGACAATATAAGGTCCAAGTACCAGCACCCATCGCACATCATGTGTGCACACCCCCTCCGGCCCCCCTGATCGTCGGAACCCCAATGCCGTTAGTCAGGTTCTCCGACGATGCTCCGACGATGGCGCCCCGATGAAGAAAAATATGGCACCAGCACATGCCTGAGCCCAGCATGTGCTGCTGCAACCCTTGGTTCGGTCTGATCTTAGACTGGGAATGAACTCCGCATGCTTAGACCTAGAATGAACTCCGTATGCCTAAGCCAACCGACAAAACGAACGGAAGGGCGGGCGGGCGGGCACTATACCGGCCAGAGAGACAGGATGCGCAAGCCGTGGATCGATAGGGTGGTAGGTTGGTTTAGGCACATCTTCATATTTTTGTGTTCCAATGCCATTTTTATGGCTTGTAAATTCTTACAATGGTCCCGTAAGCCTTCACGTGAAGTTTCATGGCAAGACGACTCGTTTTCTATTTTTTACATTTTTTGAAACTTTTTACGGTTCAAGATTTTTTAAAATTTTTTCGAAAGGACTTTTGGCCCCAAACCTGGTAGACGTGATCCTTGCATTTTTTTTGGCATGCATAAAAAAATTCAGCTAAAAACTCGAAGTGTACAAGATTTTATGACCATTTGAAAAAAGTGTCCCCATTTCAGACACTTTAATGGCTATTGGCCGCAAACCTGTAAAATCTCAAATGCTCTTTAAGGGGGTGTGAGTTCTGGAGGTTTGATGGGGGATAGGGGGCCAATATAAGGGCCATGTACCAGCACCAATCGCACATCATGTGCGCACACCACTCAGCCCCCCGATCATCGGAACCCCAATGCCGCCAGTCAAGTTCTTCGGCGATGCTCCGGTAATGGTGCTTCGACGAAGAAAAATACGGCACCAGTACATGCTCGAGCCCAGCATGTGCTACAAAAACCCTTGGTCTGATCCGATCTTAGACTGGGAATGAACTCCGTATGTCTAAGCCAACCGACGAAACGGGCGGGCGGGCACTACGTCGGCCAGAGAGACGAGATGCGCAAGCTGTGGATCGATAGGGTGGTAGGTGAGTTTAGGCACATCTTCATATTTCTGCATGCCAATACCATTTTTATGGCTTGTAAATTCATACAATGGTCCCTTAAGCCTTCACGTGAAGTTTCATGGCAAGACAACTCGTTTTCTATTTTTCACGATTTTCCAAACTTTTTGTCGCTCAGGATTTTTTAAAATTTTTCCGGAAGGAGTTTTGGCCCCAAACATGGTAGACGTGATCCTTCTATTTTTGTTGGCGTGCACATAAAAGATCAGCTAAAAACTCGAAGTGTACAAGATTTTGTGACCATTTGAAAAAGTGTCCCCATTTCAGACACTTTAATGGCTACTGGCAGCAAATCTGTAAAATCTCAAATGCTCTTTAAGGGGTGTGAGTTCTTGAGGTTTGATGAGAGATAGGGGGCCAATATAAGGGCCAAGTACCAGCACCCATTGCACATCATGAGCGCACACCACCTTCGGCCCCCCCGATCACCGGAACCCCAATGCTTGAGCCAGCATGTGTTGCCGCAACCCTCGATCCGGTTTGATCTTAGATTGGGAATAAACTCCGTATGCTTAGACTGGGAATGAACTCCGTATGCTTAGACTGGGAATGAACTCCGTATGCTTAAGTCAACCCACAAAACGAGCGTACGGGCGCTCAGCCGGTCATAGGGGCGGGATGCGTACGCCAAGGATCGATCGGGTCCTCCTCTGCATGCTACCGATCCTGCTACCGCAACCCTCAGTCTGATCTAATCTTAGATTGGAAATGAACTCCGTATGCCTAAGCCAACCGACGAAACAAGTAGGAGGGCGGTCGGGTGGGCACTACACCGGCCAGAGAGACGTGATGCGCAAGCCATGCATTGATAGGGTGGTAGGTGGGTTTAGGCACATCTTCATATTTTTGTGTGCCAATGCCATTTCTATGGCTTGTAAATTCATACAATGGTCCCTTAAGCCTTCACGTGAAGTTTCATGGCAAGACGACTCGTTTTCTATTTTTCAGGATTTTCTAAACTTTTTGGGGTTTGAGATTTTTTATAATTTTTTCGAAAGGATTTTTGGCGCCAAACTTGGTAGACGTGATCCTTGTATTTTTGTTGGCATGCACAAAAATATTCAGCTAAAAACTCGAAGTGTACAAGATTTTGTGACCATTTGAAAAAAGTGTCCCCATTTCAAACACTTTAATGGCTACTGGCAGCAAACCTGTAAAATCTCAAATGCTCTTTAAGGGGTGTGAGTTCTCGAGATTTAATGAGGGATAGGGGGCCAATATAAGGGCCAAGTGCCAGCACCCATTGCACATCATGTGCGCACACCCCCCCGGCCCCCCCGATCGTCGGAACCCCAATGCTACCGGTCAGGTTCTCTGGCGATGCTCTGACGATGGTGCCCCGACGAAGAAAAATGCGGCACCAGCACTTGCCCGAGCCTAGTATGTGCTACTGCAACCCTCGGTCCACTCTGATCTTAGACTGGGAATGAACTCCGTATGCCTAAGCCTACCGACGATACAAGCGGGAGGGCGATCGGGCGGGCACTACGTCGACCAAAGAGACGGGATGCGCAAGCCGCGGATCGATAGGGTGGTAGGTGGGTTTAGGTACATCTTCATATTTCTACGTGCCAATGCCATTTTTATGGCTTGTAAATTCATACAATGGTCCTTTAAGCCTTCACGTGAAGTTTCATGGCAAGACGACTTGTTTTCTATTTTTCACGATTTTTGAAACTTTTTACGGTTCGGGATTTTTTAAAATTTTTTCAGAAGGAGTTTTGGCCCCAAACTTGGTAGACGAGATCCTTGTATTTTTTTTTGGCATGCACAAAAAAAAATCAACTACAAACTCGAAGTGTACAAGATTTTGTGACCATTTGAAAAAAGTGTCCTCATTTCAGACATTTTAATGGCTACTAGATGCAAACCTGTAATATCTCAAATGCTCTTTAAGGGTGTGTGAGTTCTCGAGGTTTGATGAGGGATAGGTGGCCAATATAATGGCTAAGTACCAGCACCCATCGCACATCAGTGCGCACTTCCCTCCGGCCCCCCGATCGTCGGAACCCCAATACCGCCGGTCAGGTTCTCCGGTGATGCTCCGACGATGGTGCCCCGGTGAAGAAAAATACGGCACCGGCACATGCCCGAGGCCAGCATGTGCTGTCGTAACCCTTGGTCCGATCCGATCTTAGACTGGGAACGAACTCCGTATGCTTAGACTGAGAATGAACTCCATATGCCTAAATCAACCCACGAAACAAACGTGTGGGCACTCAGCCGGCCAGAAGGGCGGGATGCACAAGTCGGGGATCGGCCAGGTCCCCCTCTACGTGCTGCTGATCCTGCTGTCACAACCCTCGGTCCAATCTAACTTAGACTGGGAATGAACTCCGTATTCTTAAGCCAACCGATGAAACGAGCGGGCGGACGGGCGGGCACAACGTCGGCTAGAGAGACGGGATGCGCAAGCCGTGGATCGATAGGGTGGTAGGCGGGTTTAGGCACATCTTCATATTTCTGCGTGCCAATGATATTTTTATGGCTTGTAAATTCATACAATGGTCCCTTAAGCCTCCACATGAAGTTTGATGGCAAGATGACTAGTTTTTTATTTTTCACGATTTTGGAAACTTTTTACGGTTCGGGATTTTTTAAAATTTTTTCGGAAGGAGTTTTGGCCCCAAACTTGGTAGACGTGATCCTTGTATTTTTGTTGGCATGCACAAAGAAAATCAGCTAAAAACTCGAAGTGTACAAGATTTTGTGACCATTTGAAAAAAGTGTCCTCATTTTAGACACTTTAATTGCTACTAAAAGCAAACCTGTAAAATCTCAAATGCTCTTTAAGGGCGTGTGAGTTCTCGAGGTTTGATGAGGGATAGGAAGCCAATATAAGGGCAAAGTACCAGCACCCCTCACATATCATGAGCGCACACCCCCCAGGCCCCCTCGATGGTCGAAACCCCAATGCCGCCGGTCTGGTTCTCCGACGATGCTCTGGCGATGGTGCCCCGACGAAGAAATATGCGGCACCAACACATGCTCGAGCCCAGCATGTGCTATCGCAACCCTCGGTCTGGTCCAATCTTAGACTGCGAATGAACTCCGTATGCTTAGAGTGGGAATGAACTCCGTATGCCTAAGTCAACCACGAAACGAGCGTGTTGGCACTCAGCCAACTAGAGGGGCGGGATGCGTAAGCTGGGGATCGACCGGGTCTCCTCTGTGTGCTGTCGATCCTGCTGCCGCAACACTCGATCTGGTCTGATCTTAGATTGGGAATGAACTCCGTATCCCTAAGCCAACTGACGAAACGAGCGGGCGGGCGGGCACTACGTCGGTCAGAGAGACCGGATGCGCAAGCCGTGGATCGATATGGTGGTAGGTGGGTTTAGGTATATCTTCATATTTTTGCGTGCCAAAGCCATTTTTAGGACTTTCAAAATTCATACAATGGTCCCTTAAGCCTTCACGTGAAGTTTCATGGCAAGACGACTCATTTTCTATTTTTCACGATTTTCAAAACTTTTTGCGATTCAAGACGTGATCCTTGTATTTTTGTTGGTATGCACAAAAAAAATCAGCTAAAAAATCGAAGTGTGCAAGATTTTGTGACCATTTGAAAAAAGTGTCCCGTTTTAGATACTTTAATGGCGACTGGCAGCAAACCTGTAAAATCTCAAATGCTTTTTAAGTGGGTGTGAGTTCTTGAGGCTTGATGAGGGATAGGGGGCCAATATAAGGGCCAAGTACCAGCACCCACCGCACATAATGTGCGCACACCCCCTAACCCCCCGATCGTCGGAACCCCAATGTCGCTTGTCAGGTTCTCCGTTGATGCTCCAGCGATGGTGCCCCGGCGAAGAAAAATATGGCAACAGTACATGCTCGAGCCCAGCATGTGCTGCCATAACCCTCAGTCTGGTCCGATCTTAGACTGGGAATGAACTCTGTATGCTTAGACTGGGAATGAACTCCGCATGCCTAAGTCAACCAACGAAACGAGCATGTGGGCGCTCAGCTGGCCAGAAGGGGGGGATGCACATGCCGGGGATCGACCGAGTCCCCCTCTGTGTGCTGTCGATCCTGCTACTGCAAACCTCGGTCTCGTCCAATCTTAGACTGGGAATGAACTCCGTATGCCTAACCCAACCGATGAAACGAGCAGGTAGGCGGGCGGGCACTGCGTCGGCCAGAGAGACGGGATGTGCAAGCCGTGGATCGATAGGGTGGTAGGTGGGTTTAGGCACATCTTCATATTTCTGCGTGCCAATGCCATTTTTATGGCTTGTAAATTCATACAATGGACCCTTAAGCCTTCACGTGACGTTTCATGGCAAGACAACTCGTTTTCTATTTTTCATGATTTTTGAAACTTTTTACGGTTCGGGATTTTTTTAAATTTTTTCGGAAAGGGTTTTGGCCCCAAACTTGGCAGACATGATCCTTGTATTTTCTTTGGTATGCATAAAAAAATTCAGCTAAAAACTCGAAGTGTATAAGATTTTGTGACCATTTGAAAAAAGTGCCCCCATTTCAGACACTTTAATGGCTACTGGCAGCAAACCTGTAAAATCTCAAATGTTGTTTAAGGGAGTGTGAGTTCTGAAGGTTTGATGAGGGATAGGGGGCCAACATAAGGGCCAAGTACCAGCCCCCAGCACACATCATGTGCGCACACCCCCCCGGCCCCCCCGATCGCCGGAACACCAATGCCGCCGGTCAGGTTCTCCGGCGATGGTGCCCCAATGAAGAAAAATTTGACACTAGCACATGACCGAGCCTAGCATGTGCTGCCGCAACCCTCGGTCTGGTCCAATCTTAGACAAGGAATGAACTCCGTATGTTTAGACTGGGAATGAACTCTGTATGCCAAAGTCAACCCACGAAATTAGTTTACGGGCGCTCAGCCGGCCAGAGGGGCGGGATGCTCAAGTCGGGGATCGGTTGGGTCCCCCTCTGCATGCTGCCGATCCTGCTACTGTAACCCTCGGTTTGGTTCAATCTTAGACTGGGAATGAACCCGTATGCCTAAGCCAACTGATGAAACGAGCGGATGGGCGGGCACTTTGCCGGCCAGCGAGACGGGATGCGCAAGCCATGGATCGATAGGGTGGTAGGTGGGTTTAGGCACAACTTCATATTTCTGCATGCCAATGCCAATTTTATGGCATGTAAATTCGTACAAAGGTCCCTTAAGCCTTCACGTGAAGTTTCGTGGCAAGACGACTCGTTTTCTATTTTTCACGATTTTTGAAACTTATTGAGGTTTGGGATTTTTTTAAATTTTTTTAGAAGGCGTTTTGGCCCCAAACTTGGTAGACATGATCCTTGTATTTTTGTTGGCATGCACAAAAAAATTCAGCTAAAAACTCGAACTATACAAGATTTTGTGACCATTTGAAAAAAGTGTCCCCATTTAAGACACTTTAATGGCTACTGGCAGCAAACCTGTAAAATCTCAAATGCTCTTTGAGGGGGTGTGAGTTCTTGAGGTTTGATGAGGGATAGGGGGCCAATATAAGGGTCAAGTACCAGCACCCATCGTACATCATGTGCGTACACCCCCCGCCCCCCCGATCACCGAAACCCCAAAACCGCCGATCAGGTTCTCCGGTGATGCTCCGACGATGGTGCCCCGACGAAGAAAAATGCGGCACAAGCACATGCCCAAGCCCAGCATGTGCTGCCACAACCCTCGGTCCGGTTTGTCTTAGACTGGGAATGAACTCCGTATGCCTAAGCCAACCGACGAAACGAGCGGGCGGTCGGGCGTCCAGGCAATACTCCAGCCAGAGTGACTGGATGCGCAAGCCATGGATCGATAGGGTGGTAGGTGGGTTTAGGCACATCTTCATATTTCTACATGCCAATGCCATTTTTATGGCTTGTAAATTCATACAATGGTCCCTTAAGCCTTCACGTGAAGCTTCATGGCAAGACGACTCATTTTCTATTTTTCACGATTTTCAAAACTTTTTGCTGTTCAGGATTTTTTAAAATTTTTTTGGAAAGACTTTTTACCCCAAACTTGGTGGACGTGATCCATTTATTTTTGTTGGCATGCACAAAAAAATTCAGCTAAAAACTCGAAGTGTACAAGATTTCGTGACCATTTGAAAAAAGTGTCCCCATTTCAGACACTTTAATGGCTACTGGCAGCAAACCTGTAAAATCTCAAATGCACTTTAAGGGGGTGTGAGTTCTTGAGGTTTGATGAGGGATAGGGGGCCAATATAAGGGTCAAGTACCAGCACCCATCGTACATCATGTGCGTACACCCCCCGGGCCCCCCGATCACCGAAACCCCAAAACCGCCGATCAGGTTCTCCGGTGATGCTCCGACGATGGTGCCCCGACGAAGAAAAATGCGGCACAAGCACATGCCCAAGCCCAGCATGTGCTGCCACAACCCTCGGTCCGGTTTGTCTTAGACTGGGAATGAACTCCGTATGCCTAAGCCAACCGACGAAACGAGCGGGCGGTCGGGCGTCCAGGCAATACTCCAGCCAGAGTGACTGGATGCGCAAGCCGTGGATCGATAGGGTGGTAGGTGGGTTTAGGCACATCTTCATATTTCTACATGCCAATGCCATTTTTATGGCTTGTAAATTCATACAATGGTCCCTTAAGCCTTCACGTGAAGCTTCATGGCAAGACGACTCATTTTCTATTTTTCACGATTTTCAAAACTTTTTGCTGTTTAGGAGTTTTTAAAATTTTTTTGGAAAGACTTTTTACCCCAAACTTGGTGGACGTGATCCATTTATTTTTGTTGGCATGCACAAAAAAATTCAGCTAAAAACTCGAAGTGTACAAGATTTCGTGACCATTTGAAAAAAGTGTCCCCATTTCAGACACTTTAATGGCTACTGGCAGCAAACCTGTAAAATCTCAAATGCACTTTAAGGGGGTGTGAGTTCTCCAGGTTTGTTGAGGGATAGGGAGCCAATATAACGACCAAGTACCGGCACCAATCGCACATCATGTGCGCACACCTCCTGGCCCCCCGATCACCGGAACCCCAATGCTCCGGCGATGCTCCGACGATGGTGTCCCAGGGAAGAAAAATACGACACCAGCACATGACCGAGCCCAGCATGTGCTGCCGCAACCCTCGATCCGATCTGATGTTACACTCGGAATGAACTCCGTATGCCTAAGCCAACCAACGGAACGAGCTGCTGGGCGGACGGCCAGGCAATACTGCGTCTAGAGAGATGGGATGCACAAGCCATGGATCGATAGGGTGGTAGGTGGGTTTAGGCCCATCTTCATATTTTTGTGTTCCAATTACCATTTTTATGGCTTGTAAATTCATACAACGGTCCCTTAAGCCTCCACGTGAAGTTTCATGGCAAGACAACTTTTTTCTATTCTTCATGATTTTTGAAACTTTTTGCTATTCGGGATTTTTTAAAATTTTTTTGGAAGGAGTTTTGGCCCCAAACTTGGTAGACGTGATCCTTGTATTTTTTTGGCACGCACAAAAAAATTCAGCTAAAAACTCAAAATGTACAAGATTTTGTGACCATTTGAAAAAAGTGTCCCCATTTCAAACACTTTAATGGCTACTGGCAGCAAACCTTTAAAATCTCAAATGCTCTTTAAGGGGGTGTGAGTTTTCAAGGTTTGATGAGGGATAGGGGGCCAATATAAGGGCCAAGTACCAGCACCCATCGCACATCATGTGCGCACACCCCCCGGCCCCCCCGATCGTCGGAACCCCAATGCCGTCAGGCGATGGTGCCCCGACGAAGAAAAATACGGGACCAGCACATGCTCGGGCCCGACATGTGCTGCCATAACCCTCGGTCCAGTCCGATCTTAGACTGGGAATTAACTCCGTATGCTTAGACTAGGAATGAACTCCGTATGCCTAAGTCAAGGCACGAAATGAGCGTACGGGCACTCAGCCGGCCAAGAGGGCAGGATGCGCTAGCCGGGGATCGATCGGGTCCCCTTCTGTGTGCTACCGATCCTGATGCTGCAACCCTCGGTCCGGTTCGATCTTAGATAGGGAATGAACTTCGTATGCCTAAGCCAACTGACGAAACGAGCGAGCGGGTGGGCGGGCAGCACTATACCGGCTAGAGAGACGGGATCTGTAATTCATGGATCGATAGGGTGGTAGGTGGGTTTAGGCAGACCTTCATATTTTTATGTGCCAATGCCATTTTGATGGCTTGTAAATTCATACCATGGTCCCTTAAGCCTTCACGTGAAGTTTCATGGCAAGACGACTCGTTTTGTATTTTTTCACGATTTTCAAAACTTTTTACGGTTTAAGATTTTTTAAAATTTTTTTGAAAGGATTTCTGACCCTAAACTTTTTATACATGATCCTTGTATTTTTGTTGGCATGCACAAAACAATTCAGTTAAAAACTCGAAGTGTATAAGATTTTGTGACCTTTTGAAAAAAATGTCTTCATTTCAAACACTTTAATGTCTACTGGCAGCAAACCTGTAAAATCTCAAATGCTCTTTAAGGGGGTGTGAGTTCTTGAGGTTTGATGAGGGATAGGGGGCCAATATAAGGGCCAAGTACCAACACCCATCGCACATCATGTGTGCGCACCCCCCGACCCTCCCAATCGTCGAAATCCAATGCCGCCGGTTAGGTTCTCCGACGACGGTGACCTGGTGAAGAAAAATACGGCACCAGCACATGCCCGAGCCCAACATGTGCTGCCGCAACCCTCGATCTGGTCCGATCTTAGACTGGGAATGAACTCTATATGCTTAAACTAGGAATGAACTCCGTATGCCTAAGTCAACCTGCGAAGCTGGCCAGAGGGGCGGGATGCGCAAGCCGGGGATCGATCGGGTCCCCCTTTGCGTGCTACCGATCCTGCTGCCACAACCTTCGATCCGGTCTGATCTTAGACTAAACTCCGTATGCTTAGACTGGGAATGAACTCCGTATGCCTAAGTCAACCCATGAAACGAACGCGCGGGCACTCAGCCGACCTTAGGGGCGAGATGAGCGTACGGGCACTCAGCTAAAAACTCGAAGTGTACAAGATTTTGTGACCATTTGAAAAAAGTGTCCCCATTCCAGACACTTTAACGGCTACTGGCAGCAAACATGTAAAATCTGAAATGACCTTTAAGGAGGTGTGAGTTCTCGAGGTTTGATGAGGGATAGGGGCCCAATATAAGGGCCAAGTACCAGCACACATCGTACATCATGTGCGTAAACCCCCCCGTCGGCCCCCCCGATCGTCGGAACCCCAATGTCGTCGGTCAGGTTCTCCGGTGATGCTCCGATGATGGTGCCCCGACAAGGAAACATGCTCGAGCCCAGTATGTGCTGCTGCAACCCTCGGTCTGGTCCGATCTTAGACTGGGAATGAACTCCGTTTGCTTAAACTGGGAATGAACTCCGTATGCCTAAGTCAACCCACGAAACAGGCGTGCGGGCGTTCAGCCGGCCAGAGGGGCGGGATGCATAAGCCGGGGATCGATCGGGTCCCACTCTACGTGCTGCCGAGCCTATTGCCGTAACCCTCGGTCTGGTCTGATCATAGACTGGGAATGAACTCCGTATGCCTAAGCCAATCGACGAAATGAGCGGGCGGGCGGGAGGGCGGGCACTACGCCGACCAGAGAGACGGGATGCGCAAGTCATGGATCAATAGGGTGGTAGGTGGGTTTAGGCACATCTTCATATCTCTGCGTGCCAATGCCATTTTTTTGGCTTGTAAATTCATACAATGGTCCCTTAAGCCTTCACGTGAAGTTTCTTGGCAAGACAACTCGTTTTCTATTTTTCACAATTTTTGAAACTTTTTACGGTTCGAGATTTTTTAAACATTTTTCGGAGGAGTTTTGGCCCCAAACTTGGTAGACGTAATCCTTGTATTTTTTTTTGGCATGCACAAAAAAATTCAGCTAAAAACTCGAAGTGTACAAGATTTTGTGACCATTTGAAAAAAGTGTCCCCATTTAGACACTTTAATGGGTACTGGCAGCAAACCTGTAAAATCTAAAATGCCCTTTAAGGAGGTGTGAGTTCTTGAGGTTTGATGAGGGATAGGGGGCCAATATGAGGGCCAAGTACCATCACCCATCACACATCATGTGCGTACACCCCCCGTCGCCCCCCCCCGATCGTCGAAACCCCAATGCCGTCGGTCAGGTTCTCCGGTGATGCTCTGACGATGGTGCCCCGACGATGAAAAATGCGGCCCCAACACATGTCCGAGCCCAGTATGTGCTGTCGCAACCTTCGGTCTAGTCCGATCTTAGATTGGGAATGAACTCCGTATGCTTAAACTGGGAATGAACTTCGTATGCCTAAGTCATCCCACGAAACAAACGTGCGGGCACTCAGCCGGCCAGAGGGGTGGGATGCGCAAGCTGAGGATCGACCGGGTCCCACTCTGTGTGCTGCCAAGCCTACTGCCACAACCCTCAATCTGGTCTGATCATAGACTGGGAATGAACTCCGTATGCCTAAGCCGACCGACGAAACGAGCGGGAGGGCGGGCACTATGCCGGCCAAAGAGACGGGATGCGCAAGCCGTGTATCGATAGGGTGGTAGGTGGGTTTAGGCACATCTTCATATTTCTGCATGCCAATGCCATTTTTTTGCCTTGTAAATTCATACAATGGTCCCTTAAGCCTTCACGTGAAGTTTCATGGCAAGACGACTCGTTTTTTATTTTTCTTGATTTTTGAAACTTTTGCGGTTCGGGATTTTTTAAAATTTTTTCGGAAGGAGTTTTGGTCCCAAACTTGGTAGACATGATCCTTGTATTTTTTTGGGCATGCACAAAAAAAATCAGCTAAAAACTCAAAGTGTACAAGATTTTGTGACCATTCGAAAAAGGTGTCCCCATTTCAGACACTTTAATGGCTATTGGTAGCAAACCTGTAAAATCTCAAATGCTCTTTAAGTGGGTGTGAGTTCTTGAGGTTTGATGAGGGATAGGGGGCCAATATAAGGGCCAAGTACCAGCACCCATCGCACATCATGTGCGCACACCCCCCGACCCCCCCATAACCGTAACCCTAATGCTACCAGTCAAGTTCTCTGGCGATGCTCCGACGATGGTGCCCCGGGGAAGAAAAATGCGACACCAGCACATGCTCGAGCCCAGCATGTGCTTTCGTTACCCTCGATCTAGTTCGATCTTAGATTGGGAATGAACTCCGTATTTTGTGACCATTTGAAAAAGTGTACAAGATTTTGTGACCATTTGAAAAAAGTGTCCCCATTTCAGACACTTTAATGGCTACTAGCAGCAAACCTATAAAATCTCAAATGCTTTTTAAGGGGGTGTGAGTTCTCGAGGTTTGATGAGGGATAGGGGGCCAATATAAGGGCCAACTACCAGCACCCATCGCACATCATGTGCGCACACCCGCCCGTCGGCCGCCCCAATCGTCGGAACCCCAATGTCGCCGGTCAGGTTGTCCGACGATGCTCTGGTGATGGTGCCTCGGTGATGAAAAATGCAGCACCAGCACATGCTTGAGCCCAGTAAGTGCTGCCGTAACCCTCAGTCCGGTCCAATCTTAGACTGGGAATGAACTCCGTATGCTTAAACTGGGAATGAACTCCGTATGCCTAAGTCAACCCGTAAAACGAGCATACAGGTGCTCTGTTGGCCAGAGGGGCAGGATGCGCAAGTCGAAGATCAGTCGGGTCCCCCCTGCGTGTTGCCGATCCTACTGTCGCAACCCTCAGTTCGGTCTGATCTTATACTAGGAATGAACTCCGTATACCTAAGCCAACCGACGAAACGAGGGGGCAGGCGGTCGGGCACTACATTGGCCAGAGAGACGGGATGCGCAAGCCCCGGATCGATAGGGTGGTAGGCGGGTTTAGCCATATCTTCATATTTCTATGTGCCAATGCCATTTTATGGCTTGTAAATTCATACAATGGTCCCTTAAACCTTCACGTGAAGTTTCATGGCAAGACGACTCGTTTTCTATTTTTCATGATTTTCAAAACTTTTTGCAGTTTGGGATTTTTTAAAATTTTTTCGGAAGGGAGTTTTGACCCCAAACTTGGTAGACGTGATCCTTGTATTTTTGGCTGGCATGCAAAAAAAAAGCACGCTAAAACTCGAAGTCCTACCAAGATTTTGTGACCATTTGAAAAAAGTATCCCCATTTCAGACACTTTAATGGCTACTGACAGCAAACCTATAAAATCTCAAAATGCTCTTTAAGGGGGTGTGAGTTCTTGAATTTTGATGACAGATAGGGGGCCAATATAAACACCAAGTACCAGCACCCATCGCACATCATGTGTGCACACCCCCTCGAAACCTTCAATCGTCGGAACCCCATTGCCGTCGATTAGGTTCTCCAGCGATGCTCCGGCGATGGTGCCCCAACGAAGAAAAATGCCCGAACCCAATATGTGCTCCTGTAACCCTCGGTCCGATCTGATCTTAGACTGGGAATGAACTTCGCATGCTTAAACTGGGAATGAACTCCGTATGCCTGAGTCAACCCACGAAACGAGCGTGTGGGCGCTCAGCCGACCGAAGGGGTGGGATGCGCAAGCCGGGGATCGGTCGGGTCCCCCTCTATGTGCTGCCGATCCTGCTGTCATAACCCTCAGTCTAGTCTGATCTTAGACTGGGAATGAACTCCGTATGCCTAAGCCAATCGATGAAATGACCGGGCGGGCACCACGCCGGCCAGAGAGAAGAGTTGCGCAAGCCGTGGATCGATAGGGTGGCAGGCAGGTTTAGCCATATCTTCATATTTCTATGTGCCAATGCCATTTTTTGGCTTGTAAATTCATACAATGGTCCCTTAAGCCTTCACGTGAACTTTCATGGCAAGACGACTTGTTTTCTATTTTTCACAATTTTCAAAACTTTTTGCAGTTCGGGATTTTTTAAAATTTTTTCGGAAGGAGTTTTGACCCCAAACATGGTAGATGTGATCCTTGTATTTTTGTTGGCATGTAAAAAAAAATTCAGCTAAAAACTCAAAGTGTACAAGATTTTGTGACCATTTGAAAAAAGTGTCCCCATTTCAGACACTTTAATGGCTACTGGCAGCAAACCTGTAAAATCTCAAATGCTCTTTAAGGGGGTGTGAGTTCTAAAGGTTTGATGAGGGATAGGGGGCTAATATAAGGGCCAAGTACCAGCACCCATCGCACATCATGTGCGCACACCCTCCCCGGCCCCCCCGATTGTCGGAACCCCAATGCCGCCGGTCAGGTTCTCCGACGATGGTGCACCGGTGAAGAAAAATACGGCACCAGCACATGCCCGAGCCCAGTATGTGCTGCTGAAACCCTCGATCCGGTCCGATCTTTCACTGGGAATGAACTCCATATGCTTAGACTGGGAATGAACTCCGTATGCC
Source organism: Durio zibethinus (assembly GCF_002303985.1). Next base: position 19,126,665 of record NW_019167926.1, on the reverse strand, counting down.
TAAGTCAACCCACAAAACAAGCGTGCGGGTGCTCAGCCGGCCAGAGGGGCGGATGCGCAAGCCGGGGATCGGTCGGGTCCTCCTTTGCGTGCTGTCGATCTTGCTACCACAACCCTCGGCTCGATCTGATCTTAGACTAGCAATGAGCTCCGTATGCCTAAGCCAACCGACGAAACGAGCGGGCGGGCGGGCGGGCGGGCACGCCCTACGCCGACCAGAGAGACGGGATGCGCAAGTCGTGGATCGATAGGGTGGTAGGTGGGTTTAGGCACATCTTCATATTTCTACGTGCCAATGCCATTTTTATGGCTTGTAAATTCATACAATGGTCCGTTAAGCCTTCACGTGAAGTTTCATGGCAAAACGGCTCCTTTTTCTATTTTTCACGATTTTGGAAACTTTTTGCGGTTCGGGATTTTTTAAAATTTTTTTAGAAGTAGTTTTGGCCCCAAACATGGTAGACGTGATCCTTGTATTTTTTTTGGCATACACAAAAAAATTCAGCTAAAAACTCGAAGTGTACAAGATTTTGTGACCATTTGAAAAAAGTGTCCCCATTTCAGACACTTTAATGGCTATTGGCAGCAAACCTGCAAAATCTCGAATGCTCTTTAAGGGGGTATGAGTTCTCATGGTTTGATGAGGGATAGGGGGCCAATATAAGGGCCAAGCACCAGAACCCATCGCACATCATGTGCGCACACCCCCTCCGACCCCCCCGATCGTCGGAACCCCAATGCCGCCGGTTAGGTTCTCCGGCGATGCTCCGACGATGGTGCCTCAGTGAAGAAAAATGCAGCACCAGCACATGCCCGAGCCCAGTATGTGCTCCCGCAACCCTCAGTCCGGTCCGATCTTAGACTGGGAATGAACTCCATATGCCTAAGCCAACCGACGTAACAAGCGAACGGGCAGGCGGGTGGGCACTACGTCGGCTAGAGAGACGTGATGCGCAAGCAGTGGATCGATAGGGTGGTAGTTGGGTTTAGGCACATCTTCATATTTCTGCATGGGAATGCCATTTTTATGGCTTGTAAATTCATACAATGGTCCCTTAAGCCATCACGTGAAGTTTCATGGCAAGACGACTCGTTTTTTATTTTTCACGATTTTTGAAACTTTTTGCGGTTTGGGATTTTTTGAAATTTTTTTGGAAGGAGTTTTGGCCCCAAACTTGGTAGACGTGATCCTTGTATTTTTGTTGGCATGCACAAAAAAATTCAGCTAAAAGCTCGAAGCGTACAAGATTTTGTGACCATTTGAAAAAAGTGTCCCCATTTCAGACACTTTAATAGCTACTGGCAGCAAACCTGTAAAATCTCAAATGCTCTTTAAGGGGGTGTGAGTTCTCGAGGTTTGATGAGGGAAAAGGGGGCCAATATAAGGGCCAAGTACTAGCACCCATCGCACATCATGTGCGCACACACCCCGCCCCCCGATCGCCGGAACCCCAATGCCGCCAGTCAGGTTCTCCGGTGATGCTCCGGCGATGGTGCCCTAGCAAAGAAAAATGCAGCACCAGCACATGCCCGAGCCTAGCATGTGCCACCGCAACCCTCGGTTCAGTCCGATCTTAGAGCGGGAATGAACTCCGTATGGCTAAGCCAACCGATGAAACGAGCGGGCGAGCGGGCGGGCGGGCGAGTGGGCACTATGTCGGCCAGAGAGACGGGATGCGTAAGCCATGGATCGATAGGGTGGTAGGTGGGTTTAGGCACATCTTCATATTTCTATGCGCCAATGCCATTTTTATGGCTTTTAAAAAATTCATACAATGGTCCCTTAAGCCTTCACGTGAAGTTTCATTGTAAGACGACTCGTTTTCTATTTTTCATGATTTTTGAAACCTCTTGCGGTTCGGGATTTTTTTTTAATTTTTTTGGAAGGAGTTTTGGTCCCAAACTTGGTAGACGTGATCCTTGTATTTTTGTTGGCATGCACAAAAAATTCAGCTACAAACTCGAAGTGTACAAGATTTTGTGACCATTTGAAAAAAGTGTCCTCATTTCAAACACTTTAATGGCTACTGGCAGCAAATCTGTAAAATCTCAAATGCTCTTTAAGGGGGTGTGAGTTCTTGAGGTTTGATGAGGGATAGGGGGCCAATACAAGGGCCAAGTACCAGCACCCATCACACATCATTTGTGCACACCCCCCCGACCCCCCGATTTCTGGAACCCTAATGCCGCCGGTCAGGTTCTCCGGTGATGCTCCGGCGATGGTGCCGCAACGAAGAAAAATGTGGCACCAGCACATGCTCGAGCCTAGCATGTGCTGCCGCAACCCTCGGTCCGGTCCGATCTTACAATGGGAATGAACTCCGTATGCCTAAGCCAACCGACGAAATGAGCGGGCGGGCGGGCACTACGTCGGCCAGAGAGATGGGATGCGCAAGCCGTGGATCGATAGGGTGGTAGGTGGGTTTAGGCACATCTTCATATTTCTACTTGCCAATGCCATTTTTATGGCTTGTAAATTCATACAATGGTCCCCTAAGCCTTCACGTGAAGGTTCATGGCAAGACGACTCGTTTTCTATTTTTCATGATTTTCGAAACTTTTTGCCGTTCGAGATTTTTTAAAATTTTTTCGGAAGGAATTTTGGCTCCAAACTTGGTAGACATGATCCATGTATTTTTTTTGGCATGCACAAAAAATATCAGCTAAAAACTCAAAGTGTACAAGATTTTGTGACCATTTGAAAAAAGTGTCCCCATTTCAAACACTTTAATAGCTACTGGCAGCAAACCTATAAAATCTCAAATGCTCTTTAAGGAGGTGTGAGTTCTCGAGGTTTGATGAGGGATAGGGGCCAATATAAGGGCCAAGTACCAGCACCCATCGCACATCATGTGAGCACACCCCCCCGGCCCTCTCGATCGCTGGAACCCCAACACCGCCGGTCAGGTTCTCCGACGATGCTCTGACGACGGTCCATCGATGAAGAAAAATACGGCACCAGCACATGCTCGAGCCTAGCATGTGCTGCCGCAACCCTCGGTCCGGTCCAATCTTAGACTGGTAATGAACTCCGTATGCCTAAGTCAACCCACGAAACGAGCGTGCGGGCACTCAGCCGGCCAGAGGGGCGGGATGCGCATACCGGGGATCGGTCGGGTCCCCTTCTGCGTGCTACCGATCCTGCTACCGTAACCCTCGGTCTGTTCTGATCTTAGACTGGGAATGAACTCTGTATGCCTAAGCCAACCGACGAAACAAGCGGGCGGGCGGTCGGGCGAGCACTACGTCGGCCAGAGAGATGGGATACGCAAGCCGTAGATCGATAGGGTGGTAGGTGGGTTTAGGCACATCTTCATATTTCTGTGTGCCAATGCCATTTTTATGGCTTGTAAATTCATACGATGGTCCCTTAAGCCTTCACATGAAGTTTCATGGCAAGACGACTCGTTTTCTATTTTCCACGATTTTTGAAACTTTTTACGGTTCGAGATTTTTTAAAATTTTTTCGGGAGGAGTTTTGGCCCCAAACTTGGTAGACATGATCCATGTATTTTTGTTGGCATGCACAAAAACATTCATCTAAAAAATCGAGGTGTACAAGATCTTGTGACCATTTGAAAAAAGTGTCCCCATTTCAGACACTTTAATTGCTACTGGTAGCAAACCTGTAAAATCTCAAATGCTCTTTAAGCGGGTGTGAGTTCTCGAGGTTTGATGAGGATAGAGGGCCAATATTAAGGGCCAAGTACCAGCCCCATCACACATCCATGTGCGCAACCCCCTACGGCCCCCCGATCGTCGAAACCCTAATGCCGTTGGTTAGGTTCTCCGGCAATGCTCCGGCGATGGTGCCCCGACGAAGAAAAATACGACACCAGCACATGCCCGAGCCCAGCATATGCTGCTGCAACCCTCTGTCCGGTCCGATCTTAGACTTGGAATGAACTCCGTATGCCTAAGCCCAACCGACGAAACGAGCGGGCGGGCGGGCGGGCACTACGCCGGCCAGATAGACGGGATGTGCAAGCGTAGATCGATATGGGTGGTAGGTGGGTTTAGGCCACACTCTTCATATTTCTACTGTCCACATTGCCATTTTATGGCTTGTAAATTCAATACAATGGTCCCTTAAGCCTTGACATGAAGTTTGATGGCAAGATGACTCGTTTTCTATTTTCCACAATTTTTGAAACTTTTTGCGGTTCGGGATTTTTTAAAATATGTTCGGAAGGAGTTTTGGCCCCAAACCTGGTAGACGTGATCCTTGTATTTTTCTTGGTGTGCACAAAAAAAATTAGCTAAAAACTCGAAGTGTACAAGATTTTGTGATCATTTGAAAAAAGTGTCCCCATTTCGGACACTTTACTGGCTACCGACAGCAAACCTGTAAAATCTCATATGCTCTTTAAGGGGGTGTGAGTTCTCAATGTTTGATTAGGGATAGGGGGCCAATATAAGGGCCAAGTACAAGCACCCATCACACATCATGTGCGCACACCCCCTGGCCCCCTGGATCGTCGGAACCCCAATGCCGTCGGTCAGGTTCTCCGACGATGCTCCGACGATGGTGCCCCGGTGAAGAAAAATGCGGCACCGGCACATGCCCGAGCCTATCATTTGCTGCCGCAACCTTCGGTCCAGTCCGATCTTAGACTGGGAATGAACTCCGTATGCTTAGACTGGGAATAAACTTCGTATGCCTAAGTCAACTCATGAAACGAGCGTGCGGGCTCACAGCCGGCCAAAGGGCGGGATGCGTAACCCGGGGATCGATCGGGTCCCCCTCTACGTGCTGGCAAACCTGCTGCTGTAGCCCTTGGTCTGGTCCAATCTTAGACTGGGAATGAACTCCGTATGCCTAAGCCAACCGACGAAAAGAGCGGGCGGGCGGGCCGGCACTACACTGGCCTGAGAGACGGTATGTGCAAGCCGTGGATCGATAGGGTGGTAGGTGGGTTTAGGCACATCTTCATATTTCTACATGCCAATGCCATTTTTATGGCTTGTAAATTCATACAATGGTCCCTTAAGCCTTCACGTGAAGTTTCATGGCAAGACAACTCGTTTTCTATTTTTCACGATTTTTAAAATTTTTTATGGTTCGGGATTTTTTAAAATTTTTTCGAAAGTAGTTTTGGCCCCAAACTTGGTAGACGTGATCCTTGTATTTTTGTTGGCATGCACAAAACAATTTAGTGAAAAACTCACAGTGTACAATATTTTGTGACCATTTGAAAAAAGTCTCTCCATTTCAGACACTTTAATGGCTACTGGCAGCAAACCTGTAAAATCTCAAATGCTCTTTAAGGGGGTGTGAGTTCTCGAGGTTTGATGAGGGATAGGGGGCCAATATAAGGGCCAAGCACCAGCACCAATCACACATCATGTGCTCACACCCCCACTCGGCCCCCCCGATCGCTGAAACCCCAATGCCGTCGATCAGGTTCTCCGGTGATGCTCCGACGATGGTGCCCCGATGAAGAAAAATATGACACCAGCACATCCCTGAGCCCAGCATGTGCTGTCGTAACCCTCGGTCCGATCCGATCTTAGACTGAGAATGAACTTTGTATGCTTAGACTGGGAATGAACTCTGTATGCCTAAGTCAACCCACGAAACGAACGTGCGGGCGCTCAGACAGCCAGAGGGGCGGGATACGTAAGCCGAGGATCGATCGGGTCCCCCTTTGCGTGCTACCCACCTTGCTGCTGCAACCCTCGATCCAGTCCGATCTTAGACTGGGAATGAACTCTGCATGCCTAAGCCAACCGATGAAACGGGCGGGCGGGTGGGTCGACGGGCACTACGTCGGCCAGAGAGACGGGATACGTAAGTTGTGGATCGATAGGCTGGTAGGTGGGTTTAGGCACGTCTTTATATTTTTACGTGCCAATGCCATTTTTATCGCTTGTAAATTCATACAGTGGTCCCTTAAGCCTTCACGTGAAGTTTCATGGCAAGACGACTCATTTTCTATTTTTCACGATTTTCAAAACTTTTTACGGTTCGAGATTTTTTAAAATTTTTTTGAAAGGAGTTTTGGCCCGAAACTTGGTAGACGTGATCCTTGTATTTTTGTTGGCATGTACAAAAAAATTTAGCTAAAAGCTCGAAGTGTACAAGATTTTTTGACCATTTGAAAAAAGTGTCCCCATTTCAAACACTTTAATGGCTACTGGCAGCAAACCTGTAAAATCTCAAATGCTCTTTAAGGGGGTGCGAGTTCTCGAGATTTGATGAGAGATAGGGGGCCAATATAAGGGCAAGTAATAGCACCCAACACACATCATGTGCGCACACCCCCTCGACCCCCCCGATCATCGAAACCCCAATACCGTCGATCAGGTTCACGTGAAGTCCGTATGCCTAAGTCAACCCACCGAATGAGCGTGCGGGCTTTTAGCCGGCCAAAGGGGCGGGATGCGTAAGGCGGGGATCGGTCGGGTCCCCTCTCTGTGCTGTTGATCCTGCTACCGCAACCCTCGGCCCGGTCTGCTCTTAGACTGGGAATGAACTCCGTATGCCTAAGCCAACTGACAAAAATAGCGGGCGGGCGGGCGGGCACTACGCCGGCTAGAGAGACGGGATGCGCAAGCCGTGGATCGATAGGGTGGTAGGTGGGTTTAGGCACATCTTCATATTTCTATGTTCCAATGCCATTTTTATGGCTTGTAAATTCATACAATGGTCCCTTAAGCCTTTACGTGAAGTTTCAGGGCAAGACAACTCGTTTTTTATTTTTCATGATTTTTGAAACTTTTTACGGTTCAGGATTTTTTAAAATTTTTTCAGATGGATTTTTGGCCCAAAACTTGGTAGACCTGATCCTTTTATTTTTGTTGGCATGCAAAAAAAAATTCAGCTAAAAACTCGAAGTGTACAGGATTTTGTGACCATTTGAAAAAAGTGTCCCCATTTTAGACACTTTAATGGCTACTGGCAGCAAACCTGTAAAATCTCAAATACTATTTAAGGGGGTGTGAGTTCTCAAGGTTTGATGAGGGATAGGGGGCCAATATAAGGGCCAAGTACCAGCACCCATTGCACATCTTGTGCGCACCCCCCGGCCCCCCCGATCGTCAAAACCCCAATGTCGCCGGTCAGGTTCTCCGAGGATGCTCTGACGATGGTGCCCCGACGAAGAAAAATACGGCACCAGCAAATGCCCGAGCCCAGCATGTGCTGTCGTAACCTTCAGTTCGGTCCAATTTTAGACTGGGAATGAACTTCGTATGCTTAGACTGGGAATGAACTTCGTATGCCTAAGTCAACCCACGAAACGAGCGTGCGGGCGCTCAGCCGGCTAGAGAGACGGGATGCGCAAGCCGGGGATCAGCCGGGTCTTCCTCTGCGTGCTGTCGATCCTACTGTCGTAACCCTCGGTCCGATCCGATCTTAGACTGGGAATGAACTTCGTATGCCTAAGCCAATCGACGAAACGAGCGGGCAGGCGGGCGAGCGGGCACTACGTCGGCCAAAGATACGGGATGCGCAAGCCGTGGATCGATAGGGTAGTAGGTGGGTTTAGGCACTTTTTTATATTTCTAAGTGCCAATGCCATTTTTATGGCTTGTAACTTCATACAATGGTCCCTTAAGCCTTCACGTGAAGTTTAATGGCAAGACGACTCGTTTTCTATTTTTCATGATTTTTGAAAGTTTTTATGGTTCGGGATTTTTTAAAATTTTTTCGGAAGGTTTTTTGGCCCCAATAGATGTGATCCTTGTATTTTTTTCGGCATGCACAAAAAAATTCAGCTAAAAACTCGAAGTGTGAAAGATTTTGTGACCATTTGAAAAAAGTGTCCCCATTTCAGACACTTTAATGGCTACTGGCAGCAAACCTGTAAAATCTCAAATGCTCTTTAAAGGGGTGTGAGTTTCTCAAGGTTTGATGAGGGATAGGGGGCCAATATAAGGGCCAAGTACTAGCAACCATCACACATCATGTGCGCACACTCCCCCCCGGCCCCCCGATCGTCGGAACCCCAATTTCGCCAGTCAGGTTCTCCAGCGATGCTCCGGCGACGGTGCCCGATGAAGAAAAATGCTGCACCAACATATGCCCGAGCCCAGCATGTGCTGCCGTAACCCTCGGTTCGGTCCGATCTTAGACTAGGAATGAACTCCGTATGGTTAGACTGGGAATGAACTCCGTATGCCTAAGTCAACCAATGAAACGAGCGTACGGGCACTCAACCGGCCAGAGGGGCGGGATGCACAAGCTGGGGATCGATCAGGTCCCCCTCTGCGTGCTGTCGATGCTGCTGCCGCAACCTTCGGTTCGGTCAGATCTTAGACTGGGAATGAACTCCGTATGCCTAAGCCAACCGACGAAACGAGCGAGCGGGCAGGCGGGCACTACGCCGACTAGAGAGGTGGGATGCGCAAGCCTTGAATCGATATGGTGGTAGGTGGGTGTCGGCACATCTTCATATTTTTGCATGCCAATGCCATTTTTATGGCTTGTAAATTCATACAATGGTCCCTTAAGCCTTCACGTGAAGTTTCATGGCAAGACGACTCGTTTTCTATTTTTCACGATTTTAGAAACTTTTTACGGTTCGGGATTTTTTAAAATTTTTTTGGAAGCAGTTTTGGCCCCAAACTTGGTGGATATGATCCTTGTATTTTTTTGGCATGCACAAAAAAATTCAATTAAAAACTCGAATTGTACAAGATTTTGTGACTATTTGAAAAAAGTGTCCCCATTTCAAACACTTTAATGCCTACTGGCAGCAAACTTGTAAAATCTCAAATGCTCTTTAAGGGGGTGTGAGTTATCGAGGTTTGATGAGGGATATGGGGCCAATATAAGGGCCAAGTACCATCACCCATTGCACATCATGTGCGCAACCCCTGCTCGGCTCCCCCGATCACCGGAACCCCAATGCCGTCGGTCAGGTTCTCTGACGATGCTTCGGCGATGGTGCCCCGACGAAGAAAAATACGGCACCAGAACATGCCCGAGTCCAACATGTGCTGCCACAACCTTCGGTCTAGTCCGATCTTAGACTGGGAATGAACTCCGTATGCTTAGACTGAAAATGAACTCCGTATGCCTAAGTCAACCCATGAAATGAGCGTGTGGGCGCTCAACCGGCCAGAGAGGCGAGATGCACAAGCCGAGGATCAGTCGGGTCCCCCTCTGTGTGCGGTCAATCTTGCTGCTGCAACCTTCGATCTGATCCGATCTTAGACTGGGAATGAACTCCGTATGCCTAAGCCAATCGATGAAATGAGCGGGCGGGCGGGCGGGCACTACGTCGGCCAGAGAGACGGGATGCGCAAGTCGTGGATCGATAGGGTGGTAGGTGGGTTTAGGCACATCTTCATATTTCTACGTGCCAATGCCATTTTTATGGCTTGTAAACTCATACAATGGTTCGGGATTTTTAAAATTTTTTCGGAAGCAGTTTTGGCCCCAAACTTGGTAGACGTGATCCTTGTATTTTTCTTGGCATGCACAGCAAAATTCAGCTAAAAACTCAAAGTGTACAAGATTTTGTGACCATTTGAAAAAAGTGTCCCCATTTCAAACACTTTAATGGCTACTGGCAGCAAACCTGTAAAATCTCAAATGCTCTTTAAAGGGGTGTGAGTTCTCGAGGTTGGATGAGGGATAGGGGGCCAATATAAGGGCCAAGTACCGGCACCAATCGCACATCATGTGCGCAAACCCCCCGGCCCCCCCAATCGTCGGAACCCCGATGCCGTCAGTCAGGTTCTCTAGTGATGCTCCGACGATGGTGCCCCGACGAAGAAAAATGTGGCACAGCACATGCCCGAGCCTAGGATGTGCTACCACAACCATCGATCCTCGTTTCAGGTCCGATCTTAGACTGGGAATAAACTTCGTATGCTAATACCCGCGAATTTACGTAGCGTACCGCTATGGGGCGCGCAGCGGGGTGGCAGGTTCCCCCATCGTGCTGCCGATCCCTCAGTCTTGGCCTGGATCTTAGATGGAATGAACTCTGTATGCCTAAGCCAACCGACAAAGAAGCGGACGTGCGGCGGCGTGCACTACGTCGGCCGAGAGATGGGTGCGACAAGCCGGGATCGATTAGGGTGGTAGTGGGTTTAGGCAATGTTCATATTTCTATGTGCCAATGCCATTTTTATGGCTGGTAAATTCATACAATGGTCCCTTAAGCCTTCACGTGAAGTTTCATGGCAAGACGACTCCTTTTCTGCATTTCATGATTTTTGAAACTTTTTACGATTCTGGATTTTTTTTAATTTTTTTTGGAAGGATTTTTGGCCCCAAACTTGGTAGATGTTATCCTTGTACTTTTTTTGGCATGCACAAAAAAATTCAGCTAAAAACTCGAAGTGTACAAGATTTTGTGACCATTTGAAAAAAGTATCCCCATTTCAGACACTTTAATGGCTACTGGCAGCAAACCTGTAAAATCTCAAATGCTCTTTAAGGGGGTGTGAGTTCTCGAGGTTTGATGAGGGATAGGGGGCCAATATAAGGGCCAAGTACCAGCACCCATCGCACATCATGTGCGTAAACCCCCCCGGCCCCCCCGATCGCTAGAACCCCAATGCCGTCGGTCAAGTTCTCCAGCGATGCTTCGGCGGTGGTGCCCCGATGAAGAAACATACGGCACCAGCACATGCCCGAGCCCAGCATGTGCTGCCGCAGCCCTTGGTTTGGTCCGATCTTAAACTGGGAATGAACTCCGTATGCCTAAGTCAACCCACGAAACGAGTGTGCGGGCACTCAGCTGGCCAGAGGGGTGGGATGCGCAAGCCAGGGATCGGTTGGGTCCCTCTTTGCGTTTTGTCGATCCTACTGCCACAACCCTCAGTCCTGTCTAATCTTAGACTGGGAATGAACTCCGTATGCCTAAGGCAACTGACGAAACGAGCGGGCGGGCGGGTACTACGCCGACTAGAGAGACGAGATGCGCAAGTCGTGAATCGATAGGGTGGTTGGTGGGTTTAGGCGCATCTTCATATTTCTGCATGCCAATGCCATTTTTATGGCTTGTAAATTCATACAATGGTCCCTTAAGCCTTCACGTGAAGTTTCATGGCAAGACGACTTGTTTTCTATTTTTCACGAATGTTAAAACTTTTTGCGGTTCGGGAATTTTTAAAATTTTTTCGGAAGAAGTTTTGGCCCCAAACTTGGTAGACGTGATACTTGTATTTTTGTTGGCATGCACAAAAACATTCAGCTAAAAACTCGAAGTGTACAAGATTTTGTGACCATTTGAAAAAAGTGCCCCATTTCAGACACTTTAATGGCTACTGCCAGCAAACCTATAAAATCGTAAATGCTCTTTAAGGGGGTGTGAGTTCTGGAGGTTTGATTAGGGATAGGGGGCCAATATAAGGGCCAACTACCAGCACCCATCACACATCATGTGCGCACACCCCCCCGGCCCCCCCGATCGTCGGAACCCCAATGCCGCCGGTTAGGTCTTTCGGTGATGGTTCTCCGACGAAGAAAAATGCGGCACCAGCACATGCTCGAGCCCAGCATGTACTGTTGTAGCCCTCGGTCCAATCCGATCTTAGATTAGGAATGAACTCCGTTTGCTTAGACTAGGAATGAATTCCGTATGCCTAACTCAACCCACGAAATGAGCGTGCGGGCACTCAACCGGCCAGAGGGGCGGGATGCGCAAGTCAGGGATCGGCCGGGTCCCCCTCTGCGTGCTGTTGATTCTACTGTTGCAACTCTCGGTCCAATCCAATCTTAGACTGGGAATGAACTCCGTATGTCTAAGCCAACCGACAAAACGAACGGGCAGGCAGGTACTACACCGGCCAGAGAGACGAGATACGCAAGCCGTGGATCGATAGGGTGGTAGGTGGGTTTAGCCACATCTTCATATTTCTACGTGCTAATGCCATTTTTATGGCTTGTAAATTCATACAATGGTCCCTTAAGCCTTCACGTGAAGTTTCATGGCAAGATGACTCGTTTTCTATTTTTCATGATTTTTTAAACTTTTTACGGTTCGAGATTTTTTAAAATTTTTTCAGAAGGAGTTTTGGACACAAACTTGGTAGATGTGATCTTTGTATTTTTGTTGGCATGTGCAAAACAATTCATCTAAAAACTCAAAGTGTACAAGATTTTGTGACCATTTGAAAAAAGTGTCCCCATTTCAAACACTTTAATGGCTACTGGCAGCAAACCTGTAAAATCTCAAATGCTTTTTAAGGGGGTGTGAGTTCTCGAGGTTTGATGAGGGATAGGGGGCCAATATAAGGGCCAAGTACCAGCACCCATCGCACATCATGTGAGCACACCCCCCAGCCCCCCCGATCGTTGGAACCCTAATGCCGTCGGTTAAGTTCTCCGGTGATGCTCCGATGATGGTGCCCCGGGGAAGAAAAATGCGGCACCAACACATGCTCGAGCCCAGCATGTGCTGTCGCAACCCTCGGTCTGGTCTGATCTTAGACTAGAACGAACTCCGTATGCTTAGATTGGAAATGAACTCTGTATGCCTAAGTCAACCCACGGAATGAGCGTGCGGGCGCTTAGCCGGCCAGAAGGGCGGGATGCTCTAGCCAGGGATTGGCTGGGTCCTTCTCTGTGTGCTACCGATCCTGCTACCGCAACCCTCAGTCTGGTCTGATCTTTGAATGGGAATTAACTTCGTATGCCTAAGCCAACCGACAAAAGGAGCGGACGGGCGGGCGGGCGAGCACTATGTCGGCCAGAGAGACGGGATGCGCAAGCCGTGGATCGATAGGGTGGTAGGTGGTTTAGGTACATCTTCATATTTTTGTGTGCCAATGCCATTTTTATGGCTTGTAAATTCATACAATGGTCCCTTAAGCCTTCAGCTTAAGTTTCAGGGCAACACAACTAGTTTTCTATTTTTCATGATTTTTGAAACTTTTTACGATTCGGGATCCTTGCAGTTTGTTGGCATGCACAAAAAAATTCAGCTAAAAACTTGAAGTGTACAAGATTTTGTGACCATTTGACAAAAGTGTCCCTATTTATGACACTTTAATGGCTACTGGCAGCAAACCTGTAAAATCTCAAATGCTCTTTAAGGGGGTGTGAGTTCTTGAGGTTTGATGAGGGATAGGGGGCCAATATAAGGGCCAAGTACCAGCACCCATCGCATATCATGTGCGCACACCCCCCAGCCCCCCCGATCGCTAGAACCCCAATGCCGCCTGTCAGGTTCTCCAGCGATGCTCCGACAAAGAAAAATACGGCACCAGCACAAGCCCAAGCCCAGCATGTGCTGTCGTAACCCTCGGTCCCGTCTGATCTTAGACTTGGAATGAACTCTGTATGCCTAAGTCAACCTACAAAACGAGTGTGCGGGCGCTCAGTCGGCCAGAGGGGTGAGATACGCAAGCCGGGGATCGATCGGGTCCCACTCTGCGTGCTGCCGATCCTACTGCCACAACCCTCGGTCTGATTGGATCTTAGACTGGGAATGAACTCCGTATGCCTAAGCCAATCGACGAAACGAGCAAGCGGGCGGACGGGCGGCCAGTACTCCGGCCAGAGAGACCGGATGCGCAAGTCGTGGATCGATAGGGTGGTAGGTTGGTTTAGGCACATCTTCATATTTCTACATGCCAATGCCATTTTTATGGCTTGTAAATTCATACAATGGTCCCTTAAGCCCTCACGTGAAGTTTCATGGCAAGACGACTCGTTTTCTATTTTTCACGACTTTTGAAACTATTTGCGGTTTGGGATTTTTTAAAATTTTTTCGGAAGGAGTTTTGGCCCCAAACTTGCTACACGTGATCCTTGTATTTTTGTTGGCATGCAAAAAAAAGGTCAGCTAAAAACTCGAAGTGTACAAGATTTTGTGACCATTTGAAAAAAAGTGTCCCCATTTTAGACACTTTAATGGCTACTGGCAGCAAACCTGTAAAATTTGAAATGCTCTTTAAGGGGGCATGAGTTCTCGAGGTTTGATGAGGGATAGGGGGCCAATATAAGGGCCAAGTACCAGCACCCATCGCACATCATGTGCGCACACCCCCCCGGCCCCCCCGATCGTCGGAACCCCAATGCCGCCGGTCCGATTCTCCAACGATGCTTCAGTGATGGTTCCCCGGTGAAGAAAAATGCGGCACCAGTAGATGCCCGAGCCCAGCATGTGCTACCGTAACCCTCGGTCTGGTCCGATCTTAGACTGCGAATGAACTCCGTATGCCTAAGCCAATCGTCGAAACGAGCGAGTGAGCGGGCGGGCAGGCGGGCACTACGTCGGCCAGAGAGACGGGATGTGCAAGCCGTGGATCGACAGGGTGGTAGGTTGGTTTAGGCACATCCTCATATTTCTGCATGCCAATGCCATTTTTAGGGCTTGTAAATTCGTACAGTGGTCCCTTAAGCCTTCATGTGAAGTTTCATGGCAAGACGACTCGTTTTCCATTTTTCACGAATTTTGAAACTTTTTACAGTTCAAGATTTTTTAAAATTTTTTCAGAAGGAGTTTTGGCCCCAAACTTCATAAACACGATCTTCGTATTTTTGTTGGCATGCACAAAAAAAATAAGCTAAAAACTCGAAGTGTACAAGATTTTGTGACCATTTGAAAAAGGTGTCCCCATTTCAAACACTTTAATAGCTACTGGCAGCGAACCTGTAAAATCTCAAATGCTCTTTAAGGCGGTGTGAGTTCTTGAGGTTTGATGAGGGATAGGGGGCGAATATAAGGGCCAAGTACCAGCACCAATCACACATCATGTGCGCACACCCCCCTCGCCCCCCGATCGTTCGAACCCCAACGCCATCGGTCAGGTTCTCTGGTGATGCTCCGACGATGGTGCCCCGACGAAGAAAAATGCGGCACCAACACATGCCCGAGCCCAGCATGTGCTGCCGCAACCCTCGGTCTGGTCTGATCTTAGATTGGGAAAGAACTCTGTATGCTTACACTGGGAATGAACTCCGTATGCCTAATTTAACCCATGAAACGAGTGCGCGGGTGCTCATCCGGCCAGATGGGCGGGATGCACAAGCCGGGGATACATCGGGTCCCCCACTACATGCTGCCAATCTTGCTACCGTAACCCTCGATCCAGTCTGATCTTAGACTGGGAATGAACTCCGTATGCCTATGGCAATCGACAAAACGAGCGGGCAGACGGGCGGGCACTACGCCGACCAAAGAGACTGGATGCGCAAGCCATGGATCGATAGGGTGGTTGGTGGGTTTAGGCACATCTTCATATTTCTATTGCCAATGCCATTTTTATGGCTTGGAAATTCATAGAATGGTCCCTTAAGCCTGTAAAATCGTAAATGCTCTTTAAGGGGGTGTGAGGTCTCAAGGTTTGATGAGGGATAGGGGGCCAATATAAGGGCCAAGTACCAGCACCCATCGTACATCATGTGTGCACACCCCCCGGCCCCCCGATCGTCGAAACCCCAATGCTGTCAATCAGGTTCTCTGACGATACTCCAACGATGGTACCCCAGCGAAGAAAATTATGGCACCAGCACATGCCCAAGCCCAGCATGTGCTACCGTAACACTTGGTCCGCTCCGATCTTAGACAGGGAATGAACTCCGTATGCCTAAGTCAACCCACGAAACGAGAGTGCAAGTGTCACGGGCTCCGACCTTAGACTCAGAATCCGTGCGGCCTTAGGCTTGGAATCTCTTCCTTTATGCCTAAGTCAGCCTAAAACACAAGCGTGCGGGCACTAGAACAATGGGAAGGGCTGATTACGCAAGTTAAAGAAAAACAGGACAGGAAAATAGAATTCTGGAAATGCTCTTGTATTCACTGAAACAGAAGTGTTTGATGGTGTACAAATGAGGGTGGAGCAGCCCTCTATTTATAGTTGAGGCTCCAGCTACAACTTAATGGCAAATCCCTAAAATAAAGGCTACAATCATGGGATTACAATTAATCAAGATGCTGGTTCCTGATTTTCTGGGTCAACCAAATCTGCTAGGATGCTGATGCTGATCCTGTCTGGTTTCAGAAGCTTCCCTTGCGTATCCAGCACCTTGGGCCCTTCTGGATGTGGTGCGGGCAGCCCAAATGCCAGGCCTTGGTCTCATGAGTAGGCTTTGCGCACTGATACCCGCCAACGCGCCTGGTCTGCGGGCCTCAGCTTCTGGCTCGCCTGCTGGTCTGCCTGATGTGCCTGGCGCGCCCGCCCAGGGCGTGACATTCTCCCCCACCTGATTGCGCAACGCCCTCGTTGCGTCTTTTGCATGGTACTGCCTGATCTGGTCCCCGAACTGGCATAAGTCCTCTGCTGGTTCCCAGCTCGCCTCACTGTCTGGAAGTCCCTTCCAGCACACCAAGTACTCATGTCTTGGTTGATAGTTCTTCCGTCTCACCTCCCGGTCAGCCATAATGCTGTGGACCTCCTTCTCATATGAGGCCCTTGCTCCCAACGGTGCACGCTTTGACTCTGCCCGTCCTGGATCTCCCTCATCCTCATGGAATGGCTTGAGCATGCTCACATGGAACACCGGGTGTACCTTTGGCTTGGGTGGCATATCCAGCTTGTAGGCAACCTTGCCTACCCTTTTGACTACTCGAAAAGGTCCCTCATACCTCCAGACTAGGCCTTTGTGCAGCCCCCTATGGCGCACAATGGGATGCAGCTTCACCAACACCAAGTCTCCAACCTGGAACTACATATCCCGCCTATGCTGGTCTGCCCACTTCTTTGACCTCTTGGCCGCCTTGTGTAGACAAACTCTGGCCAAGTCAGTTTGCTCCTGCCATGCCTTGGCAAACTTGTATGCTGCTGGATTCGGCCCGTATAACCTGCAGCAATCGAACCGAGTGTTAGTGGTTGTCGCCCTGTCATAACCTCAAATGGGCTCTGGTTCGTTGCCTCGCTCCTTTGCAAGTTGTAGGAAAATTGCGCAATATCCAGTAGCTTTGGCCAGTCCCTTTGTGTGGCACTCACATAGTGCCTGAGGTAGACCTCCAATAGTCCGTTCACACGTTCTATCTGCCCATCGGTCTGCGGATGCATGCTGGTGGAAAAGTTCAAGTCTGACCCCAACAGCTTGAACAACTCAGTCCAGAACCTGCCCGTGAAACGCCCGTCCCGATCACTAACAATGGTCCTCGGCACTCCCCAGTACTTCACCATGTTCTTCAGGAACAATCGAGCTGCCTCCTCGGCTGGGCACTCCTTGGTTGCTGGAATGAAAATTCCATACTTGGAAAACCTGTCCACCACTACCATGATGCTTCCAAACCCCTCTGTCTTGGGTAGACCGACTATAAAGTCCAGAGAAACACTCTCCCATGGTCGCTCTGGCACTGGCAATGGCTCTAAGAGACCCCTGGTTTCTTGAGCTCCACCTTGTCCTGTTGGTACACAAGACAAGTCTTCACATAGGCCTCCACATCATCCCTCATGTGCGGCCAGTAGTACCGGTCCTCGATCAACGCCAAGGTACGGCTCACTCCTGGGTGTCCAGCCCACCTTGAATCATGACACTCTTGCAAAACTTCCTTGCGGAGCTTCCCGTGCTGCGGCACAAACAGTCTACTGCCCCTGGTGTACAGCAAGCCATCCTGCAACCAAAACCGCCTAGTCTTACCTTGCTGGGCGTACTTCATCAAAGCCTTGGCTGTAGGATCATGCGCAAGTCCCTCCTTGATGCGCGGCACCAGTGACCCCTCTGGTTGGCTAATGGCAGCAAGGTTAGCCTTTCTGCTCAGGGCATCTGCCACTAGGTTCGCCCGTCCTGGCTTGTACTCCATCTGGAAATCCAATTCTGCAAGATGCTTGTGCTGAAATAGAATCGATGCACCATATGGTGCCTTTGATGGCCTGACGAAGCCAGCATCAACTAACTCCTTGAGCTGCTTCCTCAACTCCTCCAACTGTGGTGGAGACATTCGGTAAGGGGCTCTGGCTGGTGGCTTGGCCTCGGACACCAGCTCGATCTTGTGGTCCACCTCCCTCTTAGGTGGTAGCTTGCTAGGCAGCTTTGCGGGCATCACATCACTAAAGGTCTTCAGCACCTTTAGCACCTCCAAGGGTGACTCGGTCTCCTTCTCCCTTGGCTCATCATATTTTAGGGCTGCCAAGAAGGTGTCTTCTTGTCTGCTTACCGCCTTGGCAAATTGGATGGCTGACACCACTCGCGACCCAACTCCAGACCCTCTCCTCAATGGCACTAGGCATTGGCACCGTGCATCCAAGATGCAAACACAATCGGCAAAAGGCACAAGGAGGGCGTTAATCCGAACAAGGAAATCCAACCCAATCACAAACTCATAGTCGTCAAGGGGTATTATCTCAATGGTCTCCTTGCCTTTCCAGTCTCCAAGCTGCAACTCCACACCCCGTGCTACTCCAATGGCTGGAACTTCTTTGGAGTTCACTGTCTTAATGGTACCAGTCCCTTTTTGCACCTTCAGTTCGAGCTTCCGGGCTCCATCACCTGAAATAAAAAGATGTGAGGCACCTGTGTCCACCAGTGCGCTCACCTTCTGACCCGCAACCATCAGATCCGCAAACATCAAGCCCTTTGGCTTGCGGCTCCCCCTTACTCTGGACAGCATTGAGCACCAACAACCCAAGCTTTGCTGCCCCCTGACTCTGGCTTCTCGTCAGACTCCCTGTCTACAGCAGCCAGCTTGCCCTTCTGCGGGCAATTACGCGCTATGTGGCTCCCTCCACATAGGTAGCATGCTAGTGGCTCTCGGTCCCCCTTTGCTTTCCACTTGCCTGCTGATGGCTTCCTCTCGCCATCCTTGGTTGAACGGTCTCGGTCTCCATCCTTGGACTCCCGGTCACGGTCCTTCCCATTGGACTGCTTCTTCCGATCCCTATCATCCCTGCCCTTACCCTTGGGCTTGGTAGACTCGAACTTGTTCAGAGGCTTGAACTCTATCAAGGCCTCGGCAGTAGTCATGGCTTTAGCCAAGTCATGAACTCCTCTCCTTTGTAGCTCATGCTTCACCCACGGCTTCAGCCCATCCATGAAAGCAAAGAATGCGTCCTTCTCACCTAGATCTGAGATCTGTAGCATCAGTTCAGAGAATTTTTGAACATACTCTCTTATGTTCCCTTGCTGGCTCAACCTGCGCAACTTTGCCCGCGC
Organism: Durio zibethinus; assembly: GCF_002303985.1. The sequence goes on along the minus strand of NW_019167926.1, from coordinate 19,107,654 downwards.
CTCATCATCGGCATACTCCGGGTAAAATTGTTCTCTGAACTCCTTTTGGAACTCTGCCCAGGTTCCAATCTTGGCGTTCCCACGCCTGACATCATCACACCTGTGCCTCCACCACAATAAGGCTACATCAGTGAGATACATAGCAGCGGTGCTTACCTTTATCGCCTCGTCTTGCATGCCCATGGCCTGGAAATACTGCTCCATACCCCAAAGGTAATTGTCTACTTCCTTGGCCGCCCTAGTCCCCTTAAACTCCTTAGGCTTAGGGACATCCAATCTGGATCTGGACACTCCAGCAAACATGCCATTCCCAATGGCAGTCTTGCAAGTAACGAGCTCACTGGTAAGCTCCTCCATCCGCTGGCGCATGGCCTCCATGCCATCACGCAAGGTCTGTACTTCAGCCTCCAAGGATTCATTCTTTTGGGTGATCGCATCCAGGCCATTGTTGAGAGCAGCTGCTACCTCACTTTGGATCTCCTTCCCCATGGAGTCTAGCGATGCAATGTGAGTCTCTACTTCTTCCAGCTTCTCCCCCATGTCACCTATGGTCACCTCCACCTTGGCCAGCCTACCGTCCATGGTAGACCAGATATCTCTAGAACCAGCTTTCTTGCCTCTTCCTCGCCCATGCTCCTGGGCCTCTGGTTGTTGGCTAGCAACGTCGCTTTGGGATGCCATCTCCTCAATCACGATCTAACCTGCACAACACAAACACGCAGAATCGAACTTGCTCTGATACCAATTGTCACAGGCTCCGACCTTAGACTCAGAATCCGTGCGGCCTTAGGCTTGGAATCTCCTCCTTTATGCCTAAGTCAGCCTAAAACACAAGCGTACGGGCACTAGAACAATGGGAAGGGCTGATTACGCAAGTTAAAGAGAAACAGGACAGGAAAACAGAATTCTGGAAATGCTCTTGTATTCACTGAAACAGAAGTGTTTAATGGTGTACAAATGAGGGTGGAGCAGCCCTCTATTTATAGTTGAGGCTCCAGCTACAACTTAATGGCAAATCCCTAAAATAAAGGCTACAATCATGGGATTACAATTAATCAAGATGCTGGTTCCTGATTTTCAGGGTCAACCATATCTGCCAGGATGCTGATGCTGATCCTGTCTGGTTCCAGAAGCTTCCCTTGCCTATCCAGCACCTTGGGCCCTTCTAGATGTGGTGCGGGCAGCCCAAATGCCAGGCCTTGGTCTCATGAGTTGGCCTGCAAGATGGGCGGGCGTTTGGAGCTCGTTTGATAGGCTTTGCGCACTGATACCCGCCAGCACGCCTGGTCTGCGGGCCTCAGCTTCTGGCTCGCCTGCTGGTCTGCTTGATGTGCCTGGCGCACCCGCCCAAGGCGTGACACAAGCGCTCAGCCAGCCAGAGGGGTGGGATGCGCAAGCCGGGGATCGGTCGGGTCCCACTCTATGTGCTGTCGATCCTGATGCCGCAACCCTCGGTCCGATCTAATGTTAGACTGGGAATGAACTCCGTATGCCTATGCCAATCGACGAAATGAGCGGGCGGGCGGGCGTGCACCACTCCGGCCAGAGAGACGGGATGCGCAAGCCGTGGATCGATAGGGTGGTAGGTGGGTTTGGGCACATCTTTATATTTCTACATGCCAATGCCATTTTTATGGCTTTTAAATTCATACAATGGTCCCTTAAGCCTTGACGTGAAGTTTCATGGCAAGACGACTCGTTTTTTATTTTTCACAATTTTCAAAACTTTTTACGGTTTGATATTTTTTAAAATTTTTTCAGAAGGAGTTTTGGCCCCAAACTTGTTAGACGTGATCCTTGTATTCTTGTTAGCATGCACAAAAAAATTCAGCTAAAAACTCGAAGTGTACAAGATTTTGTGACCATTTGAAAAAAGTGTCCCCATTTCAGACACTTTAATTGCTACTGGCAGCAAACCTATAAAATCTCAAATGCTCTTTAAAGGGGTGTGAGTTCTCGAGATTTGATGTGGGATAGGGGGCCAATATAAGGGCCAAGTACCAGCACCCATCACACATCATGTGCGCACACCCCCCGGCTCCCTCGATCGTCGGAACCCGAATGCCGCCGGTCAGGTTCTCCGGTGATGCTCCAGCGATGGTGCCCCGATGAAGAAAAATACGGCACCAGCACATGCCCGAGGCCAGCATGTACTGTCGTAACCCATGGTCTGATCCGATCTTAGACTGGGAATGAACTCCGTATGCTTAGACTGGGAATGAACTCTATATGCCTAAGTCAACCCACGAAACGAGCGAACGGGCGCCCAACCGACCAGAGGGGCGGGATGTGCAAGCCGGGGATCGGTTGGGTCCCCCTCTATGTGCTATCGATCCTGCTGCCACAACCCTCGGTTTGATCCGATCTTAGACTGGGATTGAACTCCGTATGCCTAAGCCAACCAATGAAATCAGCGGATGGGTGGGCGGGCGGGCACTACGCCGGCCAGAGAGACGGGATGCGCAAGCTGTGGATCGATAGGGTGGTAGGTGGGTTTAGAAACATCTTCATATTTCTGTGTGCCAATGCCATTTTTATGGCTTGTAAACTCATACAATGGTCCCTTAAGCCTTCACGTGAAGTTTCATGGTAAGACGACTCGTTTTCTATTTTTCATGATTTTTGAAACTTTTTGTGGTTCGGGATTTTTTAAAATTTTTTAGGAAGGAGTTTTGGCCCCAAACTTGGTAGACGTGATGCTTGTATTTCTGTTGGTGTGCACAAAAAAATTCAGCTGAAAACTCAAAGTGTACAAGATTTTGTGACCATTTGAAAAAAATGTCCCCATTTTAGACACTTTAATGGCTACTGGCAGGAAACCTGTAAAATCTCAAATGCTCTTTAAGGGGTGTGAGTTCTCAAGGTTTGATGAGGGATAGGGGACCAATATATGGGCAAGTACCAGCACACATCACACATCATGTGCGCACACCTCCCCCCGGCCCCCAGATCACCGGAACCCCAATGCCGCCGGTTAGGTTCTCTAGCGATGCTCCGGTGATGGTGCCCCGACGAAGAAAAATATGGCACCAGCACATGCTCGAGCCCAACATGTGATGCTGCAACCCTCGATCCAGTCCGATCTTAGACTGGGAATGAACTTCGTATGCCTATGCCAACCCACGAAACAAGCGTACGGGCGCTCAACCGACCAGGGGGTAGGATGCGCAAGCGGGGGATCGGCCGGGTCCCCCTCTGCGTCCTGCTGATCCTACTATCGCAACCCTTGCACCCATCACACCCATTGCAAGATTTTGTGACCATTTGAAAAAAGTGTCCCTATTTCGGACACTTTAATGGCTAATGGCAGCAAACCTGTAAAATCTCAAATGCTCTTTAAGGGGGTGTGAGTTCTCGAGGTTTGATGAGGGATAAGGGCCAAATATAAGGGCCAAGTACCAGCACCCATCGCACACGCACACCCCCCGGCCCCCCGATCATCGAAACCCCAATGCCGCCGGTCAGGTTCTCCGACGATGCTCCGACGAAGAAAAATACGGCACTAGCACATGCCCGAGCCCAGCATGTGCTGCCGTAACCCTCGGTCTGGTCCGATCTTAGACTGGGAATGAACTCCGTATGCCTAAGTCAACCCATGAAAAGAGAATGCGGGAACTCAGCCAGCCAGAGGAGCAGGATGCGTAAGTCGGGGATCGGTCGGGTCCCCTTCT
>NW_019167926.1:19075044-19102983 GCF_002303985.1 Durio zibethinus | reverse complement strand
TTTAAGGGCCAAGTACCAGCACCCATCGCACATCATGTGCGCACACCCCCCCGGCCCCCCTGATCGCCGGAACCCCAATGCTGCCGGTCAGGTTCTTCGGCGATACTCCGACGATGGTGCCCCGACGAAGAAAAATGCGGCACCAGCACATGCGCGAGCCCAGCATGTGCTGCCGCAACCATCGGTTTGGTCTGATCTTAGATTGGGAATGAACTCTGTATGCTTAGATTGGGAATGAACTCCGTATGCCTAAGTAACCCACGAAACGAGCTTGCGGGCGCTCAGCCAGCCAGAGGGGTGGGACGCGCAAGTCGGGGATCGACCGGGTTCCCCTCCACGTGCTGTCGATCCTGCTGCTGCAACCCTCAGTCCGGTGCGATCTTAGACTGAGAATGAACTCCGTATGCCTAAGCCAACCGACGAAACGAGCGGACGGGCAGGCGGGCACTACACCGGCCAGAGAGACGAGATGCGCAAGTGGTGGATCGATAGGGTGGCAGGTGGGTTTAGGCACACCTTCATATTTTTGCATGCCAATGCCATTTTTATGGCTTGTAAATTCATACAATGGTCATTTAAGCCTTCACGTGAAGTTTCATGGCAAGACGACGCATTTTCTATTTTTCACGATTTGTGAAACTTTTTGCGGTTTGAGATTTTTTAAAATTTTTTCAGAAGGCGTTTTGGCCCCAAACTTGGTATACATGATCTTTGTATTTTTGTTGGCATGCAGAAAAAATTCAGCTAAAAACTCGAAAGTGTACAAGATTTTGTGACCATTTGAAAAAAGTGTCCCATTTCGGGACACTTTAAGGCTACTGGCAGCAAAACCTGTAAAATCTCAAATGCTCTTTAAGGGGGTGTGAGTTCAATGAGGTTTGACTGAGGGATAGGGGGCCAATATAAGGGCCAAGTACCAGCACCCATCGCACATCATGTGCGCACACCCCCTGTCCCCCCCGATCGTTGGAACCCCAATGCCATCGGTCAGGTTCTTCAGCGATGCTTAGGCGATGGTACCCCGACAAAGAAAAATGCGACACCAACACATGCGTGAGCCCAGCATGTGCTACCGCAACCCTTGGTCCAGTCCCATCTTAGGCTGGGAATGAACTCCGTATGCTTAGACTAGGAATAAACTCGTATGCCTAAGTCAACCCACGAAACGAGCGTGCGGGTGCTCAGTCGGCCAGAAGGGCGGGATGCGTAAGTCGAGGAAAGATCGGGTCCCCCTTTGTGTGCTACTGATTCGACTGTCGCAACCCTCAGTCCGATCTGATCTTAGACTGGGAATGAACTCCGTATGCCTAAGCCAACCGACGAAACGAGCGGACGGTTGGGCGGGCATTACGTCAGCCAGAGAGATGGGATGCACAAGCCGTGGATCGACAGGGTGGTAGGTGGGTTTAGGCACATCTTCATATTTCTACGTGCCAATGCCATTTTTATGGCTTGTAAATTCATGCAATGGTCCCTTAAGCCTTCACGTGAAGTTTCATGGCAACACGACTTGTTTTCTATTTTTCACGATTTTCAAAACTTTTTTCGATTTCGGATTTTTCAAGATTTTTTCGAAAGGCGTTTTGGCCCCAAACTTGGTAGACATGATCCTTCTATTTTTGTTGGCATGCAAAAAAAAATTCAGCTAAAAACTCGATGTGTACAAGATTTTGTGACCATTTGAAAAAAGTGTCCCCATTTCAGACACTTTAATTACTACTGGCAGCAAACCTGTAAAATCTCAAATGCTCTTTAAGGGGGTGTGAGTTCTAGAGGTTTGATAAGGGATAGAGAGCCAATATAAGGGCCAAGTACCAGCACCCATTGCACATCATGTGCGCACAACATGTGCGCACAACCCCCCTCGGCCCCCCCGATCGTCGGAACCCCAATGCCACCGGTCAGGTTCTCCGACGATGCTCCGGTGATGGTGCCCCGACGAAGAAAAATGCGACACCAGCACATGCTCGAGCCCAGCATGTGCTACCACAACCCTCGGTCCGATCCGATCTTAGACTGGGAATGAACTCCGTATGCTTAGACTGGGAATGAACTCCGTATGCCTAAGTCAACCCACGAAACGAGCTTGCGGGCGCTCAGCCGACCAAAAGGGTGGGAGTCGGGGATCAACCTGGTCCCCCTCCACGTGCTGTCGATCTTGCTGTAGAAATCCTCGATTCGGTTCGATCTTAGACTAGGAATGAACTGCGTATGCCTAACCCAACCGATGAAACGAGCGGGTGGGCGGGCGGGCGGGCAGGCGGGCAGGCGGGCACCACGTCGGCCAGAGAGACGGGATGCGCAAGCGGTGGATCGATAGGGTGGTAGGTGGGTTTAGGCACATTTTCATATTTTTATGTGCCAATGCCATTTTTCTGGCTTGTAAATTCATACAATGGTCCCCTAAGGCTTCACGTAAAGTTTCATGGCAAGACGACTCATTTTCTATTTTTCATGATTTTTGAAACTTTTTATGGTTCGAGATTTTTTAAAATTTTTTCGAAAGGAGTTTTGGCCCCAAACTTGGTAGACGTGATCCTTATATTTTTGTTGGCATGCAAAAAAAATTCAGCTAAAAAATCAAAGTGTACAAGTTTTTGTGACCATTTGAAAAAAGTGTCCCCATTTCAAACATTTTAATTGCTACTGGCAGCAAACCTGTAAAATCTCAAATGCTCTTTAAGGGGGTGTGAGTTCTCGAGGTTTGATGAGGGATAGGGGGCCAATATAAGGGCCAAGTACCAGCACCCGTTGCACATCATGTGCGCACACCCTCCTGGCCCCCCCGATCGTCGGAACCCCAAAGCCGTCGATCAGGTTCTCCGGCGATGCTCCGACGATGGTGCCTCGGCAAAGAAAAATGTGGCACCAGCACATGCTCGAGCCCAGCATGTGCTACCGTAACCCTCGGTCTGGTCCGATCTTAGACTGGGAATGAACTCTATATGCTTAGACTGGGAATGAACTCCGTATGCCTAAGTCAACCCACAAAATAAGCCTACGGGCGCTCAGCCGGCCACAAGGGGGGATGTGCAACCAGGGGATCGGTTGGGTCCCCCTCTATGTGCTGCCGATCTTGCTGCCTCAACCCTCTGTCCGGTCTGATCTTAGACTGGGAATGAACTCCGTATGCCTAAGCCAATCGACGAAACGAGCGGGCGGGCGGGCGGGCACTACACCGGCCAGAGAGACGGGATGCGCAAGCCGTGGATCGCTAGGGTGGTAGGTGGGTTTAGGTACATCTTCATATTTTTACGTGCCAATGCCATTTTTATGCCTTTTAAATTCATGCAATGGTCCCTTAAGCCTTCACGTGAAGTTTCATGGCAAGACGACTCGTTTTCTATTTTTCATGATTCACGAAACTTTTTATGGTTCTGGATTTTTTAAAATTTTTTTGGTAGGATTTTTGGCCCCAAACTTGGAAGACGTGATCCTTGTATTTTTTTTGGCATGCACAAAAAAATTCAGCTAAAAAAACAAAGTGTACAAGATTTTGTGACCATTTGAAAAAAGTATCCCCATTTCAGACACTTTAATGGCTACTCGCAGCAAACTTGTAAAATCTCAAATGCTCTTTAATGGGGTGTGAGTTCTCGAGGTTTGATGAGGGATAGGGGCCAATATAAGGGCCAAGTACCAGCACCCATCGCACATCATGTGCGGACACCCCCTCGGCCCCCTGACCACCGGAACCCCAATGCCGTCGGTCAGGTTCTCCGGTGATGCTCCAACGATGGTGCCCCGACGAAGAAAAATGCGGCACCAGCACATGCCTGAGCCCAGCATGTGCTGCCGTAACCCTCGGTCTGGTCTGATATTAGACTGGGAATGAACTCCGTACGCTTAGACTGGGAATGAACTCCGTATGCGTAAGTCAACCCACGAAATAAGCGTGCAGGCTCTCAGCTTGCCAGAGGGGCGGGATGGGCAAGCCGGGGATCGGTTGGGTCCCCCTTTGTGTGCTGCCGATCTTGCTATAGCAACCCTCGGTGTGATCTGATCTAAGACTGGGAGTGAACTCCGTATGCCTAAGCCGATCGACGAAACGAGCGGGTTGGCACTACACCGGCCAGAGAGGCGGGATCCGCAAGCAGTGGATAGATAGGGTGGTGGGTGGGTTTAGGTACATCTTCATATTTCTATATGCCACTACCATTTTTTATGGCTTGTAAATTCATACATGGTCCCTTAAGGCCTTCACGTGAAAGTTTCATGTGCAAGACGACTCGTTTTCTACTTTTCATGATTTTTGAACCCATTTCGCGTTCGAGTATTTTTTTAAAATTTTTTTCGAAAGGAGTTTTGGCCCCAACTTGGTAGATGTGATCGCTTGTATTTTTTTTGGCATGCACACAAAAAATCAGCTAAAAAACTCCGAAGTGTACAAGGAATTTTGTGACCATTTGAAAAAAGTGTCCCCTTTCAGACACATTAGGCTATTACTGGCAGGAACCTGTAAAATCTCAAATGCCTTCTTTAAGGGGTGTGAGTTCTCGAGGTTTGATGGGGGATAGGGGGCCAATATGAGGGCCAAGTACCAGCACCGATCGCACATCATGTGCGCACACCCCCCGACCCCCCTGATCGTCGGAACCCCAATGCCGCCGGTCAGGTTTTCCGGCAATGGTGCCCCGACGAAGAAAAATGCGGCACCAGCACATGCCTGAGCCTAGCATGTGCTGCCGAAACCCTCAATCTGGTTCGATCTTAGACTGGGAATGAACTCCGTATGCCTAAGCCAACCGACGAAATGAGCGGGTGAGCGGGCTCTACGCCGGCTAGAGAGACAGGATGCGCAAGCCGTGGATCGATAGGGTGGTAGGTGAGTTTAGGTACATCTTCATATTTCTACATGCCAATGCCATTTTTATGGCTTGTAAATTCATACAATGGTCCCTTAAGCCTTCATGTGAAGTTTAATGGCAAGATGAGTCGCTTTCTATTTTTCATTATTTTTGACACTTTTTACGGTTCGGGATTTTTTAAAAATTTTTTGGAAGGGGTTTTCGCCCTAAACCTGGAAGATGTGATACTTGCATTTTTTTTGGCATGCACAAAAAAGTTCAGCTAAAAACTCGAAATGTACAAGATTTTGTGACCATTTGAAAAAAGTGTCCCCATTCCAGACACTTTAATGGCTACTGGCAGGAAACCTGTAAAATCTGAAATGCTTTTTAAGGGGGTGTGAGTTCTCAAGGTTTGATGAGGAATAGGGGCCAATATAAGGGCCAAGTACCAGCACCCATCGCACATCATGTGCGCATACCCACCGGCCCCCCTGATCGTCGGAACCCTAATGCTACCGATCAGGTTCTCCAGCGATGCTCTGGCGATGGTGCCCTGGTGAAGAAAAATGCAGCACCAGCACATGCCCGAGCCCAGTATATGCTGCCGTAACCCTCGGTCCAATCCGATCTTAGACTAGGAATGAACTCCGTATGCCTAAGTCAACCCACGAAACGAGCCTGCTGGCGCTCAGCCGACCAGAGGGGCAGGATGCGCAAGCCGAGGATCGGTCGGGTCCCCCTCTACGTGCTACCGATCCTACTGCCGCAACCCTCGATCCAGTCTGATCTTAGACTGGGAATTAACTCTGTATGCCTAAGCCAACCGACGAAACGAGTGGGCGGGCGGGCGGGCGGGCTCTACGCGGACCGGAGAGATGGGATGCGCAAGCCGTGGATCGATATGGTGGTAGGTGGGTTTGGGCACATCTTCACATTCTACCATGCCCAATGCCATTTTTCTGGCTTGTAAATTCATACAATGGTCCTTAAGCCTTCACATGAAGTTTCATGGCAAGACAACTCGTTTTCTATTTTTCATGATTTTTGAAACTTTTTACGGTTTGGGATTTTTTTAAATTTTTTTGGAAGGCGTTTTGGCCCCAAACTTGGTAGACGTGATCCTTGTATTTTTTTTGGCATGCACAAAAAAATTCAGCTAAAAACTCAAAGTGTACAAGATTTTGTGACCATTTGAAAAAAGTGTCCCCATTTTTAGACACTTTAATAGCTACTGGCAGCAAACCTGTAAAATGTCAAATGCTCTCTAAGGGGGTGTGAGTTCTTGAGGTTTGGTGAGGGATAAGGGGCCAATATAAGGGCCAAGTACCACCACCCATCGCACATCATATGCGCACACTCCTCGGCCCCCCCGATCATCGGAACCCCAATGCCGTCGGTCAGGTTCTCCGGCGATGGTGCCCCGACAAAGAAAAATGCAGCACCAACACATGCCCGAGACCAGCATGTGCTGCCACAACCCTCGGTCCAGTCCGATCTTAGACTGGGAATGAACTCCGTATGCCTAAGCTAACCGACGAAACGAACGGAAGGACGGGCGGGCGGGCACTATACTGGCCAGAGAGACGGGATGCGCAAGCCGTGGATCGATAGGGTGGTAGGTGGGTTTAGGCACATCTTCATAGTTTTGTGTGCCAATGCCATTTTTATGGCTTGTAAATTCTTACAATGGTCCCTTAAGCCTTCACGTGAAGTTTCATGGCAGGACGACTCGTTTTCTATTTTTTATGTTTTTTGAAACTTTTTACGGTTCAAGATTTTTTAAAATTTTTTCGAAAAGATTTTTGGCCCCAAACCTGGTAGACGTGATCCTTGCATTTTTTTTGGCATGCACAAAAAAATTCAGCTAAAAACTCGAAGTGTACAAGATTTTATGACCATTTCAAAAAAGTGTCCCCATTTCAGACACTTTATTGGCTATTGGCCGCAAACCTGTAAAATCTCAAATGCTCTTTAAGGGAGTGTGAGTTCTGGAGGTTTGATGGGGGATAGAGGGCCAATATAAGGGCCAAGTACCAGCACCGATCGCTCATCATGTGAGCACACCACCCGGCCCCCCGATCATCGGAACCCAAATGTCGCTAGTCAAGTTCTCCGACGATGCTCCGGCAATGGTGTTTCGACGAAGAAAAATACGGCACCAGTACATGCTCGAGCCCAGCATGTGCTACAGAAACCCTCGGTCTGATCCGATCTTAGACTGGGAATGAACTCGTATGTCTAAGCCAACCGACGAAACGGGCGGGCGGGCACTACGCCGGCCAGAGAGACGGGATGCGCAAGCCGTGGATCGATAGGGTGGTAGGTGGGTTTAGGCGCATCTTCATATTTCTACATGCCAATACCATTTTTATGGCTTGTAAATTCATACAATGGTCCCTTAAGCCTTCACGTGAAGTTTCATGGCAAGACAACTCGTTTTCTATTTTTCACGATTTTCCAAACTTTTTGTCGCTCAGGATTTTTTAAAATTTTTTCGGAAGGAGTTTTGGCCCCAAACATGATAGACGTGATCCTTCTATTTTTGTTGGCGTGCACATAAAAAATTAGCTAAAAACTCGAAGTGTACAAGATTTTGTGACCATTTGAAAAAAGTGTCCCCATTTCAGACACTTTAATGGCTACTGGCAGCAAATCTGTAAAATCTCAAATGCTCTTTAAGGGGTGTGAGTTCTTGAGGTTTGATAAGAGATAGGGGGCCAATATAAGGGCCAAGTACCAGCACCCATTGCACATCATGAGCGCACACCACCCCCGGCCCCCCCGATCACCGGAACCCTAATGCTTGAGCCAGCATGTGCTGTCCGTAACCCTCGGTCCAGTTTGATCTTAGATTGCGAATGAACTCCATATGCTTAGACTGGGAATGAACTTCGTATGCTTAAGTCAACCCACAAAATGAGCGTACGGGCGCTCAGCCGGCCATAGGGGCGGGATGCGCAAGCCGAGGATCGATCGGGTCCTCCTCTGCATGCTGCCGATCCTGCTGCCGCAACCTCAGTCCGATCTAATCTTAGATTGGAAATGAACTCCATATGCCTAAGCCAACCGATGAAACAAGCAGGAGGGCGGGTGGGTGGGCACTACGCCGGCCAGAGAGACGTGATGCGCAAGCCATGCATCGATAGGGTGGTAGGTGGGTTTAGGGACATCTTCATATTTTTGCGTGCCAATGCCATTTCTATGGCTTGTAAATTCATACAATGGTCCCTTAAGCCTTCACGTGAAGTTTCATGGCAAGACGACTCGTTTTCTATTTTTTAGGATTTTCTAAACTTTTTGGGGTTTGAGATTTTTTAAAATTGTTTCGGAAGGAGTTTTGTCCCCAAACATGGTAGACGTGATCCTTGTATTTTTTTTGGCATGCCCAAAAAAATTCAGCTAAAAACTCGAAGTGTACAAGATTTTGTGACCATTTGAAAAAAGTGTCCCCATTTCAAACATTTAATGGCTACTGGCAGCAAACCTGTAAAATCTCAAATGCTCTTTAAGGGGGTGTGAGTTCTCGAGGTTTAATGAGGGATAGGGGGCCAATATAAGGGCCAAGTGCCAGCACCCATTTCACATCATGTGCGCACACCCCCCCGGCCCCCCCGATCGCCGGAACCCCAATGCTACCGGTCAGGTTCTCCGGCGATGCTCAGACGATGGTGCCCCGACGAAGAAAAATGCGGCACCAGCACTTGCCCGAGCCTAGTATGTGCTACTACAACCCTTGGTCCACTCTGATCTTAGACTGGGAATGAACTTCGTATGCCTAAGCCTACCGACGATACAAGCGGGAGGGCGATCGGGCGGGCACTACGTCAACCAGAGAGACGGGATGCGCAAGCTGCAGATCGATAGGGTGGTAGGTGGGTTTAAGCACATCTTCATATTTCTACGTGCCAATGCCATTTTTATGGCTTGTAAATTCATACAATGGTCCTTTAAGCCTTCACGTGAAGTTTCATGGCAAGACGACTTATTTTCTATTTTTCATGATTTTTGAAACTTTTTACGGTTCAGGATTTTTTAAAATTTTTTCAGAAGGAGTTTTGGCCCCAAACTTGGTAGACGTGATCCTTGTATTTTTGTTGGCATGCACAAAAAAAAATCAGCTACAAACTCGAAGTGTACAAGATTTTGTGACCATTTGAAAAAAGTGTCCCCATTTCAGACACTTTAATGGCTACTGGCAGCAAACCTGTAATATCTCAAATGCTCTTTAAGGGTGTGTGAGTTCTCGAGGTTTGATGAGTGATAGGTGGCCAATATAATGGCTAAGTACTAGCACCCATCGCACATCATGTGCGCACTTCCCTCCGGCCCCCCCGATCGTCGGAACCCCAATACCGCCGGTCAGGTTCTCCGGTGATGCTCCGATAATGGTGCCCCGATGAAGAAAAATATGGCACCAACACATGCCCGAGGCCAGCATGTGCTGTCACAACCCTTGGTCTGATCCGATCTTAGACTGGGAATGAACTCCGTATGCTTAGACTGGGAATGAACTCCATATGCCTAAATCAACCCACGAAACGAACGTGTGGGCACTCAGCCGGCCAGAGGGGCGGGATGCATAAGCCGGGGATTGGCCAGGTCCCCCTCTGCGTGCTGCTGATCTTGCTGTCGCAACCCTTAGTCCAGTCTGACTTAAACTGGGAATGAACTCCGTATTCCTAAGCCAACCGATGAAACGAGCAGGCGGGCGGGCACAACGTCGGCCAGAGAGACGGGATGCGCAAGCCGTGGATCGATAGGGTGGTAGGCGGGTTTAGGCACAACTTCATATTTCTGCATGCCAATGATATTTTTATGGCTTGTAAATTCATACAATGGTCCCTTAAGCCTCCACGTGAAGTTTGATGGCAAGATGACTAGTTTTTTATTTTTCATGATTTTGGAAACTTTTTACGGTTCGGGATTTTTTAAAATTTTTTCGGAAGGAGTTTTGGCCCCAAACTTGGTAGACGTGATCCTTGTATTTTTGTTGGCATGCACAAAGAAAATCAGCTAAAAACTCAAAGTGTACAAGATTTTGTGACCATTTGAAAAAAGTGTCCTCATTTCAGACACTTTAATGGCTACTAAAAGCAAACCTGTAAAATCTCAAATGCTCTTTAAGGGCGTGTGAGTTCTCAAGGTTTGATGAGGGATAGGAAGCCAATATAAGGGCAAAGTACTAGCACCCATCACATATCATGAGCGCACACCCCCCCCGGCGCCCTCGATGGTCGAAACCCCAATGCCGCCGATCAGGTTCTCCGGCGATGGTGCCCCGACGAAGAAATATGCGGCACTAGCACATGCCCGAGCCTAGCATGTGCTATCTCAACCCTCGGTCTGGTCCAATATTAGACTGTGAATGAACTCCGTATGCTTAGACTGGGAATGAACTCCGTATGCCTAAGTCAACCCACGAAACGAGCGTGTTGGCACTCAGCCAACTAGAGGGTCGGGATGCGTAAGCCGGGGATCGACTGGGTCCACTCTGTGTGCTATCGATCCTGCTGCCGCAACACTCGATCTGGTCTGATCTTAGATTGGGAATGAACTCTGTATCCCTAAGCCAACTGATGAAACGAGCGGACGGGCGGGCACTACGTCGGCCAGAGAGACCAGATGCACAAGCCGTGGATCGATAGGGTGGTAGGTGGGTTTAGGCACATCTTCATATTTCTGTGTGCCAATGCCATTTTTATGGCTTGTAAATTCATACAATGGTCCCTTAAGCCTTCACGTGAAGTTTCATGGCAAGACGACTCGTTTTCTATTTTTCACGATTGTCAAAACTTTTTTATGTTCGAGATTTTTTAAAATTTTTTCAAAAGGAGTTTTGGCCCCAAACTTGATAGACGTGATCATTGTATATTTTGTTGGCATGCACAAAAAAAAATCAGCTAAAAACTCGAAGTGTACAAGATTTTGTGACCATTTGAAAAAAGTGTCCCCATTTCAGACACTTTACTGGCTATTGGAAGCAAACCTGTAAAATCTCAAATGCTCTTTAAGGGGGTGTGAGTTCTCAACGTTGGATGAGGGATAGGGGGCCAATATAAGGGCCAAGTAGCAGCACCCATCGTACATCATGTGCGCACACCCCCCTGGGCCCCCCGATCGCCGGAACCCAATGCCGCTGGCCAGGTTCTCCGGCGATGCTCCGACGATGGTGCCCCGACGAAGAAAAATACGGCACCAGCACATGCCTGAGCCCAGCATGTGCTGCCGCAACCCTTAGTCCGGTCTGATCTTAGACTGGGTATGAACTCTATATGCCTAAGCTAACCGACGAAATAAGCGGACGGGCGGGCGGGCACTACGCTGGCCAGGAGGAGACGGGATGCGCAAGCCGTGGGATCGATAAGTGGTAGGTGGGTTAGGCACATCTTCATATTTCTACGTGCCAATGATAATTTTAATGGCCTTGTAAATATCATACAACGGTCCCTTAAGCCTTCACGTGGAAGTTTCATGACAAAGACGACTAGTTTTTTATTTTTCACTATTTTGGAAACTTTTTACGGTTCGAGATTTTTTTAAATTTTTTCAGAAAGAGTTTTGCCCCATACTTGGTAGATGTGATCCTTGTATTTTTTTTGGCGTGCACAAAAAAATTCAGCTAAAAACTTGAAGTGTACAAGATTTTGTGACCATTTGAAAAAAGTGTCCCCATTTCGGACACTTTAATGGCTACTGGCAGCAAACCTGTAAAATCTCAAATGCTTTTTAAGGGGGTGTGAGTTCTCGAGGTTTGATTAGGGGTAAGGGGCCAATATAAGGGCTAAATGCCAGCAGTCATCACACATCATGTGCGCACACCCCCCGGCCCCCCCGATCGTCAGAACCCCAATGCCGCTGGTTAGGTTCTCCGACGATGGTGCCCCGGAGAAGAAAAAAGCGGCACCAGCACATGGCCGAGCCCAGCATGTGCTGCCGTAACCCTCAGTCCGATCCGATCTTAGACTGGGAATGAACTCCGTATGCTTAGACTGGGAATGAACTCCGTATGCGTAAGTCCACCCATGAAACGAACGTGCGGGCGCTTAGTCGGCCAGAGAGGCGGGATGCATAAGCCGAGGATCGGTCGGGTCCCTCTCTGCGTGCTACCGATCCTACTGCCGCAACCCTCGGTCTGGTCTGATCTTAGATTGGGAATGAACTCTGTATGCCTCAGCTAATCGACAAAACGAGAGGGCGGACGGGTGGGCAGGCACTACGCCGACCAGAGAGACGGGATGCGCAAGCCGTGGATAGATAGGGTGGTAGGTGAGTTTAGTCACATCTTCATATTTCTATGTGCTAATGCCATTTTTATGGCTTGCAAATTCATACAATGGTCCGTTAAGCCTTCACGTGAAGTTTCATGGCAGGACGACTCATTTTCTATTTGTCATGATTTTCAAAACTTTTTGCGGTTTGGGATTTTTTAAAATTTTTTCGGAAGGAGTTTTGGCCCCAAACTTGGTAGACATGATCCTTGTATTTTTGTTAGCATGCATAAAAAAATTCAGCTAAAAGCTCGAAGTGTACAAGATTTTGACCACCATTTGAAAAAAGTGTCCCTATTTGAGACACTTTAATGGCTACTGGCAGCAAACCTGTAAAATCTCAAATGCTCTTTAAGGGGGTGTGAGTTCTCGAGGTTTGATGATGGATAGGGGGCCAATATAAGGGCCAAGTACCAGCACCCATCACACATCATGTACGCACAGGCCCCCCGGCCCTCTATGGCCGGAACCCCAATGTCGCTGGTCAGGTTCTACGGCGATGCTCCGAGCCCAGCATGTGCTGCCGTAGCCCTAGGTCTGATCCGATCTTCGACTGGGAATGAACTCCGTATGCTTAGACTGGGAATAAACTTCGTATGCCTAAGTCAACCCCACGAAACGAACGTAAGGGCGCTCAGCCGGCCAGAAGGGCGGGATGCCCTTTGCGTGCTGTCGATCCTGCTGCCGCAACCCTCGGTCTGGTCTAATCTTAGACTGGGAATGAACTCCGTATGCCTAAGCCAACCAATGAAACGAATGGGCGGGTGGGCGGGTGGGCGGGCCGGCGGGCACTACGTCGACTAGAGAGACGGGATACGCAAGCCGTGGATCCATAAGGTGGTAGGTGGGTTTAGGCACATCTTCATATTTCTGCGTGCTAATGCCATTTTTATGGCTTGTAAATTCATACAATGGTCCCTTAAGCCTTCACGTGAAGTTTCATGGCAAGACGACTCGTTTTTTATTTGTCACGATTTTCAAAACTTTTTACGGTTTAGGATTTTTTAAAATTTTTTAGGAAGGATTTTAGGCCCCAAACTTGGCAGACGTGATCCTTGTATTTTTTTGGCATGCATAAAAAAATTCAGCTAAAAACTCGAAGTGTACAAGATTTTGTGACCATTTGAAAAAATTGTCCCTATTTAAGACAATTTAATGGCTACTGGGAGCAAACCCGTAAAATCTCAAATGCTCTTTAAGGGGGTGTGAGTTCTTGAGGTTTGATGAGGGACAGAGGGCCAATATAAGGGCCAAGTACCAGCACCCATTGCACATCATGTGCGCACACCCCCTCGGCCCCCCCGATCATCGGAACCCAAATGCTGCCGGTCAGGTTCTCCGGTGATGCTCCGACGATGGTGCCTCGGAGAAGAAAAATATGGCACCAGCACATGCCCGAGCCTAGCTTGTGCTACCGCAACCCTCGGTCTGGTCAGATCTTAGACTAGGAATGAACTCCGTATGCCTAAGTCAACCCGTAAAATGAGCGTGCGGGTGCTCAGCCGGCTAGAGGGGTGGGATGCGCAAGTCGGGGATCGGCCCCCATTTCAGACACTTTAATGGCTACTGGCAGCAAACCTGTAAAATCTCAAATACTCTTTAAGGGGTGTGAGTTCTCGAGGTTTGATGAGGGATAGGGCGCAATATAAGGGCCAAGTACTAGCACCCATCGCACATCATGTGCGCACACCCCCTCCGGCCCCCCGATCACCGAACCCCAATGCCGCCGATCAGGTTCTCCGACGAAGCTTCGGCGATGGTGCCCTGGCAAAGAAAAATGCGGCACCAGCACATGCTCGAGCCCAGCATGTGCTGCTGTAACCCTCGGTCTGGTCCGATCTTAGACTGGGAATGAACTCCATATGCTTAGACTGGGAATGAACTCCGTATGCCTAAGTCAACACACGAAATGTGCGTGCCGGTGCTCAGTCGGCCAGAGGGGCGGGATACGCGAGCCGGGGATCGATCGGGTCCCCCTCTGCGTGCTACTGACCCTACCACCGCAACCCTTGGTCCAGTCCAATCTTAGACTGGGAATGAACTCCGTATGCCTAAGCCAACCGATGAAATGAACGGGCATGCGGGCAAGCAGGCACTACGCTGGCCAGAGAGACGGGATGCGCAAGCCGTGGATCGATAGGGTGCTAGGTGGGTTTAGGCACATCTTCATATTTCTGTGTGCCAATGCCATTTTTATGGCTTGTAAATTCATACAATGGTCCCTTCAGCCTTCACGTGAAGTTTCATGGCAAGACGACTCATTTTCTATTTCTCACGATTTTTGAAACTTTTTGCGGTTCGGGATTTTTAAAAATTTTTTCAGAAGGTGTTTTGGTCCCAAACTTGGTAGACGTGATCCTTGTATTTTTGTTGGCATGCACAAAAAAATTTTGCTAAAAAATCAAAGTGTACAAGATTTTGTGACCATTTGAAAAAAGTGTCCCCATTTTAGACACTTTAATGGCTACTGGTAGCAAACCTATAAAATCTCAAATGCTCTTTAAGGGGGTGTGAGTTCTTGAGGTTTTATGAGGGATAGGGGGCCAATATTAGGGCCAAGTACCAGCACCCATTGCACATCATGTGCACACACCCCCCCGATCATCGGAACCTCAATGCCGCCGGTCAGGTTCTCCGGGGCTGCTCCGACGATGGTGCCCCAGCGAAGAAAAATATGGCACCAGCACATGCTCGAGCCCAGAATGTGCTACTGCAACCCTCGGTCTGATCCGATCTTAGACTGGGAATGAACTCCGTATGCCTAAGTCAACTCACGAAACGAGCGTGCGGGCGCTCAGCCTACCAGAGGGGTGGGATGCGTAAGCCGGGGATCGACCGGGTCCCCCTCTGCGTGCTGTCGATCTTGCTACCACAACCCTCGGTCTGGTCTGATCTTGGACTGGGAATGAACTCTGTATGCCTAAGCCAACCGACAAAACGAGCGGGTGGGTGGACGGGCGGGCACTACGTCGGCCGGAGAGACGGGATGGGCAAGCCGTGGATCGATAGGGCGGTAGGTGGGTTTAGGCACATCTTCATATTTTTGTGTGCCACTGCCATTTTTATGGCTTGTAAATTCATACAATGGTCCCCTAAGCCTTCACGTAAAGTTTCATGGCAAGACGACTCGTTTTCTATTATTCACGATTTTTGAAACTTTTTACGGTTCGAGATTTTTTAAAATTTTTTCGAAAGGAGTTTTGGCCCCAAACTTGGTAGACGTGATCCTTGTATTTTTGTTGGCATGCACAAAAACTTCAGCTAAAAACTCGAAGTGTACAAGATTTTGTGACCATTTGAAAAAAGTGTCCCCATTTCAGACACTTTAATGGCTACTGGCAGCAAACCTGTAAAATCTTAAATGCTCTTTAAGGGGGTGTGAGTTCTCGAGGTTTGATAAGGGATAGGGGGCCAATATAAAGGCCAAGTACCAGCACCCATCGCACATCATGTGCGTACACCCCCGGCCCCCCGATCGTCGAAGCCCAAATGCCGCCGGTAAGGTTCTCCGATGATGCTCCGACGATGCTCCGGTGATGGTGCCCCGACGAAGAAAAATGCGGCACCTCACACATGCTTGAGCCCAGCATGTGCTACCACAACCCTCGATCCGGTCCGATCTTAGACTGGGAATGAACTTCGTATGCTTAGACTGGGAATGAACTCCGTATGCCTAAGTCACCATGGAACAAGCGTGCGGGCGCTCAGCCGACCGGAGGGGTGGGATGTGCAAGCTGGGGATCGACCGGGTCCCCCTCTACGTGCTACCGATCCGACTACCACAACCCTCAGTCTGATCTGATCTTAGATTGGGAATCAAACTCCGTATGCCTAAGCCAACCGACGAAACGAGCGGACGGACGGGCGGGCATTACGCCGGCCAGAAAGACGAGATGCACAAGCCGTGGATCTATAGGGTGGTAGGTGGGTTTAGGCAAATCTTTATATTTTTGAGTGCCAATGCCATTTTTATGGCCTGTAAATTCATACAATGGTCCCTTAAGCCTTCACGTGAAGTTTCACGGCAAGACAACTCGTTTTCTATTTTTCACCATTTTTGAAACTTTTTACGGTTTGGGATTTTTTAAAATTTTTTCGGAAGGAGTTTTGGCCCGAAACTTGGTAGACGTGATCCTTGTATTTTTGTTGGCATGCCCAAAACAATTCAGCTAAAAACTCGAACAGTACAAGATTTTGTGACCATTTGAAAAAAGTGTCCCCATTTCAGACACTTTAATGGCTACTGGCAGCAAACCTGTAAAATCTCAAATGCTCTTTGAGGGGGTGTGAGTTCTCAAGGTTTGATGAGGGATAAGGGGCCAATATAAGGGCCAAGTACCAGCACCCATCGCACATCATGTGAGCACACCCCCCGGCCCCCTGATCACTAAAATCCCAATACCGCCGGTCAGGTTCTCCGGCGATGCTCCGACGATGGTGCCCCGGTGAAGAAAAATGTGGCACCAGCACATGCCAAAGCCCAGCATGTGCTACCACAACCCTTGGTCCGATTCGATCTTAGACTGGGAATGAACTCCATATGCTTAGACTGGGAATGAACTCCGTATTCCTAAGTCAACCCACGAAATGAGCGTGCGAGCACTACCTGCGTGCTGCTAATCCTGCTGCCGCAACCCTCAATCCAGTCCTATTTTAGATTGGAATCAACTCTGTATGCCTAAGCCAACCGATGAAACGAGCGGGCGGGCACTACGTCGACCAGAGAGACGGGAAGCGCAAGCCGTGGATCGATAGGGTGGTAGGTGAGTTTAGGCACATCTTCATATTTCTGTGCGCCAATACCATTTTTATGGCTTGTGAATTTATATAATGGTCCCTTAAGTCTTCACGTGAAGTTTCATGGCAAGACGACTCGTTTTCTATTTTTCATGATTTTTGAAACTTTTTACGGTTCAGATTTTTTAAAATTTTTTCGGAAGGAGTTTTGGCCCCAAACTTGGTAGACGTGATCCCTGTATTTTTGTTGGCATGCACAAAAGAATTCAGCTAAAAACTCGAAGTGTACAAGATTTTGTGACCATTTGAAAAAAGTGTCCCTATTTCAAACACTTTAATGGCTACTGACAGCAAACCTGTAAAACTCAAATGCTCTTTAAGGGGGTGTGAGTTCTCGAGGTTTGATGAAGGATAGGGGGCCAGTAAAAGGGCCAAGTACCAGCACCCATCGCACATCATGTGCGCACATCCCCCCGGCCCCCCCGATCGTCGGAACCCTAATGTCACAGGTCAAGTTCTTCGACGATGCTCCGACGATGGTGCCCCGACGAAGAAAAATACGGCATCGGCACATGCCCGAGCCCAGCATGTGCTACCACAACCCTTGATCCGGTCTGATCTTAGACTGGGAATGAACTCCGTATGCTTAGACTGGGAATGAACTCCGATGCCTAAGTCAACCCACGAAACGAGCGTGCGGGCGCTCAACCGGCCAGAGGGGCGGGATGCGCAAGCGGGGGATCGGTCGGGTCCTCTTCTGTGTGTTGCTAATCCTGTTGCCACAACCCTCGGTCCGGTCCGATCTTAGACTGGCAATAAACTCCGTACACCTAAGCCAACCGATGAAACGAGCGGGTGGGCACTACGTCAGCCAGAGAAACCGGATGTGCAAGCCGTGGATCGATAGGGTGGTAAGTGGGTTTAGGCACATCTTCATATTTCTGCATGCCAATGCCATTTTTATTGCTTGTACATTCATACAATTGTCCTTTAAGCCTTCACGTGAAGTTTCATGGCAAGACGACTCCTTTTTTATTTTTCATGATTTTCAAAACTTTTTAAGGTTCAGGATTTTTTAAAATTATTTTGGAAGGTGTTTTGGCCCCAAACTTGGTAGACGTGATCCTTGTATTTTTGGTGGCATGTACAAAAAAATTCAGCTAAAAACTCAAAGTGTACAAGATTTTGTGACCATTTGAAAAAAGTGTCCCCATTTCAGACACTTTAGCGACTACTGGCAGCAAACCTGTAAAATATCAAATGCTCTTTAAGGGGGTGGGAGTTCTCAAGGTTTGATGAGGGATAGGGGGTCAATATAAGGGCCAAGTACCAGCACCCATCGCACATCGTGTGCGCACACCCCTCCGGCCCCCCCGATCGTCGGAACCCGAACGCCGTCGGTCAGGTTCTCTAATGATGCTCCGGGGATGGTGCCCCGATGAAAAAAAAATGCGGCACCAGCACATGCCCGAGCCCAGCATGTGCTGCCGCAACCCTCGGTCTGATCCGATCTTAGACTGGGAATGAACTCCGGATGCCTATGTCAACCCACGAAACGAGCGTGCGGGCGCTCAACCGGCAAGAGGGATGGGATGTGCAAGCCGGGGATTGACCGGGTCCCCCTCTGCGTGCTACCGAACCTGGTACCACAACCCTCAGTTTGATCCGATCTTAGACTGGGAATGAACTCCGTATCCCTAAGCCGACCGACGAAACGAGCGTGCGGGCGGGCACTATGCCAGCCAGGAGACAAGATGCGCAAGCCGTGGATCGATAGGGTGGTAGGTGGCTTTAGGCACATCTTCGTATTTCTACGTGCCAATGCCATTTTTATGGCTTGTAAATTCATGCAATGGTCCCTTAAGCCTTCAAGTGAAGTTTCATGGCAAGACGACTCGTTTTCTATTTTTCATGATTTTTGAAACTTTTTGCGGTTCGGGATTTTTTAAAATTTTTTCAAAAGGAGTTTTTGCCCAAACCTGGTAGACGTGATCCTTGCAATTTATTTGGCATGCACAAAAAAATTCAGCTAAAAACTCAAAGTTTACAAGATTTTGTGACCATTTGAAAAAAGTGTCCTCATTTCAGACACTTTAATTGCTACTGGCAGCAAACTGGTAAAATCTCAAATGCTCTTTAAGGGGGCGTGAGTTCTCGAGGTTTGATAAGGGATAAGGGGTAAATACAAGGGCCAAGTACCAGCACCCATCGCACATCATGTGCGCACACCCCCCGATCGCTGGAACCCCAATGCCGTCGGTCAGGTTTTCCGACGATGGTGCCCCGACGAAGAAAAATGCGGCACCAGCACATGCCTGAGCCCAGCATGTGCTGTCACAACCCTTGGTCCAATCCGATCTTAGACTAGGAATGAGCTCCGTATGCTTAGACTGGGAATGAACTCCATATGCCTAAGTCAACCCACGAAACGAGTGTGCGGGCGCTTAGTTGGCCAGAGGGGCGGGATGCGTAAGCTGGGGATCGGCCGGGTCCCCCTCTGCGTGCTACAGATCCTGCTACTGCAACCCTCGGTCCAGTATGATCTTAGACTAGGAATGAACTCCGTATGCCTAAGCCAACCGACGAAACGAACGGGCGGGCGGACGGGCGGGGGGGCACTACGTCGGCCAGAGGACGAGATGCGCAAGCCGTGGATCGGTAGGGTGGTACGTTGGTTTAGGCACATCTTCCTATTTCTATGTGGCAATGCCATTTTTATGGCTTTTAAATTCATACAATGGTCCCTTAAGCCTTCACGTGAAGTTTCATGGCAAGACGACTCGTTTTCTATTTTTCACGATTTTCAAAAATTTTTGCTGTTCGAGATTTTTTAAAATTCTTTCGGAAGGAGTTTTGACCCAAAACTAGGTAGACGTGATCCTTGTATTTTTTTTGGCATGCACAAAAAAATTCAGCTAAAAACTCGAAGTGTACAATATTTTGTGACCATTTGAAAAAAGTGTCCCAATTTTAGACACTTTAATGGCTACTTGCAGCAAACCTGTAAAATCTCAAATGCTCTTTAAGGGGGTGTGAGTTCTCAAGGTTTGATGAGGGATAGGGGGCCAAAATAACAGCCAAGTACCAGCACCCATCAAACATCATGTGCGCACTCACCCCCCCGGCCCCCCGATCGTCGGAACCAAAATGCCGCCGGTCAGGTTCTCCGACGATGCTCCGACGATGGTGCCTCGACGAAGAAAAATGCGGCACCAGCACATGCTCGAGCCCAGCATGTGCTGCTGCAACCCTCGGTCTGATCCGATCTTAGACTGGGAATAAACTTCGTATTCTTAGACTAGGAATGAACTCCGTATGCCTAAGTCAACCCACGAAACGAGTGTACAGGCGCTCAGTAGGCCAGAGGGGCAGGATGCGCAAGTCGAGGATAGGGTCGGTCCCCCTCTACGTGCTGTCGATCCTACTGCTGTAACCCTCACTCCGATCCAATCTTAGACTGGGAATGAACTCCATATGCCTAAGCCAACCAACGAAACGAGCGGGCGGACGGGTGGGCGGGCACTACGTCGGCCAGAGAGACGGGATGTGCAAGCCGTGGATCGATAGGGTGGTAGGTGGGTTTAGGCACATCTTCATATTTATGCATGCCAATGCCATTTTTATGGCTTGTAAATTCATAAAATGGTCCCTTAAGCCTTCACGTGAAGTTTCATGGCAAGACGATTCGTTTTCTATTTTTCACTATTTTTGAAAGCTTTTGCGGTTTGGGATTTTTTAAAATTTTTTCGGAAGGAGTTTTGGCCCCAAACATGGTAGATGTGATACTTGTATTTTTGTTGGCATGCACAAAACAATTCAGCCAAAAACTCAAAGTGTACAAGATTTTGTGACCATTTGAAATAAGTGTCCCCATTTCATACACTTTAATGGCTACTGACAGCAAACCTGTAAAATCTCAAATGCACTTTAAGGGGGTGTGAGTTCTCGAGGTCTGATGAGGGATAGGGGCAAATATAAGGGCCAAGTACTAGCACCCATCACACATCATGTGCGAACACCCCCCCGGCCCCCCTGATCGTCGGAACTCGAATGCCGCCGGTCAGGTTCTCGGCGATGCTCTGATGATGGTGCCTCAATGAAGAAAAATACGGCACCAGCAGATGCCCGAGACCAGCATGTGTTGTCACAACCCTCAGTCCTGTCCGATTTTAGATTGGGAATGAACTCCGCATGCTTACACTGGGAATGAACTCCGTATGCCTCAATCAACCCATAAAATGAGCGTGCGGGCGCTCAGCCGGCCAGAGGGGTGGGATGCGCAAGTCGGAGATCGGTCGGGTCCCCCTCTGCATGCTGCCAATCTTGCTGCCACAACCCTCAATCTGGTTCCATCTTAGACTGGGAATGAACTCTGTATGCCTAAGCCAACCGATGAAACGAATGGGTAGGCGGGCACTACGTCGGCCAGAGAGACGAGATGCGCAAGCCGTGGATTGATAGCGTGGTAGGTGGGTTTAGGCACATCTTCATATTTCTACGTGCCAATGCCATTTTTATGGCTTGCAAATTCATACAATGGTCCCTTAAGCCTTCACGTGAAGTTTCATGGCAAGAAGGCTCGTTTTCTATTTTTCACGATTTTTGAAACTTTTTGTGGTTCAGGATTGTTTAAAATTTTTTTGGAAGGAGTTTTGGCCCCAAACTTGGTAGATGTGATACTTGTATTTTTGTTGGCCTGCATAAAACAATTCAGCCAAAAACTCAAAGTGTACAAGATTTTGTGACCAATTGAAAAAAGTGTCCCCATTTCAAACACTTTAATGGCTACTAGCAGCAAACCTGTAAAATTCAAATGCTCTTTAAGCGGGTGTGAGTTCTAGAGGTTTGATGAGGGATAAGGGGCCAACATAAGGGCCAAGTACCAGCACCCATTGCACATCATGTGCGCACACCCCCCGGCCCCCTCGATCCTCGGAACCCAAATACCGCCAGTCAGGTTCTCCGATGATGCTCCGACGATGCTGCCTCGACGAAGAAAAATGCGGCACCAGCACATGCCCGAGCCCAGCATGTGCTGCCGTAACCCTCGGTCCGGTCTGATCTTAGATTGGGAGTGAACTCCGTATGTTTACACTAGGAATGAACTCCGTATGCCTAAGTCAACCCACAAAACGAGCGTTCGAGCGCTCAGCCGGCCAGAGGGGCGGGATGCACAAGCCGGAGATCCTTTGGGTCCCCCTCTGCATGCCGTCGATCCTGCTACTACAACCCTCAGTTCGGTCTGATCTTAGAATGGGAATGAACCCCGTATGCCTAAGCCAACTGACGAAACGAGCGGGCGGGCGGGCGGGCACTACGTCGGCTAGAGAGACGGGATGCGCAAGCCGTGGATCGATAGGGTGGTAGGTGGGTTTAGGCACATCTTCATATTTATGCATGCCAATGCCATTTTTATGGCTTGTAAATTCATAAAATGGTCCCTTAAGCCTTCACGTGAAGTTTCATGGCAAGACGATTCGTTTTCTATTTTTCACTATTTTTGAAAGCTTTTGCGGTTTGGGATTTTTTAAAATTTTTTCGGAAGGAGTTTTGGCCCCAAACTTGGTAGATGTGATACTTGTATATTTGTTGGCATGCATAAAACAATTCAGCCAAAAACTCAAAGTGTACAAGATTTTGTGACCAATTGAAAAAAGTGTCCCCATTTCAAACACTTTAATGGCTACTAGCAGCAAACCTGTAAAATCTCAAATGCTCTTTAAGCGGGTGTGAGTTCTAGAGGTTTGATGAGGGATAAGGGGCCAACATAAGGGCCAAGTACCAGCACCCATTGCACATCATGTGCGCACACCCCCCGGCCCCCTCGATCCTCGGAACCCAAATACCGCCAGTCAGGTTCTCCGATGATGCTCCGACGATGCTGCCTCGACGAAGAAAAATGCGGCACCAGCACATGCCCGAGCCCAGCATGTGCTGCCGTAACCCTCGGTCCGGTCTGATCTTAGATTGGGAGTGAACTCCGTATGTTTACACTAGGAATGAACTCCGTATGCCTAAGTCAACCCACAAAACGAGCGTTCGGGCGCTCAGCCGGCCAGAGGGGCGGGATGCGCAAGCCGGAGATCGTCCGGGTCCCCCTCTGCATGCTGTCGATCCTGCTACTACTACCCTCGGTTTGGTCTGATCTTAGACTGGGAATGAACTCTGTATGCCTAAGCCAACTGACGAAACGAGCGGGCGGGCGGGCGGGCACTACGTCGGCCAGAGAGACGGGATGCGCAAGCCGTGGATCGATAGGGTGGTAGGTGGGTTTAGGCACATCTTCAGATTTCTGCGTGCCAATGCGATTTTTATGGCTTGTAAATTCAAACAATGGTCCCTTAAGCCTTTATGTGAAGTTTCATGGCAAGACGACTCGTTTTCTATTTTTCATCATTTTTGAAACTTTTTGCTGTTCGAGATTTTTTAAAATTTTTTCAAAAGGAGTTTTGGCCCCAAACTTGGTAGACGTGATCCTTATATTTTTGTTGGCATGCACAAAACAATTCAGCTAAAAACTCGAAGTGTACAAGGTTTTGTGACCATTTGAAATAAGTGTCCCCATTTCATACACTTTAATGGCTACTGACAGCAAACCTGTAAAATCTCAAATGCACTTTAAGGGGGTGTGAGTTCTTGAAGTCTGATGAGGGATAGGGGCAAATATAAGGGCCAAGTACTAGCACCCATCGCATATTATGTGCGCACACCCCCCCGGCCCCCCCGATCGTCGAAACTCGAATGCCGCCGGTCAGGTTCTCGGCGATGCTCCGACGATGGTGCCTCAATGAAGAAAAATGCGGCACTAGCACATGCCCGAGACCAGCATGTGCTGCCACAACCCTCAGTCCTGTCCGATTTTAGACTGGGAATGAACTTCGCATGCTTACACTGGGAATGAACTCCGTATGCCTAAATCAACCCATAAAATGAGCGTACGGGCGCTCAGTCGGCCAGAGTGGCGGGATGCGCAAGTCGGAGATCGGTCGGGTCCCCCTCTGCATGCTACCGATCCTGCTGCCACAACCCTCAATCTGGTTCCATCTTAGACTGGGAATGAACTCCGTATGCCTAAGCCAACCGACGAAACGAACGAGCGGGTGGGCATTACGTCGGCCAGAGAGACGAGATGCGCAAGCCGTGGATTGATAGCGTGGTAGGTGGGTTTAGGCACATCTTCATATTTCTGCGTGCCAATGCCATTTTTATGGCTTGTAAATTCATACAATGGTCCCTTAAGCCTTCACGTGAAGTTTCATGGCAAGAAGGCTCGTTTTCTATTTTTCACGATTTTTGAAACTTTTTGCGGTTCAGGATTGTTTAAAATTTTTTCGGAAGGAGTTTTGGCCCCAAACTTGGTAGATGTGATACTTGTATATTTGTTGGCATGCATAAAACAATTCAGCCAAAAACTCAAAGTGTACAAGATTTTGTGACCAATTGAAAAAAGTGTCCCCATTTTAGACACTTTAATGGCTGCTGGCAGCAAACCTGTAAAATCTCAAATGCTCTTTAAGCGGGTGTGAGTTCTAGAGGTTTGATGAGGGATAAGGGGCCAACATAAGGGCCAAGTACCAGCACCCATTGCACATCATGTGCCCACACCCCCCGGCCCCCCCGATCGTCGAAACCCAAATGCCGCCAGTCAGGTTCTCCGGCGATGCTCCGACGATGGTGCCTCGACGAAGAAAAATGTGGCACCAGCACATGCCCGAGCCCAGCATGTGCTGCCGTAACCCTCAGTCCTGGTCCGATCTTAGATTGGGAGTGAACTCCGTATGCTTACACTAGGAATGAACTCCGTATGCCTAAGTCAACCCACAAAACGAGCGTTCGGGCGCTCAGCCGGCCAGAGGGGCGGGATGCGCAAGCCGGAGATCGTCCGGGTCCCCCTCTGCATGCTGTCGATCCTGCTACTACTACCCTCGGTTTGGTCTGATCTTAGACTGGGAATGAACTCTGTATGCCTAAGCCAACTGACGAAACGAGCGGGCGGGCGGGCGGGCACTACGTCGGCCAGAGAGACGGGATGCGCAAGCCGTGGATCGATAGGGTGGTAGGTGGGTTTGGGTACATCTTCATATTTCTACGTGCCAATGCGATTTTTATGGCTTGTAAATTCAAACAATGGTCCCTTAAGCCTTTATGTGAAGTTTCATGGCAAGACGACTCGTTTTCTATTTTTCATCATTTT
Source organism: Durio zibethinus (assembly GCF_002303985.1). The sequence goes on along the minus strand of NW_019167926.1, from coordinate 19,077,994 downwards.
TGAAACTTTTTGCGGTTCGAGATTTTTTAAAATTTTTTCGGAAGGAGTTTTGGCCCCAAACTTGGTAGATGTGATACTTGTATTTTTGTTGGCATGCATAAAACAATTCAGCCAAAAACTCAAAGTGTACAAGATTTTGTGACCAATTGAAAAAAGTGTCCCCATTTCAGACACTTTAATGGCTACTGGCAGCAAACCTGTAAAATCTCAAATGCTCTTTAATGGGGTGTGAGTTCTCAAGGTTTGATGAGGGATAGGGGGCCAATATAAGGGCCAAGTACCAGCACCCATCGCACATCATGTGCGCACACCCCCCCGACCCCTCTGATCGTCGGAACACCAATTCCGTCGGTCAGGTTCTCCGGGGATTGTGCCCTGGCGAAGAAAAATACGGCACCAGCACATGCTCGAGCCCAGCATGTGCTACCACAACCCTCGGTCTGGTCTGATCTTAGACTGGGAATGAACTCTGTATGCCTAAGCCAACCGACAAAACGAGCGGGCGGACGGGCGGGCGAGTACTACGCCGGCCAGAGAGACAGGATGCGCAAGCTGTGGATCGATAGGGTGGTAGGTGGGTTTAGGCATATCTTCATATTTCTGTGTGCCAATGCCATTTTTAGGGCTTTCAGAATTCATAAAATGGTCCCTTAGGCCTTCACGTGAAGTTTCATGGCAAGACGACTCATTTTCTATTTTTCACGATTTTCAAAACTTTTTGCGGTTCAGGATTTTTTCAAATTTTTTCGGAAGGAGTTTTGGCCCCAAACTTGGTAGACGTGATCCTTGTATTTTTTTTGGTATGCACAAAAAAATCAGCTAAAAAATCAAAGTGTACAAGATTTTGTGACCATTTGAAAAAAGTGTCCCCATTTCAGATACTTTAATGGCGACTGGCAGCAAACCTATCAAATCTCAAATGCTCGTTAAGGGGGTGTGTGTTCTTGAGGTTTGATGAGGGATAGGGGGCCAATATAAGGGCCAAGTACCAGCACCCATCGCACATAATGTGCGCACACCCCCTGGGCCCCCCGATCGTCAGAACCCCAATGCCGTCGGTCAGGTTCTCCGGTGATAGTGCCCCGGTGAAGAAAAATACGGCACCAGCACATGCCCGAGCCCAGCATGTGCTGTCGTAACCCTCGGTCTGGTCTGATCTTAGACTGGGAATGAACTCCGTATGCCTAAAACAACTGACGAAACGAGCCGGCGGGCTGGGCGGGGCGGGCCACTACGTGGCCAGGAGACGGATGCGCAAGCTGTGGATCGTAAAAGGGTGGTAGTCGTGGGTTTAGGCATATCTTCAGTATTTCTGAATACCAATGCCATTTTAATGCTTGTAATTCATACAATGGTCCCTTAAGCCTTCACGAAAGTCATGGCAAGACGACTCCGTTTTTTAATTTCACAGATCTTTTGAAACTTTTTGCGTTCTGAGATTTTTAAAATTCTTTCGGGAGGAGTTTTGGCCCCAAACTTTGTAGACGTGATCCTTGTATTTTTGTTGGCATGCACAAAAAAAATTAGCTAAAAACTCAAAGTGTACAAGATTTTGTGACCATTCGAAAAAAGTGTTCCCATTTCAGACACTTTAATGGCTACTGGCAGCAAACCTGTAAAATCTCAAATGCTCTTTAAGGGGGTGTGATTACTCATGGTTTGATGAGGGATAGGGGGCCAATATAAGGGCCAAGTACAAGCACCCATCGCACATCATGCGCGCATACCCCTCGGCCCCCCTGATCGTCGGAACCCTAATACTGTCGATCAGGTTCTCCAACGATGCTTCGACAATGGTACCCCGACGAAGAAAAATGCGACGCGAGCACATTCCCGAGCCCAGCGTTTGCTGCTGCGACCCTCGGTCCATTCCGATCTTAGACTGGGAATGAACTCTGTATGCCTAAGCCGACTGACGAAACAAGCGGGTGGGCGGACGGGCGGGCACTACGCAGGCCAAAGAGACAGGATGCGTAAGCCATGGATCGATAGGGTGGTAGGTGGGTTTAGGCATATCTTCATATTTTTGCATGCCAATGCCATTTTTAGGACTTTCAAAATTCATACAATGGTCCCTTAAGCCTTCACGTGAAGTTTCATGGCAAGACGACTCGTTTTCTATTTTTCACGATTTTCAAAACTTTTTGCGATTCAAGATGTGATCCTTGTATTTTTGTTGGTATGCAAAAAAAAAAATCAGCTAAAAAATTGAAGTGTGCAAGATTTTGTGACCATTTCAAAAAAGTGTCCCCGTTTCAGATACTTTATTGGCGACTGGCAGCAAACCTGTAAAATCTCAAATGCGCTTTAAGGGGGTGTGAGTTCTTAAAGTTTGATGAGGGATAGGGTGCCAATATAAGGGCCAAGTACCAGCACCCATCGCACATAATGTGCGCACACCCCCTGACCCCCCGATCGTCGGAACCCCAATGCCGCCTGTTAGGTTCTCCGGCGATGCTCCGTCGATGCTCTGGCGAAGAAAAATATGGCAACAGCACATGCCCGAGCCCAGCATGTGCTGCTACAACCCTCGGTCTGGTCCGATCTTAGACTAGGAATGAACTCCGTATGCTTAGACTGGGAATGAACTCCGCATGCCTAAGTCAACCAACGAAACCAGCATGTGGGCGCTCAGCCGGCCAGAAGGCGGGATGCACATGCCGGGGATCGATCGGGTCCCCCTCTGCGTGCTGCCAATCCTGCTACTGCAAACTCGGTCTCGCCAATCTTAGACTGGGAATGAACTCACCGTATGTCCTAACCCAACCGAGACGAAACGAGCAGTCGGAGCCGGGACGGGGCACTATCCGGCCAGAGAGACGGGATTGAAGCCGTGGAATTCGATAGGAGTGGTAGGTGGGTTGAGGCACAATCTTCATAATTTCTGCATGCCAATGCCATTTTGTGGCTTGCTAAATTCAATACAATGGTCCCTTAGCCTTCACGTGAA
>NW_019167926.1:19048966-19074044 GCF_002303985.1 Durio zibethinus | reverse complement strand
GGGCCAAGTACCAGCACCGACGATGGCACATCATGTGGTGCACACCCCCTCCGGCCCCCCTGATCGCCGGAACCCCAATGTCGCCGGTCAAGTTCTCCGACAATGCTCCGGTGATCGTGCCCCCAAGTGAAGAAAAATACGGCACTAGCAACATGCCCGAGCCCAGCATGTGCTGCCGAACCCTCGATCCGGTCTGATCTTAGACTGGGAATGAACTCCGTATGCTTAGACTAGGAATGAACTCCGTTTGCCTAAGTCAACCCTCACGAAATGAGCGTGCGGGCGCTCAGTCGGCCAAAGCGGCGGGATACGCAAGCCGGGATTGGCCGAGTCCCCCACTGTGTGCTGCCGATCCTGCTGTAACAACCCCTCATTCGATCCAAACTAGACTGGGAATGAACACCATATGCCTAACCCAACTGACAAAACGAGCAGGCGGGGCAACTACGCCGGCCAGAGAGGACCGGGATGCGCAAGCCGTGGATCGATAGGGTGTAGGTGGCTTAGGCACAGCTTATATTTCTATGTGCCGAATGCCCATTCTTAGGGCTTGTAAATTCGATACAATGGTCCCTTAACCTTCACGTTGAAGTTTCATAGCAAGATGACCCATTTTCTATTTTTCATGATTTTTAAAACTTTTTTCGGTTCGGGATTTTTTAAAATTTTTTCGGAAGGAGTTTTGGCCCCAAAAATGGTAGAAATGATCCTTGTATTTGTTTTGGCTTGCACAAAAAAATTCAGCTAAAAACTCGAAGTGTACAAGATTTTGTGACCATTTGAAAAAAGTGTCCCCATTTCAGACACTTTAATGGCTACTGGCAGCAAACCTGTAAATCTCAAATGCTTTTTAAGGGGGTCTGAGTTCTCGAGGTTTGATGTGGGATAGGGGCCAATATAAGGGCCAAGTACCAGCACCATCGCACATCATGTGCGCATACCCCCCCGACCCCGCGATCGCCAGAACCCCAATGCCGCCGGTCAGGTTCTCCGACAATGCTCCGACGATGGTGCCCCAGTGAAAAAAAATACGACACCAGCACATGCTGGAGCCCAGCATTTGCTGTCAGAACCCTCGGTCCAGTCCGATCTTAGAATGGGAATGAACTCCGTATGCTTAGACTGGGAATGAACTCTGTATGCCTAAGTCAACCCATGAAACAAGCGTGCGGGCGCTCATCCGACCAGAGGGGTGGGATGCGTAAGACAGGGATCGGTCGGGTCCCCCTCTGCGTGCTACCGATCTTGCTGCCACAACTCTCAATCCGATCTGATCTTAGACTGGGAATGAACTCCGTAGCCTAAGCCAACTAACGAAACGAGCGGGCGAGCGGCCGAGCACTACGTCGGCCAGAAAGACGGGATGCGCAAGCCGTGGATCGATAGGGTGGCAGGTGGGTTTAGGCACATCTTCATATTTCTGTGTGCCAATGCCATTTTTATGGCTTGTAAATTCATACAATGGTCCCTTAGGCCTGCACGTGAAGTTTCATGGCAAGACGACTCGTTTTTTATTTTTCACAATTTTTGAAACTTTTTGCGGTTCGGGATTTTTTAAAATTTTTTTGGAAGGAGTTTTTACCCCAAACTTGGTAGACGTGATCCTTGTATTTTTGTTGGCATGCACAAAACAATTTAGCTAAAAACTCAAAGTGTACAAGATTTTGTGACCATTTGAAAAAAGTGTCCCCATTTTAGACACTTTAATGACTATTGGCAGCAAACCTGTAAAATCTCAAATGCTCTTTAAAAGGGTGTGAGTTCTCGAGGTTTGATGAGGGATAGGGGGCCAATATAAGGGCCAAGTACCAGCACCCATCGCACATCATGTGTGCACACCCCCCCGATCACCGGAACCCCAATGCGACCGGTCAGGTTCTCCGACGATGCTCCGGCGATGGTGCCCCGACGAAGACAAATGCAGCACCTGCACATGCCCGAGCCCAGCATGTGCTACCGTAACCATCGATCCGGTCTGATCTTAGACTGGGAATGAACTCCGTATGCCTAAGTCAGCCCATGAAACGAGCGTGCGAGCGCTCAGTCGGCCAGAGGTGTGAGATGCACAAGCCAGGGATCGGTTAGGTCCCACTCTGCATGCTACCGATCCTGCTATCGTAACACTCAATCCAGTCCAATCTTAGACTGGGAATGAACTCCGTACGCCTAAGCCAACCGATGAAACGAGCGGGCGGGCGGGCGGGCACAACGTCGGCCAGAGAGGCGGGATGCACAAGCCATGGATCGATACGGTGGTAGGTGGGTTTAGGCACATCTTCATATTTCTGCATGCCAATGCCATTTTTATGGCTTGTAAATTCATACAATGGTCCCTTAAGCTTTGACGTGAAGTTTCATGGCAAGACGACTCCTTTTTTATTTTTCACATTTTTCGAAACTTTTTACGGTTCGAGATTTTTAAAACTTTTTCGGAAGGAGTTTTGGCCCCAAACATGGTAGACGTGATCCTTGTATTTTTTTTGGCATGCACAAAAAAATTCAGCTAAAAACTCAAAGTGTAAAGATTTTGTGACCATTTGAAAAAAGTGTCCCCATTTCAGACACTTTAATGGCTACTGGCAGCAAACCTGTAAAATCTCAAATGCTCTTTAAGGGGGTGTGAGTTCTTGAGGTTTGATGAGGGATAGGGGGCCAATATAAGGGCCAAGTACTAGCACCCATGGCACATCATGTGCGCACACCCCCCTCGGCCCCCCCGATCGCCGGAAGCTAAATGCGGCCGGTCAGTTCTCCGACAAAGATGCCCCGACGAAGAAAAATGTAAGACCAGCACATGCTCGAGCCCAGCATGTGCTGCCGCAACCTTCGCTCTGGACCGATCTTAGACTCGGAATGAACTCCGTAAGCCTAGACTGGGAATGAACTCCTTATGCCTAAGTCAACCCACGAAATAAGCGTGTGGGCGCTCAGCCGGCCAGAGGGGCGGGATGCGCAAGCCGGGGATCAGCCGGGTCCCCCTCTGTATGCTGTCAATCCTACTATTGCAACCCTCAATCCAGTCTGATTTTAGATTCGAAATGAACTCCGTATGCCTAAGCCAACCGACAAAACGAGCGGGCGGGCGGGCGGACGGGCACTACGTCGGCCAAAGAGATGTGATGCGCAAGCCGTGGATCGATAGGGTGGTAGGTGGGTTTAGGCACATCTTCATATTTCTACGTGCCAATGCCAATTTTTTGGCTTGAAAATTCTTACAATGGTCCCTTAAGCCTACACGTGAAGTTTCATGGCAAGGCGACTCGTTTTCTATTTTTCACGATTTTTTGAAACTTTTTGGGGTTCGAGATTTTTTAAAATTTTTTTGGAAGGAGTTTTGGCCCCAACTTGGTAGACGTGATCCTTGTATTTTTTTTGGCATGCACAAAAAATTCAGCTAAAACACGAAGTGTACAACATTTTATAACCATTTGAAAAAAGTGTCCCCATTTCAGACACTTTAATGGCTATTGCAGCAAACCTGTAAAATCTCAAATGCTCTTTAAGGGGGTGTGAGTTCTTGAGGTTTGATGAGGGATAGGGGGCCAGTATAAGGGTCAAGTACCAGCACCCATGGCACATCATGTGCGCACACCCCCCGGCCCCTTCCATCACTGAAACCCTAATGCCGTCGATCAGGTTTTCCGACGATGCTCCAGTAATGGTGCCCCGACGAAGACAAATGCAGCACCAGCACATGCCCGAGCCCAGCATGTGCTACCGCAACCCTTGGTCCGATCTGATCTTACATTGGGAATGAACTCCGTATGCTTAGACTGGGAATGAACTCTATATGCCTAAGTCAACCCACGAAACGAGCGTACGGGCGCTCAACCGGCCAGAGGGGTGGGATGCGCAATCCGGGGATCGGCCGGGTGCCCTTCTGTGTCCTGTCGATCCTGCTACTGTAACCCTCAGCTCAATCTGATCTCTAGACTGGGAATGAACTCCGTATGCCTAAGCCAACCGACGAAACGAGCGGGTGGGCGGGCGGACGGGCACTACGTCGGCCAAAGAGACGGGATGTGCAAGCCGTGGATCGATAGGATGGTAGGTGGGTTTAGGTACATCTTCATATTTCTACGTGACAATGCCAAATTCATACAATGGTCCCTTAAGCCTTCACGTGAAGTTTCATGGCAAGGCGTCTCGTTTTCTATTTTTCACGATTTTTGAAACTTTTTGCAGTTTAGGATTTTTTAAAATTTTTTCGGAAGTAGTTTTTGCCCCAAACTTGGTAGACGTGATCCTTGTATTTTTGTTGGCATGCACAAAAAAATTCAGCTAAAAACTCGAAGTGTATAAGATTTTGTGACCATTTGAAAAAAGTGTCCCCATTTCAGACACTTTAATGGCAACTGGCAGCAAACCTGTAAAATCTCAAATGCTCTTTAAGGGGGTGTGAGTTGTCAAGGTTTGATGAGGGATAGGGAGCTAATATAAGGGCCAAGTACCAGCACCCATCGTACATCATGTGCGCACGCCCCCCCGGCCCCCCCGATCGCTGGAACCCCAATCCGTCGGTCAGGTTCTCTGGTGATGCTCGGGCGATGGTGCCCTGGCGAAGAAAAATACGGCACCAACACATGCTCGAGCCCAGCATGTGCTGCCACAACCCTCGGTCTGGTCTGATCTTAGACTGGGAATGAACTTCGTATGCTTAGACTGGGAATGAACTCCGTATGCTTAGACTGGGAATGAACTCCGTATGCCTAAGTCAACCCATGAAACGAGCATGCGGGTGCTCAGCCAGCCAGAGGGGCAGGATGCGCAAGCCGGGGATCGACCGAGTCCCCCTCTGCATGTAGTCGATCCTGCTGTCGCATCCCTCGGTCCAGTCTGATCTTACACTGGGAATGAACTCTGTATGCCTAAGCCAACCGACGAAACGAGCAGACGGGCGGGCGGGCGGGCACAACGTCGACCAGAGAGACGGGATGCGCAAGCCGTGGATCGATAGGGTGGTAGGTGAGTTTAGGCACATCTTTATATTTCTGCGTGCCAATGCCATTTTTATGGCTTCTAAATTCATACAATGGCCCTTTAAGCCTTCACGTGAAGTTTCATGGCAAGACGACTCGTTTTCTATTTTTTCACGATTTTTGGAAAATTTTTTACGGTCGCAGATTTTTTAAAATGTTTCGGAAAGGTTTTTGGCCCCAACGATGGGTGGACGTGATCCTTGATTTATTGTAGCATGTACAAAAACCATTCAGCTCAAACTCGAAATGTACAAGGATTTTGTGACCATTTTGAAAACGTGTCCCCATTTTAAACACTTTAATGGCTACTGGCAGCAACCTGTAAATTCCAAATGCACTTTAAGGGGGTGTGAGTTCTCGAGGTTGATAGGGAGTAGGGGGCCAGCTATATAGAGGGCTAAGTACCAGCACCCATGGGCACATAATGTGCGCACACCCCCCGGCCCCCCGATCGCTTGGAACGCCCGAATCCGCTGTCGGTCAGGTTTTTCGCGTGCTGCCGATGATGGTGCCCCCGACAAAGAAAAATGTGCACCAGCACATGCCCGAGCCCAACATGTGCTGCCGCAGCCCTCGGTCCGGTCCGATCTTAGATTGGGAATGAACTTCGTATGCTTAGACTAGGAATGATCTTCGTATGCCTAAGTCAACCCATGAAACGAGCGTGCGGGCGCTCAGCCGGCCAGAGGGGCAGGATGCGCAAGCCGGGGATCGACCGGGACCTCCTCTGCATGCTGCCTATCCTGCTGCCGCAACCCTCGGTCGAGTCCGATCTTAGACTGGGAATGAACTCCGTATGTCTAAGCCAACCGACGAAACGAGTGGGTGGGCAGGCGGGCGAGCACTACGCCGGCCAGAGAGACGGGATGTGCAAGCCGTGGATCGATAGGGTGGTAGGTGGGTTTAGGTACATCTTCATATTTCTACGTGCCAATGCCATTTTTATGGCTTGTAAATTCATAAAATGGTCCCTTAAGCTTTCACGTGAAGTTTCATGGCAAGACGACTCATTTTCTATTTTTCACGATTTTTGAAACTTTTTACGGTTCAGGATTTTAAAAATTTTTTAGAATGGTGTTTTGGCCCCAAACTTGGTAGACGTGATCCTTGTATTTTTGTTGGCGTGCACAAAAAAATTCAGCTAAAAACTCGAAGTGTACAAGATTTTGTGACCATTTGAAAAAAGTGTCCCCATTTCAGACACTTTAACGGCTACAGGTAGCAAACCTGTAAAATCTCAAATGCTCTTTAAGGGGGTGTGAGTTCTTGAGGTTTGATAAGGGATAGGGGGCCAATATAAGGGCCAAGTACCAGCACCCATCGCACATCATGTGCGCACACTGCCCCCCGGCCCCCCCGATCGTTGGAACCCCAATGCTACCGGTCAGGTTCTCCGATGATGCTCCGAAGAGGGTGCCCCGGCAATGAAAAATACGTCCCCAGCACATGCTCGAGCCCAGCATTTGCTATCGTAACCCTCGGTCTGATCCAATCTTAGACTTGGAATGAACTCCGTATGCTTAGATTGGGAACGAACTCGTATGCCTAAGTCAACCCATGAAATGAGCGTGCGGGCACTCAGCCGGCTACAGGGGCGGGATGCATAAGCCGGGGATCGATCAGGTCCCTCTCTACGTGCTACTGATCCTGCTACTGTAACCCTTGGTCGGGTTCGATCTTAGACTGGGAATGAACTCCGTATGCCTAAGCCAACCGACGAAACGAGCGGGCAGGCGGGCAGGCGGGCGGGCAATACGCCGGCCAGAGAGATAGGATTCGTAAGCCGTGGATCGATAGGGTGGTAGGTGGGTTTAGGCACATCTTCCAATTTCTGCATGCCAATGCCATTTTTATGGCTGGTAAATTCATACAATGGTCCGTTAAGCCTTCACGTGAAGTTTCATGGCAAGACGACTCGTTTTGCTATTTTTTATGATTTTTGAAACTTTTTACGATTCGGGATTTTTTTAAATTTTTTCGGAAAGAGTTTTGGCGCCAAACTTGCTAGACGTGATCCTTGTATTTTGGTTGGCATGCATAAAACAATTCAGCTAAAAACTCGAAGTGTACAAGATTTTGTGACCATTTGAAAAAAGTGTCCCCATTTCAGACACTTTAATGGCTACTGGTAGCAAACCTGTAAAATCTCAAATACTCTTTAAGGGGGTGTGAGTTCTCGAGGTTTGATGAGGGATAGGAGGCCAATATAAGGGCCAAGTACCAACACCCATCGCACATCATGTGCGCACACCCCCCGGCCCCCCCGATCGTTAGAACCCCAATGCCGCCGGCTAGGTTCTCCAACGATGCTCCGGCGATGGTGCCCCGACGAAGAAAAATGTGACACTAGCACATGCCCGAGCCCAGCATGTGCTGTTGCAACCCTCGGTCTGGTCCAAAATTAGACTGGGAATGAACTCCGTATACTTAGACTGGGAATGAACTCTATATGCCTAAGTCAACCCACGAAACGAGCGTGCGGGCGCTCAACTGGCAAGACGGGCGGGATGCGTAAGCCAAGGATCGATCGAGTCCCCTTTTGCGTGCTACCGATACTGCTGCCACAACCCTTGATCTGGTCTGATCTTAGACTGGGAATGAACTCCGTATGCTTATACTGGGAATGAACTCCATATGTCTACGTCAACCTACGAAATGAGCGTGCGGGTGCTCAACCGACAAGAGCGTCAAGATGCGCAAGCCGGGTGATCGATCGGGTCCCCCTCTATGTGCCAATGCCATTTTTATGGCTTTTAAATTCATACAATGGTCCCTTAAGCCTTCACGTGTAGTTTCGTGGCAAGACGACTCATTTTCTATTTTTCATGATTTTTGAAACTTTTTGTGGTTCGGGATTTTTTAAAATTTTTTTGGAAGGAGTTTTGGCCCCAAACTTGGTAGACATGATCCTTTTATTTTTGTTGGCATGCATAAAAAATTCAGCTAAAAACTCAAAGTGTACAGAGTTTGTAACCATTTGAAAAAGTGTCCCATTTCAGACACTTTAATGGCTACTGGCAGCAACCTGTTAAAATCTCAAATGCTCTGTAAGGGGTGTGAGTTCTCGAGGTTTGATGAGGGATAGGGAGCCAATATAAGGGCCAAGTACCAACACCCATGGCACATCATGTGCGCACACCCCCCGACCCCCCGATCGTCGGAACCCCAATGCCATCGGTCAGGTTCTCCGGCGATGGTGCCCCGACGAAGAAAAATGCGGTACCAGCACTTGCCCGAGCCCAGTATGTGCTGCCGTAACCCTCGGTCCGATCCGATCATAGACTGGGAATGAACTTCGTATGCTTAGACTGGGAATGAACTTCGTATGCCTAAGTCAACCCACGAAACGAGCGTGCGGGCGCTCAGCCGGCCAAAGGGGCGGGATGCACAAGCTGGGGATCGGACGGGTCCCCCTCTGCGTGCTGCCGCAACCCTCGGTCCAGTCTGATCTTAGACTGGGAATGAACTCCGTATGCCTAAGCCAACCGACGAAACGAGCGGCCGGGCAGGCACCACGCAGGCTAGAGAGACGGGATGCGCAAGCCGTGGATCGATAGGGTGGTAGGTGGTTTTAGGCACATCTTCATATTTCTGTGTGCCAATCCCATTTTTATTGCTTGTAAATTCATACAATGGTCCCTTAAGCCTTCACATGAAGTTTTATGGCAAGACGACTCGTTTTCTATTTTTCACAATTTTCAAAACCTTTTGCGGTTCTGGATTTTTTAAAATTTTTTCAGAAAGAGTTTTGGAACCAAACATGGTAGACGTGATCGTTGTATTTTTTTTGGCATGCATAAAAAAATTCAGCTAAAAACTCAAAGTGTACAAGATTTTGTGATTATTTGAAAAACGTGTCCCTATTTCAGACACTTTAATGGCTACTGGCAGCAAACCTGTAAATTCTCAAATGCTCTTTAAGGGGTGTGAGTTCTCGAGGTTTGATGAGGGATAGGGGGCCAATATAAGGGCCACGTACCAGCACCCATCGCACATCATGTGTGCACACCCTCCGGTCCCCCGATCATCGAAACCCCAATGCCGTCGGTCAGGTTCTCCGGCGATGGTGCCCCGGTGAAGAAAAATGCGGCACCAGCACATGCCTGAGCCCAGTATGTACTGCCGCAACCCTTGGTCCGATCCGATCATAGACTGGGAATGAAATTCGTATGCTTAGACTGGGAATGAACTTCGTATGCCTAAGTCAACCCATGAAACGAGCGTGCGGGCGCTCAGCCAGCCAAAGGGGCGGGATGCGCAAGCTGGGGATCGATCGGGTCCCCCTCTATGTGCTACCGCAACCCTCGATCCGGTCTGATCTTAGACTGGGAATGAACTCCGTATGCCTAAGCGAACCGACGAAACGAGCGGGCGGGCGGGCGGGCAGGCACCACGCAGGCCAGAGAGACGGGATGCGCAAGCCGTGGATCGATAGGGTGGTAGGTGGGCTTAGGCACATCTTCATATTTTTACGTGCCAATGCCATTTTTATTGCTTGTAAATTCATACAATGGTCCCTTAAGCCTTCACTTGAAGTTTCACGGCAAGACGACTCGTTTTTTATTTTTCATGATTTTCAAAACTTTTTGCGGTTCGAGATTTTTTAAAATATTTTCGGAAAGAGTTCTGGCATCAAACTTATTAGACGTGATCCTTGTATTTTCTTTAGCATGCACAAAAAAATTCAGCTAAAAACTAGAAGTGTACAAGATTTTGTGACCATTTGAAAAAAGTGTCCCCATTTCAGACACTTTAATGGCTACTGGCAGCAAACCTGTAAAATCTGAAATGCTCTTTAAGGGGGTGTGAGTTCTCGAGGTTTGATGAGGGATAGGGGGCCAATATAAGGGCCAAGTACCAGCACCCATCGCACATCATGTGCGCACACCCCCCGACCCCCCTATCGTCGGAACCTCAATGCCGCCGGTTAGGTTCTCTGACGATACTCCAGCGAAGTTGCCCCGACGAAGAAAAATTCGACACCAGCACATGCCCGAGCCCAGTATGTGTTGCGCTGCAACCCTCGATCTGGTCCGATCTTAGACTGGGAATGAACTCCGTATGCCTAAGTCAACCCGCGAAACGAGCGTGCAGGCGCTCAGCCGGTCAGAGGGGCACGATGCGCAAGCTGAGGATCGGTCGGGTCCCCCTCTACATGCTACCGATCCTGCTATCGCAACCCTCGATCTGGTCTGATCTTACACTGGGAATGAACTCCGTATGCCTAAGCCAACCGACGAAATGAGCGGGCGGGCGTACGGGCACTACGCCGGCCAGAGAGACGGGATGCGCAAGCCGTTGGTCGATAGGGTGGTTGGTAGGTTTAGGCACATCTTCATATTTCTGCATGCCAATGCCATTTTTATGGCTTGTAAATTCATACAATGGTCCCTTAAGCCTTCACATGAAGTTTCATGGCAAGATGACTCGTTTTCTATTTTTCACGATTTTTGAAAACTTTTGTGGTTCGATATTTTTTAAAATTTTTTTGAAAGGGGTTTTGGCCCCAAACTTGGTAGCCGTGATCCCTGTATTTTTTTTGGCATGCACAAAAAAATTCAGCTAAAAACTCGAAGTGTACAAGATTTTGTGACCATTTGAAAGAAGTGTCCCCATTTCAGACACTTTAATGGCTACTAGCAGCAAACCTGTAAAATCTCAAATGCTCTTTAAGGGGGTGTGAGTTCTTGAGGTTTGATGAGGGATAGGGGCCAATATAAAGGCCAAGTACCAGCACCCATCGCACATCATGTGCGCACACCCCCCAGCCCCCCGATCGTCGGAACCCCAATGCCGCCGATCAAGTTCTCCAGCGATGCTCCGGTGATGGTGCCCCGGTGAAGAAAAATGCGACACCAGCACATGCCCGAGCCTAGCATGTGCTGTCGCAACCCTCGGTCCGGTCTGATCTTAGACTGGGAATGAACTCCGTATGCTTAGACTGGGAATGAACTCCGTATGCCTAAGTCAACCCACGAAAGGAGCGTGCGGGCGCTCAGTCGGTCGAGGGGTGGGATGCGCAAGCCGGGGTTCGGTCGGGTCCCCCTCTACGTGCTACCGATCCTGCTACTGTAACCCTCGTATGGTCTGATTTGAGACTAGGAATGAACTCCGTATGCCTAAACGAACCGATGAAACGAGCAGGTGGGCGGGCAGACGGGCACTACGCCGGCCAGAGAGGCGGGATGCGCAAGCCATGGATCGATAGGGTGGTAGGTAGGTTTAGGCACATCTTCATATTTTTGTGTGCCAATGCCATTTTTATGGCATGTAAATTCATACAATGGTCCCTTAAGCCGTCACGTGAAGTTTCATGGCAAGACGACTCGTTTTTTATTTTTCATGATTTTTGAAACTTTTTACGATTCGGGGTTTTTTAAAATTTTTTGAAAGGAGTTTGGTCCCAAACTTGGTAGACGTGATCCTTGTATATTTGTTGGCATGCAAAAAAAAATTCAGCTAAAAACTCGAAGTGTACAAGATTTTGTGACCATTTTGAAAAAAGTGTCCCCATTTCGGACACTTTAATTGCTACTGGCAGCAAACTTGTAAAATCTCAAATGCTCTTTAAGGGGGTGTGAGTTCTCGAGGTTTGATGAGGGATAGGGGGCCAATATAAGGGCCAAGTACCAGCACCCATCGCACATCATGTGCGCACACTCCCCCCCGGCCGCCCCGATTGTCGAAACCCCAATGCCGCCGATCAGGTTCTCCAGCAATGCTCCGGCGATGGTGCCCCGGCAAAGAAAAATGCGGCACCAACACACGCCCGAGCCCAGCATGTGCTATCGTAACCCTCGGTCTGGTCCGATCTTAGACTGGGAATGAACTTCGTATGCTTAGACTGGGAATGAACTCCATATGCCTAAGTCAACCCACGAAACGAGCGTGCGGGCGCTCAACCGGCCAAAGGGGCGGGATGTGCAAGTCGGGGATCGGTCGGGTCCCCCTCTGCGTGCTGTTGATCCTACTATTGTAACCCTTGGTCTGGTCCGATCTTAGACTATGAATGAACTCCGTATGCCTAAGTCAACCCACGAAACGAGCGTGTGGGTGCTCAGCCGGCCAGAGGGGCAGGATGTGCAAGTCGAGGATCGGTCGGGTCTTCCTCTACGTGCTGCCGATCTTGCTGCCGTAACCCTCGGTCCGGTCCAATCTTAGACTGGGAGTGAACTCCGTATGCCTAATCCGACCGATGAAATGAGCGGCGGGCGGGCGGGCACTACGCCAGCCAGAGATATGGGATGCACAAGCCGTGGATCGATAGGGTGGTAGGTGAGTTTATGAACAACTTCATATTTCTACGTGCCAATGCCATTTTTATGGCTTGTAAATTCATACAATGGTCCCTTAAGCCTTCACGTGAAGTTTCATGGCAAGACGACTAATTTTCTATGATTTTTGAAACTTTTTACGGTTCGAGATTTTTTAAAAATTTTTCGGAAGGAGTTTTGGCCCCAACTTGAGAACGTTGTAGACACAATTGGGTCCAGGTCAATTGAGAGAATAGGGATGTATAGAGAGCTAAGAAAAGGTTTAGAAGTGTTGTGGGAGTGAGAAAGAAATTTTTTGAGAATTTTTGGTGATTTTTTTTCTGAGAATTTCTTGAAAATTCCAGATTCCGGTGAATTTTTCGGCGAAGTTTGAATATTTCGATGAAAATTCCGGCCAACCTTGAAGTTTTCGGTGACCTGCCCAGTTTCAGCAAGAATCCCAGAAACCGGTGATCTTCCGGTGAACTTCGATGAACTTTCCAAAAAAACCCAGATTTGTGACAAAACCCAGAATCCGGTGAATCTTCAACCGGAGTTCTTCGGCCTTTTAGAGAGAAGGGAGAGGAAAAAAGAAGAAGAGAGAGAGGGAGGAGCGTTCTGTCAAAAAACAAGGGAAGTGCCTTTTATACCCTCTCAAAACGACGTCGTTTTGGCCTTAAGTGACCCAGAGGATCCGCGCGTTTTGTCGTGACCCGACCCGACCCGAGCGTCGACCCGCTTCCTGACCCGCGTGCCTGCCCCCCTCCAGCCGAGCCGAGTCGCCGATCCGAGCCGCTCAGGTTTTTTTTTTTTTTTGAATTTTTTTATTTTTATTTATTTTTATTTTTTTTTTTATTATTTATTAGATTAGGTTTATTTAATATTCTTTTTATCTTTATTTTATTTATTTTTGTTTTACTTTTCTTTATTTTTTATTTTTATTTATTTTTTTTTTATTATCTTTTTCTTAAATAAAAATCAAAATTTCAAAAAAAATATTTTTGGGAAAAGTTGAAAGTATCAATTTTCCTTAAAAAAAAATTTCAAAAAAAATATTTTTAGGAAAAGTTGAAAGTATCAATTTTCCTTGAAAATAAATTTCAAAAAAAAATTTTTGGGAAAAGTTGAAAGTATCAATTTTCCTTAAAATAAATTTTCAAAAAATTTTTAGGAAAAGTTGAAAGTATCAATTTTCCTTGAAAATAAATTTCAAAAAAATATTTTTGGGAAAAGTTGAAAGTATCAATTTTCCCTACACAAAACAATCATCATTTCCTTCCTTTCTATTTTGATTTTGATTTTGATTTTTCTTTAACTAATCCGACGACGGAGCCTCTGCAAGTGAAACAGTAGTTTTTCTTGCATACTCTTGAGGTGAGGGAATTTTCTCAATTTTTTGCTAAAAGTATTAGAGTCAATTGAGAATAATTTCCAATAATTAATTACTTGGTAAAATTTTAAGGCTTTTGGATAACACAAATTTAAGCTGGTACCATCTTTTGATGGGCGTTGTGAGGGTGCTATAACCTTCCTCACACGTAACCGAACTCCCGAACCTTGTTCTGGTTAGTAGACCTGAACCTATTCTTTTAGGGACCCTTGAACATAAAGTGTTCCCTGAAAGGACAGATTCCTTAGGTGGCCAATCGCACCTAGATAAAAAAGATTGGTGGCGACTCCTTTAAAGTCAATGTCTAGCGATAGATCCCCAGATCTAGATGTTATGACAGCTTGGCGACTCCGCTGGGGACTTTGAGAGTCAGGCCAGCAAATAATTTGTGTTATCCAAAAGCCTAATAAAATTGAACCCTTTTGTATATATGTATTATTATTCATTCATGTTTATTTACTTTGTTAATTATGTCATTCATGTGCATGTGCATAACATGAGCTCTACACCCGAGCTCCGTCCCTCTAGGAGGGAGTAAAGTACCTATTGCTTTCGTGAGGTCTAATGCCTCCGCAGTGGCTAGCGAAATACTCCCACTCAAATTGAACCTTTTCCGCTTGTAGCCTGTAATGGGTGAGGATTAGGGTGCCTTACTAGTCTGTGATGGACAAGGATGTAAGGAACAATTTGAGGACCTTTAGACTTTGACCCTTAAAACCACATATAGTGAACCTTAAGAGTGCCTAACCCATAGATAGAGCCATCACTCTTCCCTGATAGAATTAACCAAAAGCATAGGATTCATCCCTTTTACTTTGTGTGATGTTTAAATTTATTTAGTTATTTATTCTTTTTCTGGGTATACTAACCTTTTTTTTTCTTTTGCATTGGTTCATGCGCATATCATAAAGTTGCATAAAGAACATTTGCCTGAAAAACGATCTTCAACAAATTTTTTTCATGGACACCAATGAACGCTTAGTTTGTTCTTCATCAGTATTAGCACCCTGTGGGACACCTAATGAAGTAAGGGCCCTGTCAGAAAAGACTCAACTGAAGATGGGAGATTGCTTGCCAATTGGGTATGAGTCTACTCTGTCTCAAGAAACATCTATCCTCCTCAAACAGAACAATTTAGAAGATTTGGTTGATATCTGGAAGAAGATGAGTCCGTCAAGACAAGAGCAGTTTTGTCAGAAACATGGGCATATAGCACACCTTCTAGCAGTGGCTGTTGATGATCAGCTAATCAGAGCTGCAACACAATTCTGGGATCTGCATACAAGTGTTTCATCTTTAATGAAGCTAATATGACTCCCACCATCGAAGAATATTCGATATTGGTAGGTTTGCATCTCAAGACTCTTGACAAGATATATGTCAAAAAGCATAAGTCAGGATTTCATAAAAGTCTGGCTCAACTCATGGGGATAGACAAGGAAGTTGTGGATTCTCATACAAAGAAGAAACAAGAACAGGTTTGCCTACCTTGGAAGTTCTTTCATGAGTTTCTGATGCAACACGTCTATGAAGAACGGGGGTTAGATATATTTGCCTTGGCTATATATGGACTGGTAATCTTTTCAAAGTGTGATTAATGGCTGTAATCCTTCAACGGTAATATTAGCAGAGACTATCAGATCTTTGAGTTATTGTCGTCGAAATGGAGGGCGCTTCATAGGATGCATACAGTTATTGTACGTGTGGATGAAAAGCCATTTTGAACAAGGAAATGGTGCTTTCTCGAAGATTTACATCCGTAATCATTTTTCGATCAAAGAATTCTGTGAAAGTGGGTGGTCAAAGCGAAGTCTAAACAAGAATGGATAACTTTCTTACAAAAGTTAGAAAGTGCCAGGGTGAGATGGTTAGCCCCATGGATGAATCGTGAGCCTATGTTATACCAATGTGGGGATAGTACAGTGGTTCCACTTCTGGGTTTATGGGGAGTGACGAATTATGCACCACTCCTAGTGAGAAGGCAATTGGGGGAGAACAGTTCATTCCTATGACTTATGGGCTTCATCAGTTAGATTTCTCTTACAATGAGCCTAAAGCATTTCAGAGGATGAATGAGATGATCAAAGCATGGAAAAATCCCCAAAGAGTGAGTCCTGGACCATTCACTGAAAAAGTCACCCCAGGTTACTTGGTTTGGAGAACAAAGAGAAGACAAGAAATGGTATTCACTTATGAAATCTCTCAACCACCAACAGAAGAAAAACTTGAAGAGACACCATCAGAGTTAGAGCTGGCAACAAAAGAATTTGAGTTTGAAAAGATCAAGTTAAAGAAAGAGATTCAAGAACTTCAAGAAGAAAAAGCCCAGTGGAAAGGTAGAGCTGAAAATTATGAAGTTAAAGTTCATAAGATTGCTAGAGAACGAGATACAGCTACTGAAGATCTAGCAAGGTTACACCAAGAGCATAAGAGGCTATGTGTGAGAGAAAGGGCCAAAGAGATAACCATTGTCGAGCTGACTGAGGAAAATACAAGACTGAAGCAAGAGTATGCCGAATTGGAAGAAGAAAGTACCGAAGCACAGGCAGAAATTAACATGCTAAACAGTTATTTGAGCGGGCTAAGTCAAAGGTTGGATGAACAAGGAGACCACATTGCTGCATTGGTTAGAGAACATAGAGAATTATCATACCAAGTCTGGTGTGGTAAAAGAGAGAACCTAGGAAGGCAGAAATACATTGAGCACTTAACAACCCAAATTCATAAAGGGGTGCGTAAGGCAAGAGAGATGGTGGAAGAGGCAGAGGCATTAAGACAAGTGGTGGCCCCAGTAGGAGAACATGGACAGCGTCTCTTGAACTTCATAGAAGAAGCCAAGGCCCAGTATGAACAGATCAAACAATTTTATGGCTATAATTCTAGGATGATAAACTCAATGTAGATCAAAGTTTTTTGGAATAAATGAAATTTTTTTAGTTGAATACCGTTTTAAGGTAAATGTTCTTTGCATACATGCATTTTTCATTCATTGCATTCTCATTCATTACATTTAACAAAGTAACCATATGATGATCATGCAAATTTACTAATTCTAAGATATGGTACTCAAGGTTCCAGGATAGCTCCATCTAGCGAAAACCTGCCCATCGATTCAACACAAGATCCAGAGCAAGGCAAATGGAACAGAAAAATTCCCATAGATTTGAAAAGATAGAAAAAGCACAAGAAAGATTGAAAGTGAGCTAAGCAAGATTCTGGAAGCTCTTAATAACATGAATAAAGGAAAAGGAGTTGAAGAAGTACAAGCCAGCAAGAAGTGGCTGACCCTTTGTACCCTCCAAGTTTTGGCCCACCTCAAGCCCAGTCTGCCCAAGAGTCCCGCCACAACACTTCGCATATCCAACATATCCTGGAATGCCATCAGCTTTCAACCCAGGGCAGTATAATAGCTATATAAATCCTGTCTTCACTGAAAAGGCAGCAGAACCAATTCTTGATCTAGATGATTTAAAAGAGAAAGAAAAGGAAAAGATGAGGGTGGAAGCTGAAGAAAGTTCCAAGATTAGCATGCTAGAGCAAAGGCTAAGGGCTGTGGAAGGATTTAGCTTTTATGGGTCAGTTGATGCTGCTGGGCTCTGCCTAGTTCCTGATGTAGTTATCCCTCATAAGTTCAAGGTACCAAAATTTGAAAAATATGATGGTACAAAGTGCCCCAAAACCCACATCACCATGTATTGCAGAAAGATGGCAGCTCATGCTCATGATGAAAAACTCTTGATGCATGTCTTCCAAGACAGTCTTACTGGCTCTGCGGCCAGATGGTATGTTCAGTTGGATAGGACTCGCATTCGCTCTTGGAGCGATATGGCACATGACTTTATCAGTCAATATCGACATATCATCGATTTGGCCCCAGATCGTTTGTCTTTGCAGAATCTGGAGAAAAAGGCAAACGAGTCTTTTAAAGAGTATGCCCAGAGGTGGAGGATATTGCTTCTCAGGTACAACCTCCTCTGACGAGAAAAAAACTACAGTGCTATTTGTTAGCACTTTAAAACCTCCTATTATGAAAAGATGATAGGGAATGCAACAAAAATTTTGCTGATATGGTAATCTCGGGAAATCATTGAGAGTGCCATCAAGAATGGCAAGCTAGAAGGAAATGAAGCATCTAGCAAAAGAGTCCCAAGAAAAAAAAACTGAAGCTCAGGCTGTGAGCTTTGATAGACAGCAACTTAGAGGTTATTCACCTACCCCCACCAGAATATCTGCCATATCACCCACTGTAAATAACACTTCTTTCACCCATACCAACCATTTACACAACCACCATACCCCAAACCTATCAAACCTCTCATAGACCCCAAAATACCATGTACAGTCTAACATTCAACCTACCCAAGACCACAAAATCGCCCAACTAACCCTGCTGGTGGCTCGCGGGAGCAACGAACCACTCGTGAGAAACCTATTTTTGACCCAATTCCCATGACTATACGAATTATATAAGGAGCTCTACAACAGTCATTTGATTGCTCCAAGTAAATTGGAACCCCTCAAGCCACCTTACCCAAGTGGTATGATCCCACTGCCCACTGTGACTACCATTATGGGATTGCTGGTCACTCTACCAAAAATTGCACTACCCTGAAACACAAAGTGCAACGGTTGATCAAGGATGGGATGATTTGCTTTGATACTGGAGGGATGACTGCGCCAAATGTTAGTGGCAATCCTTTGCCAAATCATAATGTGAATGCTATAGGTGAAGAACAGGAGCGCCATGTGAAGAAAAGTGGCAGATATTAAGACACCTCTCATCAACTTTGATGTTTTACGAAAAGCAGACATGATACAACTGGTAAGTCCACACAGCTATCATGGAGCATATATAGCTGGTACTAGTTGTAAGTATCATAGTGGCAATAGGCCATTCCATTGAAACCTGTCAGCAGTTTCGCTAAGAGTGCAAAAACTCTTGGATTCACATCAGATGGAGGTCTATGAAGAAAAAAAGAACTTGAAGAATGTTAAGGTGCACATGACTGATAGGCCTGAAAAGTTGTTTCTCAAACCAGTGACAATTCAGTGTGGGAACAAACCAAAGTCAGTCAAGACAAACTCTTCCCCAGGCCAGTAACTTTTTAAAGTCCCAACTCCTTTCCCATATAAAGATGATAAAGCTGTACCCTGGAGATATGGTTGTGACACTGTAGTTCAGGGAATAGAAAAAAGAGGTCTCCAAGGTCGATGCTTCCAATATTACTGGTGTAGGAGTATTACTCGAAGTGAGAGATGTTACACCTCAGAAATGCTAGAGAAGGTTAGAAGGAGAAGGCTAAAGAAGGAGAAAGATGAAATAATCTGAGATAAAGCCTGAAGAAGATCAGCCAAAGCCAGTATCAGAAAAGAAGTTATGAATTCTGAAGCTGGTAAAACATAGTGAGTATTCAGTTGTGGAACAGTTGAATAAAATGCCAGCTCGAATCTCATTATTATCACTGTTGCTGAACTCAGAGCCACACCGAAATGCCTTGCTGAAAGTGTTGAATCAGGCATACGTGGCACATAACGTGTCTGTTGAATATGTGAACCACTTGGCTGGAAATCTAGTCATGCCAAATCACATTTCATTCAGTGATGATGAGATTCTTTGGAGGGAAAAAGAAATGCCAAGGCTCTGCATATCACAGTCAAGTGCAAGAGCCATATCATAGCCAAAGTCCTTATCGATAATGGTTCTGCCATCAATGTCATGCCTATGTCAACTTTGGCAAGGCTACCCATTGATTATTCTCATATGAGATAGTCAGATGATTGTGAGAGCCTTTGATGGGACCAGAAAAGAAGTCCTGGGATATTGAGATGCCTTACAAATTGGGCCATGCACCTTCAATATAAAATTTCAAGTGATGGATATCTCTCCATCCTACAGCTGTCTGTTAGGAAGACCATGGATTCACATGGCAGGAGCTGTGCCCTCTACTTTACATCAGAAGATCAAGTTCAATGTAGAAGGTCAATTGTAGTGGTAGTTGGGGAGAAGACATGCTAGTGACCCAACCATTGAACACTCCATATGTAGAGGCTGTCGAAGAAGCATTGGAATGCTCCTATCGATCTTTTGAATTGGTCAATACTGTAGGTGAAGGATTTCAAAGTCAGCCTTTTTCAAAGATAGTGGTGAGCCAAGTCATCAACAAAGGCTGGTGTCCAGGACTTGGGCTAGGCAAAAATTTACAGGGAATTAAAGAACCTCCAACAATAATGGACAATAGCGACAGGGCAGGCCTAGGCTATGAGATGGCAGAGTGGGAAGTCAAAAGAAGGCCATCAAGAAAGACAGCAAGACTGATGTTTATCCCACACTTGTATGAAACCTTCAGACCTGGAGGATTCATGTACCCAGATGCAAGAAAAAGTGTGGAAGATGATTTTGCCCAGTTAGCCATTAATGCTGTTGAAGATGAAGTGAGGGTTAATCAAGAGGAGTGGGTTCGCCTTTGTCCACCAGATTATGAGCTGAACAATTGGAGTGCCATCAAAATGCCTTTGACTTTTGATTTTGACACAATGTAATTGTAACATCTCAATAGCTTTTGCCCAAGGCTATGGGGTGATCTTTTTTGTTTGGGCCATTCATCATTTATTATTTTTAATAAAAAATAGAAATGATGCATTTTCATTCATTTCTTCTTATGCCTTCATTATTTCCATCTTTCCAAGCACATCTTGCCAACATATCCCATTTCATTCAATTTCAGGTCTTTAAATGAACATGAAGATAATCATGATAACAATCAAGAGGTTAGCTTTGAGAATTCAATTAATACTGATGAACTTGATAATGAAGAGAATTTGAAGAATATGTTATGCCTCCGGACCTAATGAGGATGATTGAACAAGAAAATAAGCCAATTGAGCCTCATCAAGAGGTAGTGGACTTAGTGAATCTGGGAGATGAAGAAAATAAGAAAGAGGTCAGAATGGGCACTTCACTTTCATCTGAAGATAGGCAACGATTGGCAGACCTACTTCAAGAATTTGTAGATATATTTGCTTGGTCTTATCAGGATATGTCAGGGCTGAGCACAGAGATAGTGGAGCACAGATTGCCCCCAAAGCCAGAATGTAAGCCAGTTCAACAGAAATTGAGACGGATGAAGCCCGAAATGCTACTAAAGATTAAAGAAGAGGTGAAGAAACAATTTGATGCAGGTTTTCTACAAGTGGCTAAGTATCCAGAATGGGTAGCCAATATAGTCCCAGTTCCTAAGAAAGATGGAAAAGTACGAATGTGCGTGGACTATCGAGATTTGAATAAGGCTAGCCAAAAGGATAACTTTCCTTTGCCTCATATTGACACACTAGTAGATAACACGGCTAAGCATTCAATTTTTTCCTTTATGGATGGTTTCTCGGGGTATAATTAGATAAAGATGGCTGCAGATGATATGGAGAAGACTACTTTCATGACCATGTAGGGAACTTTCTGCTACAAAGTCATGCCTTTTGGGTTAAAGAATGCTGGGGCAACATATCAAAGGGCCATGGTAACACTCTTCTATGACATGATGCACAAAGAGATCGAAGTGTATGCAGATGATATGATTGCAAAGTTTTGTGGGGATGAAGATCATGTCACCAGCCTCAGAAAGTTATTTGAGAGGTTGAGAAAATTTCAGCTAAAATTAAACCCAGCCAAGTGCACCTTTGGGGTAAAATCAGGGAAGTTGCTAGGCTTCGTAGTCAGTGAAAGAGGAATTGAAGTCGATCCTGATAAAATACGAGCCATCCAGAATTTGTCACCTCCCAGCACACTAAAAGAAGTTCGAGGTTTTCTGGGGAGATTGAACTACATTTCTCGGTTCATCTCTCAGCTTACCTACAAATGTGATCCCATCTTTAAGCTTCTACGTAAAGATAATCCTGAAAAATGGAATGAAGCATGTCAAGAGGCGTTTGATAAAATTAAGCAATATTTATCGAACCCTCCAGTATTGGTGCCACCTGTTCCAGGAAAACCTTTAATTTTGTACCTAACTGTATGTGAAAATTCAATGGGATGTGTGCTGGGGCAGCAAGACGAGGCTAGTCGAAAGGAGAGAGCTATTTACTATCTGAGTAAAAAGTTCACGGAGTATGAATCCAAGTATTCTTCATTGGAGAAAATGTGTTGTGCATTAGCGTGGACTGCCAAAAGACTCAGACAGTACATGCTCTATCATACTACGTGGCTCATAGCGAAATTGGATCCCATTAAGTATATCTTCGAGAAGCCTTCTTTGTCTGGAAGAATCGCTAGATGGCAAGTAATGCTCTCGAATACGATATTATATACGTGAGCCAAAAAGCAATAAAAGGGGCGCTATAGCAGAATTTCTTGCAGATCGTGCTACTGAAGAGTATGAGCCGATGAAGCTAGAATTCCCTGACGAAGACTTAATGACTATTTCCCAACTGAAGGAAGGGGAGCATGTAGAAAAATGTTGGAGAATGTACTTTGATGGAGCTGCTAATGCCTTGGGGCATGGAATTGGGGCAATTCTGATTTCCAGAAGAACAATACTACCCTGTAACAGCGAGGTTAAATTTCAATTGCACAAATAACATCGCTGAGTATGAGGCATGTGTCATGGGCCTGCAAGCTGCTATAGATAGAAGAGTGAAGGTACTGAAAGTTTTGGAGACTCAGCTCTAGTCATATATCAGTTGAAAGGAGAATGGGAGACGAGAGATTCAAAACTCGTTCCATATCATAAGTACATTCTAGAGCTGACGAAACAATTTGAAGATGTCCAGTTTGATCACTTACCTCGGGAAGAGAATGTGATTGTTGATGCATTGGCTACTCTGGCTGTAATGATTCGAATTAATGATAATACCGATATTCAACCCATCAAGTTAGATGTTAAGGATATACCAGCTTATTGTTCTAATGTAGAGGGAGAAGAAGATGGAAAACGCTGGTATTATGACATCTTACAGTATGTCAAGGATCAGCAGTATCCAGTTCAAGCAACAGAAAATGATAAAAGGGTCATCCGAAGATTGGCTATGAGCTTTTTCCTGGATGGGGATGTCCTGTACAAAAGAAGCAAGGATCAAGTATTGTTGAGGTGCGTAAATGAGACTGAAGCGAAGAAAATCATTAAAGAGGTGCATGATGGAATATGTGGGCACATACTAGTGGACATATGATGGCAAGACAGATCATGAGAGCGGATATTACTGGTTGACGATGGAGAATGATTGCATTGATTATGCTCGTAAATGTCATAAATGCCAGATATATGCTGATAAGATTCATGCTCCACCATCTGCTTTACATGTTATGCACCACCATGGCCATTTTCAATGTGGGGCATGGATGTCATTGGTCGATCACCCCAAAGGCTTCTAACAGGCACAGATTCATTTTTGTGATGATAGATTACTTCACAAAATGGGTAGAGGCAGCATCGTATGCAAATGTGACACACTCCGTGGTTTGCAAGTTCATAAAAAAAGAGATCATCTGTAGATATGGACTTCGAAGAGAATTCATTTCAGACAATGCCAAGAATCTAAATAGTAAGATGATGCCAAGAAATATGTGTCAATACAAGATCAAGCATCATAACTCGGTACCATACCGTCCGAAAATGAATGGGGCAGTTGAGGCAGCAATAAGAACATAAAGAGGATTTTGGAGAAAATGATCGAGACTTACAAAGATTGGCATGAGAAGTTGCCATTCGCATTGCATGCATATCGAACGTCAGTTCGTACCTCTACTGAGGGCAACCCCATTTTCTTTGGTTTATGGGATGGAAGCTGTACTACCAGTGGAAGTAGAGATCCCCTCTTTGAGAGTCTTAAAAGAAGTCGAGTTGGAAGAAGCTGAATGGATTCGAGAACGTTATGAGCAGTTAAATTTCATAGAAGAGAAGAGATTGACTGCACTGTGCCATGGTCAGCTATATCAAAGGAGAATGATAAGGGCTTATGATAAGAAGATTCGACCCCGTTGTTTTCGAGAAGGAGAGTTGGTCTTGAAAAGAATTCTCTCAATCCAACATGATAGTAGAGGAAAATGGACTCCGAATTGGGAAGGGTCGTATGTGGTGAAACGGGCTTTTTCGGGTGGAGCACTGATACTAACTGAGATGGATGGAAATGATTTACCCTATCCTGTAAACTCTGATGCTGTGAAGAAGTACTATGCTTGAAAAAAATGAAAAAAATGGAAAAAATGAAAATGAAAAATAGAAAAAAAAATGAAAAAAAGAAAAAGTGAAAAAGGAAGACTCAAGGCGAAAACCCCTAAAAGGGCGGTTTGAGTCATAGGGGGTTTGTCTAAGTTGAAAACCTGAAAAGGCGGCTTAGATAAGGAGAATACAGCATCGAATTTAAAAGTTCGCTGATATGGAGGCTAGCAAATTCGGAAGAGTTCAAGTTGTTAAATACATCAGAGGGTTGGGTTTTCAGAAAAAACTTTGAGATGTGTTATCATGATTATCTGATTGTTCATTTTGGGCTTTGTCCCCATACCTATCCTTGTAATTCTTCTTGGCCAAAGTTTGCCAACATTTTGCTAATAAAAAAACATTTTATTTCATTCTTTGTGCCTTTTTCTGATGACTGTTTCCCTACCATTCATATCCTTTTCTTCTTAGTACCTCCACATGGAAGAAATGTGCAAATGCATTCTCACTTTTTGAGTTTGAAATAATGATTGATGAATGAATAACAACATAAAAAGATTTTACATTACATTGAATAAATCAAGAGTGATAAAGGCAGAATCGAGATGTTCAGCTTCCTGATTAGGACATTGAATCTGGAAGAGATTTTTTTTTACAGAAGAATATGAGTGGAAGAAAACAATTAAGAGCTACACTGGTTCGATCTTAGAAAAGCAGTGTAATTGGATCTCTGAAGAATAGAAGGGCTTTGGCCTAAGAAAAGAGCTGAGAAACTTGAGTACCATACATTGAATAGGAATTAATTGGCCAACATTTGCATAGCATGCATTGAAATTCATATGCATTTGCATAGCATACACTACTTTCAGGAAAGTATAGTGTACAAATTCAAGAAGCAAGGGTGTTCCAACATCCTATATGGGAGAAGACAGATATGAAGATATTTGCAAATTTGAGAAGAAAGCTTGTCAGGTAAGTTCCTAATCCTTGAAATAGGATGTCTTTTGGTATCAGGGTTGATTTATAAGACCTTGGGCATAATCTCCTGAAATTCCTTTCAAACACAACTTTCAAACTCCTTTGGACATGATTGTCAAGGAGCAATTTACTTTTCAAAGTCGTGGGTGCCTCTGTTTAGAGGAGCAATTTTACTTTTCTAAAGTCCGTGTGGCCTCTGTTTAGAGGAGCAATTTATTTTTCAAAGTCGTGGTGCCTCTGTTTAGAGGAGCCAATTTTATTTTCTTCAAAAGCTGTGCGTGCCTCTATTTAGGAGGAGCAATTTATTGGAGAGGAGCAATTTATTTTCAA